>JAFMSR010000018.1:11356975-11449475 GCA_022818135.1 Saxidomus purpurata
ATATTACCCAAAAGATCAAATGGAGAAATGGTAAATATTCTAGAAGAATATTGAACTGTCACGAGACAAAAAAAATCACGTTCATTACTTTACCCCGCATTGTAAGGATGCACTATAACTACTTAGTTTCATATATATATAATTACAAAATCGACCATCAAAATCTATTTCCAGAGGAAAGCAACCCATCATTCATGTAGAGTGTGCCAGCGGCATGTGGAATTTTCTATAAAAAGCAAATAAATCTTCGTGTTGATTGATCATTTATTGTAGTTCAACGTGAACACTAACACACTATTAATAGTGACTGATCAACATTTATACTGGAGTTATCGTTGTAGTCATCTGTCATTTGTTTTATGAAAAGTCGATGCATATGTCCTATTTCTGCTTAACTATATAAAGACATGATATTCAAGAAAAACCTGATACAACAACGAGCTGTATAATTTTCAGTTATCAGCAATAAAACTGACTCGAAGTAAACTGGTTAACATGATATCTGCGAGTAAACTGGTTAACATTATATTTGCGAGTAAACTGGTTAACATTATATTTGCGAGTAAACTGGTCAATGTGATATATACGAGTAAACTGGTCAACGTGATATTTGTGGTGAAACTAGTCAACGTGGTATTTGCGAGTAGGCTGTTGCGGTGAACTGGTCAACGTGAATTCTGCGAGTAACTGATTGAGGTGTTATATGCCAGTAAACTGAAATGTCTATCTTGCACATACAGACATGTCAAGGTCTGAAATGAAATCAAAGCACTGAAATCGCAGAAAAGCTGGAGGTAATAACTTGTCTTTGCATTTATAAAAAATATCGTGACATGGTTATGGGTTACGATACATTTCGAACTATCCTTCTTACTCCTTAAAGTAATATAAAATATTACTGAAAATTGCAATACACTAGTTTTCACCCTTAACGGTTTATATAACACAGGCTTCATATAAAAAATGATAAATTTTGTTACATTATAAAAATGACTGTTATGCAATGCAAATTTCAGTATTGGGTAGAAAGTGTATAGCATAAATAAAAACATCTTTCAAAGACGCTGGTATAATAACGAATGGATTTTACAAATCCTTGTTGAAGCATTGGCATCTTCTGTAAACATACAACAACTGTGAATAACTTCGTCCTATTTTCGAATATGTTTTGATTTTTTTTTTTCCCCCCCCCAATGTGCGTAGGATATTTCATTTAGAGGTAGGTTGTTTTGGGGGTCCCCTTTATTTTTGTCATTCATTTTACAAAAGGCATTATTTAATACAAAATAACATGTATAGAAGCAAAACGGTAGCTCCAAGATAGAAGCAGGAACTTGAGAGGCATTTTCAGAAAATGTCATGTCAGAAAATTCTTATGGGTTTCTAAATGAAATAGATAAAACGGGTTCAGGAGCTATAACCACTGCTATACCTATATCGACTAAACTTGTGGAGTGTTATACTTTATCAAACATATTTCTATATAATATTATAATATAACATATTTATTGTGTGGTATAAACATAGTGAATGGTATGTATTCCCGCGTTTTTAACATGTTTAATCAGGAAAGTCTAACATTATAATTAGCTTGCATTCATTTTAACTTCAAATTCCTCAGATCAGCTGTAAAGTCATAAAAAATGTTCGAAGACATTTGAGGGGATATGACTTGTAATTGATCCGTATAATTATCGCGTTCTACCGCAAGTTAACACATACACTTGCAGAATATACTAAGGCCAGAACCTGGCCTTTTCAAGTTTTCTACGTGAAAATTAAGTTTGAAGGACATTTTTATGATAAGTTCGGTACGTCATAAAATAGTGTTATCAATGGTTAGCTTAATATTGAAACAATGCAAATAAAATAAACGGCTCACAAATTTCTGATATAAGATGTTAGCGGACCAATTGCAAAATATTGACGAAAAAGTTCTCTGATACCGTCTTCTATTTTTTGACCAAACCAACTGCCAGCCTTGCGTCAGACTTTATACGTCTTCATACGAGTGCACCATAACGATATATTTGCATAGCCGTACCAATTTTTCTGTATTAAGTGACATATATTCTGTTAACTCTGACTATGCTGAAAGCAACTGTATCTGCCTTTGCGACAAGTGCAGATCATGATCAACCTGCAAATCTTTACAGTCTGATCATGATAAGTAATGTTAACTATTCAGCTTGTAAATTTTCAGTTTTCACCCCTTTGTATGACAAATGGTTTTGTCCAAACTGAAAGATTGGACAAAAATATGAAGGCATTAATATGGGTCAGGGTTAAACTATAGAATAACAAGACACACTAAAGTTCGCATATTTTGACGGAAGGCATGCTATATAATTTATGTTTTTAAATGTCATATCATAGACATATTTATGATTAATAATTATGTTGTGAAGACACCAACAAACTGGCCATGTACATTCTCGACTGTCACAAGTGATAAGCTGAATGAAAAATGTATCTTCAAGGCTAAGCAAACTAATCTACTGGTTTCTGGAGGTATTCTGCTCAGTTACTGAGACTAGAGTTCAACGTTTAGCCCTGCACATCTACAGTAAACTCCGTAGACAAAAAATCTGGATGTAGCGAACTTCTAGATATAAGGAACATATTTTCAGGGCCCGATTTTATTCCTTTTTTATTTAATATAAAAACTGCCATACGGATATAACATACTCCGGATATAAGGAACGCATTTAAATGGTCCCAAAGTAGTTTGCTATACACGGAGTTAAATGAGCTCGTTATATGATGAGTTCACTATACTGATGCGTATTAATTTCGAAAGATCCGGTATGAAAGTTGAATGAAAACTGTGACCTGTAGAGCGTTATAAAGTGAAAATCTAACCGAGGTCACTGTGACATTGACCTTTGATCCACAAAATTAAAAGGGATCATCTACAATCCTTATCACCACGTTTCATCTAAGTCGCATGAAAATGGCGACATGTAGAGCGTTATCAATGAAAAGTTTACGGACCGACGGGACGGCATAAGCTCTGCTTGGCTGTGTCCAATAGAGCTAAAAATCCAACATGTGCATGGTTTGCATGCATAAAAGCTATTTAGGAACCGTAGAAAGCTAAACTTCAATTTGGAAGAACATTTGGACGGGATTTAACTTGAAATATTGTAACTTCTAGGAAATTTTAAAAGGAAATTAAACAGAAACAGTTTTTGTAATTTGAACATAGTCCAGCGGTATGATTTCAGACATTTATATGAATATACCAGACTTCATGTATTTTATAGTGCCCCAAAGACATAAATGAGCATAAAAAAACTTCGCCAAATGCATTTATTATACGCGAGCATGATGTATTCCGTCCCTGCTTTGAAGGAAAACGCAAGTAAAAAATATTTTAGTTTTAACTTGATGAACTTGTTAAGAGAAGCACACTGGTGAAAGAATTCTTAAATCAGAATATTAAATGTGAAGATATTGAAGACTGAAATTTTCAAAGTGGAGGATCGTGGAGGCGGCCATTTTGAATTTGTGAGAGTGCTCTAATCAAATATTCGTGCTTGAAACACTGCTAAGGTAAAAACAGCAACTTCAAAAAATGTTAAAACTAGGTTACCTACATGACACTTAAATCTATGTAATCAATTTCAGATAGAAATACCATCATTAAAAAATTAGTAAGTGGAGTTAAAAAATTTAAGTTTTGAAAAAGGGGGTGTCTAATAGTATTTAAAAAAAATTCAATTGTGTCTTCGTTAAAACAAGCCCTTCAAATTAATTCTCAGTATTTTCACTTGCGTTCCCCTCCAATTTCCTTCTCAGTGCGTCTACCTGTCTGTCTGGCTTGCCTTTTTTGTTTATTTCCATTAACTTAGAAACTTTCACTCAAACTTTGTAGGAACATTTAGTGTTAAGTCTGCAAATGCATATTATCAAGGTGTTCAACTTAATTGATTTTCAAAAGAACTTTAGTGGCTTTATCGAATGTTTTGTTCGAGATTCATTCACAAGTTTGCTAGAAGCATTTCTTATTAGGTCCAGATTTAAATTGAGCTGAAGTTTAACTTTGGATATGTCCACTACCGTTGCTATTGTTTTTCACATCGCCATGGCGTTCCGATGTTCTTGAACGTTGATAGTGTAATTTATTGGTAATTCATGGAATTCTCTTAGATTTTATGTTAATATATACTTCTCTAACCGCACATTTTAGAAATTTGTGAAAAAAAAGTTAAAAGTTATTTTTGAAAGTACATCATATTTGAAACGAGATAGGCCATGTCTTGTAAATGTGTGATTGGCTCGGATGGGTATGTCTAATCAATGAAACACGCAGTTTGTGGTAAAGCAACATTTTATTCAACACTAGAATGTGGTTTACATTGATATTTCTTATTTTATTACAGATGTAGCATGCTTTGTAGTAGGACTTATGTTAAATTTAGATATTTTATTTCCTCTGTGGCATCTTCAGTTACTTATTGTATGATAATTTCTTACATAAGAATATATACCTTGACAGTGATTGATAGCCATGTATGTCTAATGACGGATTTTATCCATGTCGTCTGCCGTATTTAAATAAAAACTTTCTGGCTCTTAACCCGTTTTGCTAAGGTCATGGTTTACAATAATATACTAGTCCGATATAACTTTAAGTAATGTCGGTCAGACGATTAAAGATTTTAACTTTTTCTTTCAAAATAGAGATAAACCCGTGTCAAATAAACGTTTTTATATAAAATGTCACCGAAAGGACTGTGACCAAGGAGACAGTAAATCTCCTCTTAAATATTTTTTTCATGAAAAAGCAAGATCATTAAATGCGCCAGAGTATTTCAAATAATAGTCAGTCAAAAAGTATTGTAAAATAATTTTCTGTCACAACTGAAACAACATTTTGTACATGTTACTTGAAAAAAACTTTGTCTAGTTATGATGATCATGAATTTATCTGGTTTCGACAAGAGTTCATATCGTAAGCCAGTATGTAATAATTGGTATATATTAATACATAGCACATGTAATTGCAGGAATTCCATTACGAGCTACAGACTATGGCCAAAATGGACACATTGTGCACTATCACAGAGATACCCTCTCCGGTGGACATCTTCGACATATACACCATCGCCCAACAGTCAAACGCTCGCATCAAACCTACAGAGATAGCTATTTCCAAAAACTTGGATCTCCGGTCAATCCCGCTGCAATTTACGAAGTTCCAAGCAACAGACATTACAACGCTGCGCAAGAACTTCAGTTGCGGTCACTTGTTGAAAGAACTTATAGTGAAAATAATAGTACTTCCGACGTGAAAAGTGATAACGGCGATAGCAGTGATAACAACGGTAAACATGATAATAATAATAACGAAGCTGGTATCCACAGTGTTCAAAACAGAGATGCTCCAACACCCCCATCTGAAGCGCATGCGCACACACATGATCATTTTTTAGTTCAAACACTCCCTCATGGGCTGCAGTTTTTAAACAGACATTCGCAAGGAAGGCGGCGTCAAAGTCCTGTTAATAGTATATCAGACCCATCAACTGGAATGGCTTTAGATTTGAATACCCTTTTGGGTGAAACTATAGAATCTACAACCCCACCGACAACTCCTTCAGACGTTTATATATCTACTGCAAGTTCTCTGGACCTAGGATTTCTGCTTGGAGATTTAAGTACCAAACTTCTTGGCAATCAAGGTCACGACAACAGTAACCACGCTCACGGTCATCAGGATCATGGGCACGGGCATCACGTTCAAAGTCATAGCCATGAACACGGTCATGGAGTACATAGTCACGCGCACAATACAATCCACGACAAACCAACTGAGGCAAGGTCATCCAGAAGGCTTGGAAATACATTCATGGGGATGTTCAACCACCACGGTTCGCACGGCGTGCATGGTGACCACATACATCAAGAAGTCATAACACTGCCGAGTACTAACACAGTTCCATCTAGACAGTTATACCAAAACTCTACGCAACACGCACGACCAATTACAAAACGTGGTGTGATGGATAGTGATTCTGTCTCTCGTTTTCCAAAAACATTTATTGACAATATACTCAATATAAGAATAATGAGGACAACGCCTCCCCCTGCAGTTATACCGACCACACAGCCGACCCGATATAGTGGTTACTTGACAACGTCAAGATTAATGGAGACGCAGATTGAGCGCTTGTCTGGAATAAACTTAAAACGTGTTAGAGAAAACAACCGTGAGTTCGTGAGAAACAGTGCTCTTACTGGTAGAATAGCAAGACAACGGACTACCGCCAAGCCAAAAATAGCAGCGCCATCAGAAAAAGAGCTAGTCCATTTGCAAGGCATTCATATTATGTTTTCAGATGGAAAACAGGATAATGGTGGCCAGATACCAACCGTTCATTTAACAGCCGCCGTGTCAGATAACATGAATCATCTCATTCAAATAGCCGGTGGCGGGTCACAGGGGTCTAGAGAGCCAAAAAACATTAGCCAAATCACAGATAAAATCACTGGAACCGCTGTGATACGAGATGGTCATCTTTATCTGGTAGTATATCCTTTCGGAAATAACAAATCACTCGAGCTGCATTATAATGAAACGACTAAACGTATACCCCTGCCACGCAATAAACCTGTTTCAATCTCTGATTCAGTTAAACCTTCTGCGAGGCCTGAGTTTTCGTCTTCCATTTCTAATTCGGTCAAACCTACCATTCCTGCGAAGACTGTTTCTTCAACACGTTTATTTAGTTCGATCAAACCGACAGTAGAAGCTTCGCTGTCCCCAACAAATTATGTAGACCCTCACTCTTCTCATAGAGCAGACATGTCTTCAACATCACACAGACACAGTCACCCTTCAAAACCGGGAGTATCAAATAACGCCACTGACAACAAAGGGTCGCACCAACACGTCCATCATCACCACCACCACCACCACCACGATAGCTCCACACCTTCGCTAACAGGTCTCAAACTCGCAGAAGTCAACGATACAACACTACAAACTCTTCTTGCTCCAATAGACAGATTTGTGTCGCCTTGGAACTCACTGAACTTTTCGAAAGTATTTCCATATTCTGCAGGCATAAATACAAATAAAACATCTTCAAAGAAAGCACTTGATGAAGACAGCGAAGTAGATGTTGTTACTTTCATTGCAAAGGCAACCGATCCATTTAATCGTATGAAGGATATCATTCAAACACTTGTGAACAAAACATTATTAAATGTTTCGAGTACACCGGCTCCGGGAAATAAGACGGAGACCAAATTTAATTTTGAGTTAAAACTGGAATCTGGTAATGTACAAAATATAAATAATAAAAAGCAAACTACTGAAAATCCAAATAATTCAGAAGAAAAGACAATCGACACAAATGTTAATTTAACAACCCAATCTTCAAAAACAAATATAAATATAAACAGGTTTGAAAAGGTTACGGAAGCTATGCCTACCACGACTGTGAAAACACTGGATCTTGCAAACAATGGAAACATTTATACTAATGGTAGATCTAGTGGTGAAAATACAACGCCGTCTAAACAGTCATTTAATAACATAGGTGAAGGTAATAATTTGGAAACAACGATATCAAACTTGCCGGGTGGAGGTATTAAAACCACCCCTAGCACAAGATATCGAGATAATAGTGTTTATAGTCCAGACGCTAGAATAAGTGGCAGTATTGACAAATTAAATTCTGTTAGACATGATATAAAAGACAAGTTGAATGCGGATCCAAATGTTGATCGCTTGCTGCATTTTTCCGAGCATATTGCCCTTACAACCACGAAAGGTATATCAAAAGACTTTCATGGACCAAGGACAACGTTGTCCTATATTCCAAACTATACAAAGAGCAGTTTTGAAAAGCAGCCATCCTACCAGATCACCACTCCTTCGTTACGAGATGTTTTAGACAATCGTCATACTATACATCGAAATAAACCTACAAGTTCACAGCGCAAAACAGTTCTAGGATCAAACTTGCAACCATTTGTTCAAAGAACGTCTCCCAATAGGTTCCGCCAGGGCTTAAACCGAGGCCAATCTGAGCAGATTATTTCACTCGCTGATATTCTAAACGATATCAGGCGTATCCAGTTACATAACATGCAAAGATTTAATATTCAAAACAATAACTTTGATACAATGATACTGAGCGAAACTCAACAAAAACCAGTCAGACGGCAGCCCATACTGGTGGAGGCGCCACTGATTCAGCAAACCTCAGGTCGTCGTTTTTCAGATTTTCCCGTTGCTTCGCATAATAACAATAACATTCAGAAACAAAAACAACAACAGAAATTAAGTTCGGTAACTCCAGTCACAACACCGGTAACACAGAAGCGGTTTGGCCGTCAAGCTGTAGACGACAACTCATTTGAAGCGATGTTGGTTTTATCCGTTGATGACATCATGACTGATCATACAGACATGCATGGGGCAATTGTTATGTCTCACCGGAGGAGGGCCTCTTCCACTTATACAAAATGAAGTGATAGAGAAATAAATTAAGAGCACGCTGCTCCAAGTTGCAGTACCAGCCACAGGCGACCCGTCCTGTACAATTCTAAACAGGGAAAGAGGTGTTGATTTTAACTACCCGAGATGTTGATCAGTTGTTACTAGACATTGCTATTGCTGTTCTACCTGTGCCAAACAAGACTGATATATGTACACGTATGTACAGGGTAGATAAAAATGGTAGACTTTACGGCAAAAGTGTGTGATTTCAAATCGCCATACTTCATGATAAACAGGACATATAATTTTGCTACATGTATTTCATGATTACATGTAACTAAGTTTCATGTAAAATGTTTGTTTTGTTTCAAAGTTTATGTATGCTCTAAAGTTAGAGCTAATGGATATGGTGATAAATTTATGCTCCGTTTACCGAGTAATTTATATACCGGTATCATAAATGTGTTTTTAAAAGTGACATGACGGATAATGACTGAGCTAGATCTAATTTATCATGCTATGTCGAATGATCCATCATTCGGAAAAAAAACCAAACCTTTACCCGATGAATATTATGTATACGACATCATTTTTCTGTTGGATCTTGTTACATAACTTTATCTTTGGTCTTACAAGAACACGTGACTGTTCCTACAACAGTAAAATACATTTCTTGGCCAAAACCCGAAAGCAACTTAAGCCCGACATAAAATATTGCAATGCCGGCGTATCTGATGTCAGATTGATCAAGTGATCCATTTTTCAGTTCGTTAGGCTCAACAAATCAATGGGTTGTAAATGATCACTGTTCATTTAGATTAACATCATTAAACATAGGGACTATGGTTAATGTTGTAATGTCGTACAAATGTTATCTCAGTTAACTTTTTTTTAAATCTGGTAGAATATGATAGACTTTTGGCAAATTCGTTGCAACACATTGATACCGAGTTCTTCCAAAAGCCCGGCAGTCGAATCTTTAAAAAAACTACATTAGTAAGAATTATCATTGGAATTAGTTTGTTTAACACTCTTATTTAAAACAAAATTGAGACGTGCACAAACTGCCGTATTGAGTCTTGCAAGGTGATTCATGAACATGAATCATGGAACTTGTCGATTTTGAAATAAAAACATCTTCGCTTGTATTTTTTCCAGACTGAAACAGGTTTTTCTTAAATAACGTTTTGCTTTCTTATTAACCAAATTTATGCAACTGTTAAAATGTTGCCCTTTTCTGTAGAACTTTACAACTGTCTTAAATGATATAAATGATTTCCTGTGCGCTACTTGGCACTGACAAATTTGTATTTATTTTAATGCAAATTACCGTTAAGATTACCATGAACATAGTTTGGTAGTTTATGACTGTGCTGTGTTAAAGTGATAAAGTCTAAAATATATTCAAGTATGTAAACAGAAATAGACTGAAACGTATCAAGCAGTACATGTATTCGTTTGAAAAACTTATGAAGTATGAGCTTCAACGAAAATAACCAGTTTCGCACGTTAGTGGGTTTAAGGGGTGATTGTTTTCAGCAATCTCGCTAAATGTAAAAGTACGGTGAAGAACGCAGCGTCATCGAGCTAATAATTACTACACATGCCAAATAAATATGTCTATAATTCACCCAATCAGGGCATACCAGATACTCTAAAAATGATATGTGATATTTGCTTACAAAGTCCATTACATTCCGTCTAAGATACAGGGATCACATAGACACTTATAGGGCACAAACAGCAACATTTGATTTTTTGTTGTTCGTATTAGATACTTTGTGATAAAAGAACAATGGCTATTATTTATTTATGTAAAATAATGTAAATTTACGCTAGAAAAGGAAAATTGTTCTCGCACGCACATGTTGATGTTGAAAACACATATTTTTCTATATAAATATATATCATCTAGCTACATAATGACACCACGCATGTTACACTTTCTGTTGACATACACATATTCTGTCGAATGATATACGTGTTACGTGTGCAACCATGAGTTAGTTTTATAACTTTTGCTTGCTAAATTTTACTTAATCTATGATCTTAACTCTAGAAATTTTGCTTTGAACAGAATTCCATAGTTACAAACATTTTGTTTTCGACAGGCAACTATGGATCCTCGTTGGTTAATGTGAACATGCCATTTTTCGGGGAGGGGTGTAGAATAAAAAGTGTGATTCAAACTAAGACATCTATTTCTGTTGATTTTACATCCTTCCATGATTACTCGATAAAGTCATTCACTCATATGCTTCGTTACATGTAAGAGAAATAACGCGTGTGTTGTACATGTTCATGGCAAACAGAAAATGAAATGACAAAAAAAGGCCTAACACGACCGACAGAATTGCAATTGAATGATAGTGTTCCAGATTCTAGCAACAAATATTCTTATTTCATGAAATATTTCACAAGTCCGACATTTAATAATTAGATATGAAAAAGCATTGTCCCAGACTTCGGATTGATGCAATATTTACTTGAATTTATAGCACAGTAATAATTTCATAAACTGATCGGGTCGTGTTAGACTTTGCAAAGATTTAGAATCAAGCTGATGTTCTGCGGTGACCTGTGCGTTTCTTTTTTAAAGTTTAAAGAAGCAAACGTGCGTTCTTGGAGTATCAAAAAAAACCCTATTGTTTGTATTCGTAAATTTGGAAAGGAACGTTTGTTATTTATAACCGTTGTCGTCAATGTTTCTTTGGTTTAAAATATATATAAATATTAAAACATTTGTTTGAACAAAGAAAAGAAACATTAATCATGTTTTAATCGTGAACAGCATTTATGGGCAGTGCGAAATTTACCGTTCGGCTTTTTATGTGAAGCATACTCTGCTGAATCCATGTTGTACGCAGAGTCATCATAAACAGCATAAACCCTTGCCTTTATAGAACTGTTCTACAATGACTATACTTATGTAGCTTTTTTAGATAATAAAATCATTTTAATAAAATGTTTGATTTTGGACAGCGTTTAAAGTGACATTATACTCATTTTTTTCAAGTAAAAGTCCAGCTGAATATGGTGCGTGTACAAAAGCGTAGAGGAAATAATAGCTTTTAACCCAACCCAACTCTTCACCTATCAGTATAAAATAATAACTTTCCAAATTTGTTTTCTTTTTGACTGGGAGGTCAATTAAGAAAGAACAACTGCATGCAGGGGTTGCCCCCCTCCCCCCCCGCCGAAATCCCTACCAAGACACAATCACTATCTTTTATCAGTCCGATTTTTATATCTAAAGCACCAACTTCAAATATTAATGCGGCATCTTAATTTACACTTTAAATGAACGCACCAAAAATTTTAAACGCACCACCACGCTTTAATTAATTGTCTTCTTAGAACGCAGATAGTCTTTAACCAAACATAATATTTTGAGAATTTCAACTATAAAAACTACAATATGGCGATTTGTACCTATTATTTCTGTGACATTTGATACATGATCTGGTAAAAAGTATTACTAAGAAGTCAAAGTATTTGAAAATACAATATGGCGATTTGTACCTATATTCTGTGACTTTGTACTGATCTGTATTAGTCAAAGTATTTTCAATGGAATTGTGAAATAAAAATTGAAACCTTTCCTGTGTAGTGTTATTTTGTTCTTTGATATATTCTTTAGTTAATTGTGGTACCCTTTTATTTCAAACATAAAATTGTGAAACAAGTACGCATACGCCCGCCTTGGTCCCAATTCGTGATAAAAACAATACCGGAATTTCTTTTAAAGTATTTGCTAAGCAAACAATTGGATCATCTCTTTATACAGAAATAGTCTGGGAAGCAATGAGGACCCCTATAAATTCTATGATGTACACACTTCATTGTAAATGTAGCGAATCAGCACAGAATACTACATACATTAACAAGACTAATCAAGTGGATAGCGAGTCATGTCACTTGCCTTCAATCAGACACATCTTCCATCTAGCATATTCAGATCTTAATTATAAAGTGTTTTGCCAAATTAGTAGCAATACTTAGTTGTTTTTAGAATTTAGGTTCACTTTTGAACTTCAAAATATGAAAATATAACAAACAAAAATTGTATATAGGTTTCAAGCTGGACACACAGTTGTACCCATGACAACAAATAGTTACTCTAATACATAATTACTACTACTAATTATTATTATAAATTATTTATTTCAAGAACAGTAAGTAAATGTATAGACATTACACTTATTTACAATGTTGCCATTAAATAGTAAATGAAACAAGAAAACAAGAAAAAACACATATAACCCTATTTCTATTTATTCGTGATTATTCTAATGTTCGTGTCTGTCATGCATTTTCATAAAACACAGTTTAAAAACCTAGTTTGCGTATCATAATAGTTCGATATCCAACAAGTTCCTTAATTTAGGCAGATACACGTTGGTTTACCCATATATTGTATTATGCCGTTCACCTCAGTACAATACCACTGAGTAGCTAAATACAATCTCTGTGACAACAGAAATGTTAGAATATAAATTTACCAACCGTATGAATAAAATAGAAAGAATTGTGGATTGTTCTGATGGACGAATTATCTATATAAAGTGTGTTTTGTCTCGATGGAATCTCCATTTCTTTAAACAAAAAGTCAAAATTGTTGTTGAGAATAATGGGTACCGTTTCTTTTCCAATTTGAAAATACTCCACTTAAAAGTTACCATTCGTTAGACAACATTAGATATACTTCGATTATTCGAGAAAACCGACGAAACAAACTTGTTACAGTTGTTTTGCCATTGTAAAGGCGTGGCAAGTATTCCTTTATTTCCAAAGTTAAAAGTGAATGAACATTTCCGTGGTCCCGGAAACAAGTACGAAATATGAATGCATCGAAGCACAAAAATGTATCCTTGATAGATTTCAATAAAATTTTTATTTTGTCGAAGTATTCACCTACAACAGATATGCAAAGTTTCAGTCTTCTAATCCAATCCTTGAAGGCATTTTCATAGTCTTTTCTAGGTATACTATGAAGACAGTGGAATATTGCAGAACCGAGATGTTTGCGCTGGACAAATTTTCGACCAGAAATGTATTTTTTGCACACGGGGCAAGGTCAGGCGAATACGGAGGGTGAGGGAGCACAACAACCTTTTCCCGCTTCAGAAAGTCTTGTATAATAGACGCCTTGTGCGATGGCGCATTGTCATGTAGCAATCTGACATTGGTCAAACCAGTTGCAGGTCTTCGATTTTTTAAATATTTCTTTAGTTTCCGAAGAACTTTAGTCTTGTAAATCTTCGCATTTACGGATTTGCCTTTTAGTACAGAAACCTGAATGGCAGGACCCTGACTTGTGAAGAATATGGCATACATTACCTTCTTGACACTCATGGTCCAATTTGCAATGCATGGTCTTTTGCCAGACTTTGTTGCCCATATTTTGTTCTGAATCTTTCGTTTGGGCTAAAAAAAGTGAACCCATGTCTCGTCACCAGTGACGACATTTGCGAAAGACCGTGCATTGTATTTTGGAAACTGTTTAAAGCTGCTCGCTCTCAGATTTTGTTAAAAAAATAAAGTTCTTCAAACTGTATGTAAATATGGTATTTTAGAACATATACCATTTATAAAAGAAGGCTCCAGTATAAATTCTGGTCACGTATATCTCTAAATTTTACAAAAAAATACGCTACCAAATTCAAAAGCGTTGCAAACGCTTTTGAAATTTTAATATGAATATATAGTGTAGCGGTGCCGTGTAACCAACCTTTTCAGTCGATTTCTGGAAATTCCTACCTAGATTTTTGCTTATTTTTTCTTTCTAGCCTTTAGTTTTAAATTTATGAACAAGAATGTCAATTTTTTTCAAAAATATGTTTTTCAACTGTAACTGAGAGCGAGCAGCTTTAATCAACATTTTCGCGCATTGCACGAGTCTGCTCATCTGTCAACAGATGGGGAATCCATCTAGCACAGATCTTTCTCATTTTCAAATTACGTTTCAGAATTGCATGAGCTGCTCCTAATGAGATGCCAACCATACTAGCTATTTGCCTAGCGGTGTATCTTGCATCAGTAGCAACTATTTATTTCACTCTAGCAACCATCTTGGCAGACGTTGCTGTTTTCGGCCGACGGCCATGTGGTGCATCTTCTGTTGAAACTAACCCACATTTCAATTTCTTAAACCAACGGATAACTGTCGAAAAAGACATTTCATTATGCCCACAAACAGAACATATTTCATCAAAAATGTCTTTACAAACTATGCCAAGAAAACAACGATTCTTAATATAGGACCGTATTTCAACGGCGTACGCTGACCTTCCAACCATTTTTGTATTAGTATACACGAGTAGGTAATGTTTAGCGAGCGATAGACACAGCTAAATTGAACGGATTTTAATGGGTGTGGTATCAATGTAAAGCTAATTTGTTTATCTACCCAATAATCTTGATTTCCTCCTGATTTTCGCATTACTGAGCAAGAAAACGTTCTACATGCATTCATATTTGAACAATCCTCGTACTAGCGCCCGCCATTCATTACACTTAACTTTCACCTTCCACTATAAAGACACTTTCTTTGTATTTCTTTATGTAATGTAAGTCTAGAAGACAGCGTCACATTACCTTCTGTATTTATACAGCCTTCACATCTAGGAAATAAACATATTCACGAATTCCTACGCTATAATTGAGTATTCGGGGGACGGTGCCTTGGCTTAGCTACTATAAGAGATATTGGCTCAACTTTTGCAAGAGAAAAATATGCAAGTTCAAACCAAGACTGGGAAATGACAATCATTGCTAGAAAATTTACTCGACAATAATATGTCGAGTGATGCATTGTTTCCGTATTCCAACAACACACTTCACGACTTGTCTCGTCATTATAAAAGTATGTGTTCCTTGATTGGCAAATGCATTGTAGACCGAGTCCAAATCGTACAGATCATCAACATGTATGTTTTACATCCATATGGAATAACTGATTATAATTTAACGAACATTTATTACATAACAATGCATAATAATGTGATGAAATGCAAGAAGCTCATTAAACGATTAACAAGAACAATATCAGCGATTGTTCGACACTTAAAAAACTGACAAAAACATTTCACATTGTAACTAAAATAGTATTTCATTTGAATGATTACTCTATAAATTCTAGGCACATGTTGCATAACTTGCTAATTTATTTCCGGATATATAATCGATCCATCATTTGTTCGTCATTTATATTTGAACTGTACAGGAAATGATACATCTGTATTTTATTCACGTCTGCTGCAATCTTGCGAACGTGATGCCACATCCTTGTACATGAGTCTTGCGAACGTGATGCCACATCCTTGTACATGAGTGTTGCTCCTTTACACGTGTCTTCTTTGTTCAAAGATGACCGAGGTGATGTTCTTCTCTGCAAATCCACACTCGTTTTACACATTTTGTCCAGGTTTATGTCATATTTTTGTGTTAAGATTTCTTCTATGGGCCTACCCTCATTGCATGTACATGTACATGTTGGTGATTCGGCATTGAATGTTATAAAATGAAAATACCAATTCTTTATTCGTAAAGAACAACTAATTTGGTTTTTCAATTTCTACAATGGTCCTCATAGTATGAGAGCCAGTTTACAATAACGGTTTTAAAAAACGTGCACAGTTAACATTATATACATGTGTATTAGACGCAAATATAAATATATTACAATTAAGATAAAACTGTACATTGTATAATATATTTAATGATAAAGTCGGCCTGGCAAAGAGAATACATGTACAATATTGGAATTGTTGACTTACTGATGATCTTAATATGATCATGTACCTTTCATGTAAGCACAACTAAAAGAAAACAACAGGTGAGGACATAATTAGTCATGATTCTGAAGTTTTTCTGCTGCCTCAAGTTGGTGTTATTCTGAAGGGTAAATGTAAGTCCTATTGCCAGTCCACTAGTGCGAATGGTTCCTGTGATTGAACTATCATTTTCACTGTCTTGAATATATTTTGGATGAGTGTGTGAAAGACTGCCAAATGTTACTATATTCACAAATAATGAAAATGCCTTCACTGTCTTGAATATATTTTGGATGAGTGTGTGAAAGACTGCCAAATGTTACTATATTCACAAATAATGAAAATGCCTTTCAAAATATAAGACCAGATCCACCTCTATAAACATTTGACTGTAGATATATTGTAGTTTTGTCCAATTTCTCATAAATAGCTGCGTCTATGAATCTGAAATTTAATATAGTAATGAGTGAATGTAATTCAATTATTGTGTTTTATGATAGGTCAATAATTTAATTTTACTTTGCAGATATTATGTATAGAGATCCATATCGTCAACAAGTTTTAAGCAAAACAATAAATCAAATTATTTTTTTATTTTTTTATTTTTTTTAAATTTTCAGTAAACATATAAAATGCTGTAAATGAGAACGCACAATATGCCCATTAAAATCATTAAAAAACAACAGAAATCAGCACATAAATTCAGTTTTCAAAAAGAGTAAGATATAAAAACATTCTAAAAGTTTGGACATATCATGTATAGAAAACACAAAAAAATGATAACATAGCTGGTAAATATAGACGAGTTGATAGTTTAAACTGAAGTTGATTCAAATTGCAATTTTAGAAATTTCTGGTGAATATACATTACATACATAAATTTTGATTTGTGACTTGTGGTTTATATGTTTGATGATTCATGCCTATCAAACTAAACATAAATAAAGTCTTTAAAGTTTCAAAACTTCAGTTCATAAAATTATTTACTGCTTTAACGACACGTTGCCTTGTTGTTTATTAATTTTGATTAAACATACAAATAATTAAAGTGTTCATGCTGCTTTTTGCATGGTGAGTTTCATGTCATTGCTAGATTTTGTTACAAAGAACATGCCGATCACCGTTACCTGAAATAAACAGATGTTTCTGAACAGAAAAATGTGATAACCTTAAGCCTGAAGGTTAACTGTTGTCCTTCTTAATTCAAGCTTTAAGCGAACATTATCTCATCTAAATTAAGATAATATTTTATTAGATTTCAATTAATATAAACTTATTGAAATATATATTGATTAAATAAATTTGCGACCAATAACAGCCTGGTGGAAACCCGAAACTGGTGGGAGTCCCTTACATTTACTTTAAGAGATTCTGAACTTAATTGTGATAGTTGTATACTTTTCTTGCAGAACAAAATACACGCTCTATGAAGTCGAACATTTTTACCTTATTCGTTTGACAAAAGACCGACATAGTGTTCGTCTCGTACAGAGATCATCTTACATATAAACTAAATAACAGCTCAGTTATTGATGCAGATGAGTTGGTAGAAGTAAGATTGATGAAGCTTTTCTGTTAACAAATTGCAAACTCAATTATTATAACGTATCATTTAATTGTACTTCCTCATTGTAACAATTTAAGATTGAGGGTATACTTGATTTACCTTTTACACAGACATTTCCGTGAAGGTGTTTTTCATCTGTTTTTGTTGTTCTTTATTCTGACTGATCCAAACTCTTACAAGTACTTTACAGTCATTTTATTTTCTGAGTGATAACGTTTGCAAATTTCAAATAACCTTGTTCAGTGGTGCTTTACAGTACCCAACATTCGTTTTGCTATTTGAAATAAAATCAAATATCATTTAAAACCGGCGTAAAGCATTTTTGTCTTGACAAAAAAGACGTGCCAATGAGGACGAGGGATGTATCAACACATTGCTTTTGCACTTCTAGAGCTAAATCACAATAATGTCCATACTTGAACCAGCCGAGTACCATGAATGTTTCGGATATTAAAGGGACGTACCCTATAACTGATACCAAACTAAATAACCTCCAAATCATAATAATAGAATCTTTGGAAGTATTATAACTTAACCTAAAAGTTTCAGCTATCGATAAAATCATTGGTTTAAAATATACTGCAGTACCGTAAACCATTTAATAATCTATGTAGAATTGTTGTTGTACAATTAATGGGTGGATGCGATTTATTACAGAAAGCCTCTATATTGATTTATTGCGGTAAAATGAGGCATTTTTCGTCATAGGTTATTCTTTGCGTTCATTGAACACATAATCTTTGTTTCGAGAAATAATCTGCTAGATGTAGGGAGTGCCCATTTTATAACTAACAATAGCTTAACAACCCAACTATTCTACTCCTATTACTGTGCATTTGTATTTTCGAACGTTTAGTCTTCCCTATCCCCTATGACTGTCATTTAAATTCAACCCAAAGCCTGTAATTATGACTTATAGCAGATAGTTTTGACAGCTGAAGAAAACCTTGATCACTGCGAAACCATAAATTTTCCATGATGTGAGATTTATTGCTCTTATGTGAAATCTAAATGTTAAAGCTTAAAACCTGTGAGCACAAACAGACATACATCATCTCAGAAATATTGCTTCAATGCATTTGCACCTTTTGGAGTACCAGAGAACTTCATAGACCGGTTTCGACCGAGTTTCTATTAAACCACGTGGTAACCAAGAGAGAATATCATTGGCTGACCTTTTGCATATTTGAAAGATGATGCCTTCAACATGCAGAAGATTCTGATTTATTACGACAGGTTTGTTGCATGATATATACATAATTCACAACGATCTTTATTTGAATGTCAAATCATAAACCCACTGCCCCTGATAAGATACACTTGGCGTCAAAAGAAAGTTGCCGCTTAGTCAACGTGTTATAACAGCATCAAACACAATTTGACTGAATACATTCAAAGAAAACAAAATTTGCAAAAATTAATTTATCACACAACAAAACGATTACGTATAGAGCATTAACAAAGAAACTTTGGAAGTAAAAGTCACAATTAATAGCGTGTTAATATTCCTATAAAAGTTGTAGGGTATGCCTAGCGCAATACACTTCCTCATAGTTCTTAGGATCGATAGTATGGGTGCTTGTTGGGGGCCTGCACAGGGTGTGTTTCTCATTGTATATTCCATGAATTTTAATCACTGTCTGACGTTGGCGCCACAGGCTACACAGGGATAAGCCGCCTCACGTGCCAACACCAAGCAACGAACTATTGCTAAGGCGTCGGTACGATAAACGTGATTACATTCTGCAATTTCTTTCAGTTTGCATTAAGCCTCGGCTGCCGTAGGCGGCGTTTCTCAATATCTGAGGACGTTGGTGCCTTCATCACTCATATGGCCTGTCAAATAACGTCCGTTCATAAATTAGTCACATCTGATATGATGGCAAGCATGCCTATTTCAAGCTCATATTTAAACAATACAGTCACTCGTTGTTTTTTATATTTGAAGTCTGTAGGTACTGAGAAAACGTCAGAAATTAGGGACGCGCATTACATGTCATACCGATGGGTAAATACCTGATACAGTGGGAGAAATCATAATAAAATAAAAAAAAATCGACGCTGATTGCGACATTTTGAACTACAGTTTACCAAAGATTTTGCTTCAATAACTGTTTGATTCATATACCTAGGAACTTGATAAAAAAAATTCAACGCTACACTGTTCGGTTAGCCATCATAGACAAGCAGAGCAACAGTTCATGGCACTTGTTACTTTGATTGATTTTATTTTTCCACCATAAAGATGAGTAGGTTTTTTAACAAGTAAAGAGAATAGAAAGTACAACACAAATTAACAGATACAGAGAGTACAGAACAAAGCACAATTTTTACAAAACAAGGAAAAGAAACAAGTAAACAAATAAAGTAGACATTATACAAATCAGGAACAGACATAATACAACACATCAGATAAAACGCAAACGGCATAAAAAAAACCTGCACACATGCTACAAGGCAAAAGACAACACAAATCATATAAAGAAAATACAAAAAGAATTATACAATACAGGATACAAGATGCATTGTGGAAACACATTTAGTGATACATTGGGCAGGCCAAGATAAAACATTTGGAGTAAATGAACATGTTTATACAGATACAAAGCCCTTACTACGAAAGCGAAAAAAGGAACTCTATATTTGCGTGACAGCAAAGAGGACAGACGAATGTGCCAACGACTACATGATATTGTTTTGTTACTAGCATTATATACTTTTATTTAATACACGTTGGTCCTGCTAACACTGAAGGGTTCATGTGTACAATATATCATACTTTAGAGGTTTTCGCACAACGTGGCTCATATTATATTTAAGACACTGATAAGGAAATGCAAGTATACAAACAGAGAAAATTTATAGCATAAATTGCTTTGTTGCAAGATTTTGACGCTATTAATTATTTTTACACTGCTTCTGTCATTTTGAATAGTTATAATCTCACTTTTTAGTTGTTCACAATGAATAGATAATTGTTAGCGAAATATTTTTCCGGTGCTATTTGTAACACATCCGGTGGAAACTAGAACGCCTCGAACTAAATCTGGAATGTACTAAAAGGTTGTTTCTTTTTTTTCATTCGAAGCCTTCATAGAGAATTCATATAAATACGGCTTCTTTATTAAGTTTATCTAGTAAGTAAAACAAAAACATGCAATTATTCGAAACTCTGTCTTATACGATTTATAGACAGAAAGAAATATGAGGAATGTACGAAGAACATAAGCTGTAAAGTAGTCTGTGAAAATATTGCTATGCGATCTCAACTTGTTTTAGCGAAGGTCTTCAAAATAACGTCAAAGTTGCGACACACGAATGTAACATTAACCCGACGTCATATTCTGTAACTTTTTGGGTCATGTTGTTTAATTCTGCTATTACGCATTTCTTTGCTGTTTTATTTCTAAAGGGAAAAAATGTTTAGGTGTGATACGTAAGTACAAAAACCTGCCAATACCTTAACATTATAAGACGGTAGTCAACAACACTGTTAGTGAAACACTAGGTGACATTTTTGGATTTGTAAGGTCAGAAAAATGACGCCAAGAATTCCAAGTACATGTATGAGCGAGACATCGAGTCACTTTTCAATCCAAATGTATCAGTATGTTGTATAGGCCATAAAGTTTAATGTAGACTAAATATAATTAAACAGTGCTAAACGATTTCTTTCACTTCCGGTCATATACAGAATGCAAAGCGTAAGCATTGGGTCTGTTTATTGTTTAAGATGCTCTCGTGTCTTATCTTTGCATATTGAATGTGATGGAAAGATATCAGAACTGTGTTGAGCAGCTTCTTTTGGATCTGAACTTGAATGCAGTACGCTCTGAAAAATAATGCATATTTCAACAAACGTTATACAGTTTACCTACTCCGAAAAAATCCCGCATCTTTCTTTTCGTAATTCAACCTAAACTTTCAAAGTAATAGGAGTGAGGTAAACAAACCAAGGATTTCATGGAACAGTTACGTACATGTATCCCGTTAACGAATGAACGGACGAAAAACTACCTACCAATTATCTGCTGTATGTATACGAATATTTTTTTTTCTTCAGAGTTGTGACTAAATACTAATGTCTATTTCCCTTTTTTAACCTAGTGACCAAGATTTTAACATCAGATAACCCAGTTTCAAAATTGACCCAGATTTTGGCCAAAGCATTCTAAGCAAGTTATATGAAAATCGGGTCAAAAATGTGTAAATCTAAAGTTTGTATAAAGTTTGTCTCGGATTTGACCTATTCTTTTAATCCATTTAACTTCCTATGTAACTTGACAGAGATTTCATTACGACACACTTTTTAGTAAATTTTATGAAGATCAAGTGGATATTGTCTCCTCTAGTGTGTAGAAAAGTTTGTTTTGTATCATTTGATCTACTGACCTAATATTTGACCAAATTTCAAACTTGACCGATTGATACAAACAATCAGAGCACGTCTTTATGAAGATAAGGCCAACACTGTGACATCCAATGTGAACACAAGGGTTTTCTGTTATTGTACCTAATGGCGTAGATTTTGATCCCAATGACCAACTTTGGAACTTGATCGAGATTTTATGAAAACAATCAGTGTAGCAAGTTTTATAAAAGTTTATAATTTATAAAAGTTATAACCTCTAAATACAGTGTACGGCGACAAAGCCGGATATCCACCGATCCTAAAATCTCACTGTAAATACTTTGCGTTCAGGTGACCTAACACACAAAAAGAAAAACAACTGAACATCTTCAAAGACTAATAAACTTGGTATCTAGCATGGTCCGAGGGTTAAGGACCTTTAATAAGTTTATAACATAACATAAGATATATTACTACGGCCTTGACGATGTTACTAAACGTAAGACATGTTGATAAATGAGATATGCATAACAAATGTTCTGTTTTCACTATATACAACGTGACAGATATTTTATCATTTCCATATTCCAACATTGCATATCAATTAAGTTTACAAGTACAAACAACATGATGTTTTTTTCATAATATTAGGTTTTTGTAATAATTTGTGTTTTATTGTGTTTTATTGCATTTAGAGAATAACGTACATTTAAATCACAATTCAAGTAAACATACACATAAATATCTATAACAAGCCCTGCTTCCCTTGTTCCTGCATCTGTCTCTTCAACCTGCATCTGTCTTTTCAACCTGTGTCTTACAGAGGTCTTGACAGTTTCATATGAGGAGAAATCCTTGAGTCGGTCCTATAAAGGAGTATCAGATACAGCAAAAGGACCTTACAGGTCATTGTATATTTAAAGCAGGTCTAACTAGCTCCATAGGTCTGTCAACAAGACTATGTTTTTATTCTGTCTTCTACTATTATTTGACCTTAAGTCGTGTCACGAGTTTGATGTTTCACATCATATAAGATTTGTGACCATTACACTGATAGCTGCCTTTTGCGACCAGTGACACTGTGAGACATCCGCGCAGTCTGGCCATGATATGCACTGTTTGCCATAAAGTCTGTAAGTTTTTCAGTGAGTAGCCATTCGAACAATCAATGGAACTGTCCAAATTGAAAGCTGGGCAAGTTCATTTTAGAAATTTAGCGGTGTCCTTGACTTTATAGTTAAGTATATACCAACTCATGTGTCTGCCTTTTAACCAACTTCTCAGACAAAAGCGTTCTATATCTACAGTTTAATAACTGAATAAGCAGAAACAACTTTTAGAATTTCATTTAATTTAATAGTGTAGGCACATTTTAGTATTAAGTTCTATCGAAAGTCTAACATTGATAAATAAAACACATACAATGTAGTATAAAATCAGACGAGATTAAATCTTTAGTGGGTTTCCAGGCTTCAGAACCAACTATTTAAAGTGACATTATGCGCATATTACTGCACAAAGCGTATTTTTGGTGACAGTTTTATAAAAGCAATTTTTGGTTGCTGTGCATTTAAATGTGTTAAATTAATAATTATACCGAATTAGTATTTGAAGTTGGTGCTTTAGATATTAAAAATCGGACTGATAAAATGATAGTCGTATGTGTCGTTGTTGATGTTGGTAGAGATTTCGGCAGTGGAAGGGAAGCAACTCCTGCATGCAGTTGTTCTTTTCTTAAATTGACTCTCCCAGTCAAATAAGAAAATCAATATTTTGAAAGTTATTTTTTCATACTGGTAGCGGGAAGAGTTTGGTGTATTGGATTAAAAGTTATTATTTTCTCTACACTTTTATACACACACCATTTTCAGCTGGATTTTTACCTGAAGAAAATGCGCATAATGTCACTTTAAGCATAAACACCTGTTCAATGTTTTCTTTGTTTGTTTTTTTTAAATAAGAGTGCATTTGCATATATTATGTATTATATTATGTTCATATTATTTTTATAATTACCACCTCCATTTAAACCATGATACTTAAAACTGTGTATGTGATCATACAGAGAAATGTTGTGTCTCAAATCTTGATCATTTTACTTAATTAATAAATGCAAATGCTGTTGATAAAAACTTCGAAATAACAAAATAATTAAAACAACTGTCGTTTTATGAATATAAATGAGCACAAGAAATAAATAAAAATATTTTGTTTGTAATCAAGTCAAATACAGACAATTGTGGTTTTGAATCCATTAAAAGTAGGAAATAAAAATGTCACGTATTTTCGCAAAATATCATCAAGTTAGTACTTGTTTGACAAATTACGTTTTATAACGTTAAATGCACGACTATTCAAAATTAGAACAAATGACTAATTTTTGAGTCCTTATTTGGCTATAATAAAGATCTCACGAAATCCGAGACAAATTATGGGAGAGTGGGTTTTATTTTTGGACAGACAATAACAAACCGCAACATTTCGCTACTTGTCAACCACCATAGGTTATTAATAGATCTATATTACAAATAAAAACATCACATCTTATTTTCTTGCCAGTGAGTCAAAGCCGTACTGAAAACAGTATTTTACCAGCTACCATAATTGATGGTTTAACACAAAAACAGTCGTAATTGATATGAAATAAAGGACCTACGACTATATTTCGTTTAACCGTCGAATGTAGGATATAATCTCTAGGAGACGTTCATATTTGTTACCAAGACTGACCATGCCAAAGAATCGCTATACGTATACCGTAGCCTACAGAACAGTCCCCATTTGTAGTGACCTACTTAACACAAGCATATTTTATTCACAGCAAAACCTCACTAACAATTTACGTATGTGAACTTTAAAAATTTGAAAAAAATCACACTTTATGTCACTGTTATATGCTGTGTATGACAATAATCTCCTTTGCAATACTAAATTGCATTAACATTTTAAGAAAGGAATAAAACTGTAAAAGGTTTTTTTTATAATTTTATAGTCACCTGAGACATATTTCAAATAGTGAAAGTACTAAACATATTCAAAGGCACGTATAGGAATACAAATGTTGAAACCCCTTGTGTGTGACACCATTTATTCATAGTCCGTTATAGTTGGGTACCACCACATCCATGTCGAGCAGATTATATGTGTATAAACCCATGCTTTCAACGATCTACAGTTGGGGTTTAGAAACACTAGGAACACTGTTGACCCTGCCTTGATTTTAGATCGTATTTTAAGAATGATTTCAAATAAAGTATAATCTATGCTGCTGTTTTGTTGACTTGAAGAAAGCCGTTGATACTGTAAATAGAGACGCTCTCTCTGGCACAACTTCATGCATAGAGGAACAACAATAACAAAAATACATTTATTGCAACTCATTATTTAAATGACTTTGGCAACGGACGTACTGACAGCGTGTGGCTGTTAATTTCATCTCTCTATTGTTCTTTTAAGCTACAGAAACCAAAACTAGTCACAAGAAACCAACACAGAATGAATGACATCAAAGAGAATTTGGTAACAACCCCCATTTTTTGGGCACGAACAAAATAATTACAACACCTCAATACATGCTACATACTTGTACACTAAAAACATACGAAACATTTCTGTATAAGCACATCATTGTTGACATAAAAATAAATTAATTTACTAACATTATCTGTCATAATTTCTTCGTATAAAGCTTAGACAGATTACATACGAATATTTTCTTTACGGGATTCTTATTTTGAATGCTTCTTAATAAATGTAGGTAGCATTATAATCATACAGTTGTTTTCTGACCTCAAACTTACATGATTTTGGTAGGCTATTATTATTCCTTATTTGGAATTCTGTCTTTTTCCTAGTCTCTTTCCATCCCATTATAAAATAATATACGGCATAAATATACAACTTCATTCATTTAATTTCAGTAGATATAATGTAACAGCCATTGAAGTTTACAATGACACATAATTTATATGTACATGTAGTATGTATTTGTAAAACATGTTTTTAATATGTTTTTATTGCCGATAGTAGTGCCAAAATATGGTACATTCGCAAATTATTGCAAGAAGTAATTGTGTTCCAACTTTGTGTTGTGTTAAGTTTTCTGAAAATGCGTCGTGCCATATTGCATCTAAGTATGTGTCTGTGCGGAGCGATTTAGCTTTTAACCCACTGGATGACCTTGACAACATGGAACTGGAGGCCACATGGATTGACATCTTATTTCCCATGAGTAAACCTATTTTTTTGTGGTGTGATGTATAGACCACAGAAGCAACGGACTTTTATGTTTTAGAGTCATTTTGTTTATCCCATCACACTTTTGTTTCAAATGAGTGTATACTTTTTTTGGACAAATGTTTCTATGAATTACAGTGGTAGTTAATCACAATATTATTCTAATGGATGTAATAACATTGTTTTCTGTGTAAATACAACAATTTTAAATCAAAATGCTGACCTAAAGATATGGTCTTTGATTGGGATTCCTCACATTTATCACCCTTGACATTGACCCTGAATTTAGGGACCTGATTCCTATATGCATCGCATATAACATTGTAATGGTGGACATTTATGTTGTTTGGAAATTAATCTCATTTTTTGTATATGACCGCTAATGACCTTTGACCTCTACATTTGACCTTGACCTTGGATTTAAAGATTAGGTACTTGGCAAATTATTTTATCTAACAATTATGGACATACCTGTCAAATAATTTTAAAATCGATTGAATGGTTACATAATTATGTGAGTATTCCAGAAATTCTCAATGAAATAATATAAAAAGCAGAAAAAGTCCCCAAAAACATTTTTCGAACTTGAAAGCTTCGGGAACTTTATGATTCGTGACAGAGCAGAACATTTACAGCCAGCATGCAAAAAAACCCATTTCTGTACGAATTTGTCCGGGTCAAAGAAACTCTAATTATAATTAATAACTTAAAACGTATTATAAGTAGACTTTTTATTACTAATAAGTTAAACGTTTGTGTGCATTAAAAAGAGTTGTGTCCGTTATTTTTGATTTCTGGAAAGGTCTGTGTGTTTGTTTGTCCTAAATTACATAGATTATCTAAAAATATAATGTTAAAAAAGTTTTTAATAAAATTTTATATTATCAGAAGCAACGCATGTGGTCGAAGATTTGGTAGAATTACAGCTTTTTTCGTTAGATACTTTTGGCAATAATGCATTGCAATATCATATGTTTTATTTATTTTTGTTCTACCTTATATTTTATCTCAATTTTTAAACTTTTTGTGATAAACTAGTAATTGCTAAGTCACATATTAGATGAAGGTAGATAACACAGTCTTTCCTTTCTTCGTGATGTTTTACAGTTACGTTTCTTTTCTGTATAATATTTACACACAAAAATAATGGAGTGTCGGCTGAGTACGGTGTACATAAGAATCACCGAGTGTTTAGAATGTTACAGTGACATACATTTTGCATGATCACTGAAAACTATCCAGCGTGTAATGCTGCGAACTTATTCTCATTAGAGTCTTCTATCTTTGGGCCACTCGTCATATTCACATTGCATATAGTACATTGTATTAACATTTGAAAAACCGAAATCAAAACGATACCGTGCGTGATGCACAGAGTTGAGTGAAGTGAATACTTAAATCACTGAGTATTTAGAATGCTACATATATTTTTTTTATATTCGCTGTTCATATGTTTCCTCAGTGTGAAACCTTACCCTCTGTTCATATTTTACATTCAGATGTTTATGCTAGGTAAAGTATTCAATTAGAAGCCTTATTAAACTCTCTTTCATTTTTTTTTTGGCACGTGTCATTATGTATTTCTAATTTTGGAAATCAATCGTGTTGTTCATTCTTTTTCGGCATTGAATAAGCTAGGGTTTGACCTATTTTTTGACCAATCAAATAGGGGTATAGGTATACGGCTGAGCGATACAGTCAAGCTCATATTGCGATATAGTGCAATACAGCCAACCCATATTGCAATATGTATTGCGATATATTGATGTAACATAAGCTATGAAAAAAGAATAAAACCCAACACAGCCGTAAACGAACCCGGAACATGCTAATAAAAGCTAACTCGACTTGCGGACAAGTTATATTATATATGTGCCAAAGAAAGGCAAAGATGGTGAAACATGATTTTCTTCTTCTTTTCCTGATTTATTTACATGCACTCCCCTTGCAGGAACAAATATTTCCATGAAGACCAACGTTATGACTTTCGACGTATAAGTAAAGTCGATGACGTAAGAATTATTTTACAGAAATATATATTTCATGGTTCAAAAGATAGTTTGCGTTCATGCAAAATCTTTCTCAATAATTACATACACATATATAATTCGATATAAGTCTAAAGTAGATTTTCCATTTTCAACACTGGATAATGAAGTCCTGCAACAAAAACTTCTTGTACGAATCCAGACCACATATAAGACCGGCATGGTAAAAGACAAAAACAAAATGGTAAAATCATAAACATTGTACAAAAATTTTAAAAACTAGCAAATGTTACCAAAATAGGACTACGAATGGGTTAGTTATAGAATGCTATAAAATGGGCTAGCCTTTTTTTGGCCTTTGTTTGTTTGGTTTCTTTTCTAAAGAACGACAACTTGTCTCTTTAAACGGATTACCTACGAGTACAAAGCTGTAAGCGAGTTGTGAGAGCATTATTTATTTAGTACTACTCAATGAGCTTCGTTCAGTGAGTAATTCTCATAGTGATCAGTGTTCAGTGAATATAAGTGACGATGAAAAATGTTCCGTGAACACTTCTCTCAATGAGCATTGTTCCGTGAATTCTACTAACTAAGTTCTGTTCAATGAATATTACTCACAATGGAAATAGTTCAGTGAGTACTGTCAATAAGACTATTCACAGTGAGCATTATTCAGTGAATTAAATTCACAGTGAGCGCCACTCAGTTGGAATTGTTCGTGAGTATTACTCACAGTGAGTATTGTTTTGAAGAATAATTCTCACAGTGAGTAAAATTAAGTGAGTACTACTAAGTGAGAATTGTTCAGTGAGTATGCAGTGAGTATTTCGTGTATGTCGTGTAATAAAACCAATAATCAAAGATAGACATCAACACTGAATGAGTTGTACCTTACACATGCTATTTACATTGGTAGTTGTATTCCAGTACACTTAAGGGTCGGATTCACTGAACACTATTTCAGGAAGGAAGTATGCTGGTACTAAAGGGACAATGTCGCAGAACCCACAGGTGTACGACAAACTTGCATGTCTTAATTTTGTAATGTAACTTGGTGCTTTTTGGAAAAGTAGTTAATAAAAGAAAAACAACACGTATATAAAAATAGTTCGAACGTCAGTCTGCTTCTTACTCATTATTTTGTATGATCTAAGGTCGTGTCCGCATTCCAGTTTGAGCAGCCCCAGCTCGTCATCACTACAGGTCACACAGTTGTACTGGCTTTCTGCATGGTAACGGTACATGGCCAGTATTCGTAGATGACAGAGAAAATGACGAACTAATTAATGTACACAGTGTCAAAAACCACAAAGAATCTTTAACCTGACACAGGGATAGTCGCAATGCATGATAAAAAAGATTATATTGAGCTTAAGACATTTAAGAGATATCCTCTGTCCCTGCAAGCAAGTACCAAGTTACTCTGCCTGTGCAACTAGTGCATACTATGATAAGTCCACATCCGTACATTTTGAGCCTGATCTGCAGCGTTTGCTATCCAGTCAATTTATGATCGAACCACAGTATTGTCAAAATTGAAATAGCTTATATTAAAGTGACATCTTACTGCACATAGCGTATTTTGGTGATAGTTTTATAAAAGCAATTTCCGGTTGCTGTGCATTTAAATGTGTTAAACTGATGATAATGCCTCATTAGTATTTGAAGTTGGTGCATTAGAAAAAAAAATGGACTAATAAAATAAGAGTTCCTTTCTTCGTAGTGATCTCCCTTGTGTTGTTCCTGAGATTTCGGCAGTGGAAGGGAATAAGCTCAGTGCAGTATTTTTTTTAATTGACTCTCCCAGTCAAAATAGGAAAAGTAATCTTTTGAAAGTTATTATTTCGTACTGGTAGCAGGAAGAGTTGGTGTATTGGGTTAAAAGCTATTATTTCCTCTACCCTTTTCACACACACCTATTTCAGCTGGATGTTTACTTGAAAACAAAATGAGCATAATGTCACTTTAAGGTAGTGCCTGAGAAAAGCTAGAATTTCATTCGCCAAATTCTTCAAACGTTTTCATCTTTTATTTTATGTAGGAAGTATATACACCTACACATTTTGGAAAGGTCTTTTCAAACACTAAACAAATAAGACAAATCAATTGATAGTGTTTACGATTATACAAAAGAAGTTGGACAATAAACAGAATAAAATATCTTACCTATCATTTATTCTAAACGAGGCTGGCAGCTATGCAAACATGTGTTGCAGTTTGTACACAATTCCCACATAAGTGTAGCAACCTATATAGCAACACTTTTTATCGCATTTTACACTTCTCCCCTGATTGAGGGAATCGTGATACATATTTCTGGTATTTATGTTTTACATGTTCTGTGATAGAAGGACTACCCCCTAACCATTCATTAGTGACCCTAAAATTTTAACAAATAATGTTTTTAAGATCCTGTGTTACTGTTCCCTTATGCATGGAATAATGCATGGGTAAATGCAATGAATTATTTGTGTATGGGTGGTAATTCCTAGCTGAAAGCATTATTAAAAATATGAAGGAGAGGTAAGAATTTGTATTACATGTTGCGACTTTTTTCGCTTTGATCATGAACACCACCATTGTCTTTGTTTGATTTGTTTAGAGATTGAAAAAGAACTTTCCAAAAATGTATATGATTACATATTTTCTTTGACAACTATTTAAAGATTTTGCTGAATGAAATTCTCATTTTTGTCAGGTGCTATCTGATTGAAACACGAAATTTAAAACAAAAGTGTGATCATGTAACATCTCGGAGGCCTTTATATCTCCTGGGTCTAATAATGTAGTCGAGATCGTTTGAAATGACTTTTTTTAATTCTAGTATACATATTCCGTTTAACGCTCTTGACAGGTTTAAATTGAGTAAATAAGGCAATTTTCAGTTAATATTTGCTGTTTTTATTTTTAATTTCTGTTATAAATCATAACATAGTATAAATAATAATAACGATGTCACACATCACAATGTTACATTGACGTTGGATTCGCAGATGCCTCCTTCACAAGGGCGGCAGAAGATATTGCACTGTAACAACACGTAGAGGGGTCCTGAAGAAAAGAAGACAGACAAATAAAAGATTGGATTTCTGTTGTATTAACTATCGGAAACAAATATTTTTGCACAGTTTTGCTTCACATTTCTTGCATTTTATACCTGGAAATTAGTTACAAAAGATTTTCAAAGACACTTTCATCGATTTAGATAACAAATTAATGAACCAAAAACTGCAACTTTTTATTTCTATTTTCAAATATTGATTACATTTTTAAAAATACTTGGCATTTGTACTTACACTTTAATTTCTTCGCCTGCGACCGTATCCAGTGATTTTTGGATAGGCCTTCTTTACTGGTTGTGGGTGAACTTGATCGAATATGTCAAATCCAGAGCCTTGGCCGAATGTGTCCATTCCAGGGCCAACGTGTCTTCCCCCGGCAACACCTGAAGAGGCAATATCCATCGTCTTGCCTGCAACATGAATGGAATCTCTCGCGAGATCATGAGTGACAGCGATAGCGATAGGATCGAGAGCAGCTACACCGCCTCTCGAGCCGATATTTACTGCTTGGGCTGCTTCACCGACCGCTTTTTTTGCGATACCATGTCCAAGCTTGGCGGCCAGTGGATCGAGACCTTGACCTGCTAGTCCACTTTTCCCTACTTTGTGGACACTGTGAACAGGATCTGAAGCAGTGTCAAAGGTGCCAAAAGGTGATAAGCCGATTCCGCCTGATGTCTTTGCAATACCATGACCAATAACTGGCTTGAATGGATCAACAACAGCACTGTGTGTTGCTTTTGTGATTTCATGACTAATCTTAGTAGCAACTGGACCGGTAGGGTCAATGAAACCTACACCTGCTAATGGGAAACCGGAACTCCTAGCTATATTGTGACCAGCGACAGCGTCTTCACCAAGGGTTGCTGTTTGGATGTTGTGTGCGATAACTTCAGGAGGAGTGAAACCGACATGCCCTGTATTAATTGTGCCAAGTTTAGAAATTCCTATATGTCTATCTGATTTGACCAATCCGTGATTTATGACTGCGTCAGGTACAATCCCAGCGTTAGCTACTTGTCCAAAGGGGTCAACACCGAATTGATCGACTCCACCAAAGCTTGTTGATTTGACAATATCGTGATTGACTTGACCGCCTACTGGTCTACCTGGATTTAAAAACCCTCCAATTACTGGAAAACCGGAAGACTTTGCGATCTCATGACCTTGCGTAGCGTCTGAACCCATTGTTGCTTTGCGTATGTTATGTCCAATTACACGGTGATCATCAACACCAACATGACCAGCATTAAATGTTCCAATAGGTCTTACAATTCCATGGTTAACTATGGGTTTTCCAGCGGCAATCGTTCCAACAGATTTTGCTGAATCATGCTGCAAAGACGATTTTACACCAGGACCTCCTGCTATGGTTTTTCTTGCGATATGGTTTGCGTCCTTGACCATGTTATGTTCAGCTTTCACAGTATTGTGACTTACAGGTACATGACCAGTTACGATTCCACCAGTTTTAACAACATTGTGTGATGCTTTAGCTTTCTTGTGTCCGATACTCTTGTCTTTTTTGACTTCAATATATCTGTTCAGTACTGGATCAAAGACAAGTTCCCTACCGCTTGCCATAGGATTAGCCGGTTGATGAGGACGTGCTCCCCAGCCGTTAATGAGCCCGTTATCGTTCAATGTACCACCATGAATTGGCAAACCATCCATACCCCCTACAAGAGATTCTCCAGAGACAGTACTACCGATGATCCTTCTGATCTCTGCAGGCATACCTCCCCTTCGTAAACTGTCTAGGGCGCTGAACTGGCCAAATGTGGAATCAAAGGCATCGATATTAGATGGGAACGGTGGTCTCTGTACAGGCATATGTTGTCTATGTACAGGCCTAGGTTTTCTTCTTCTGCTATAACCTTCAAAACAAAACAAACGATACGAGTTTATAAAAACTAATTTTTTTTTTGAAATACTAGTTAAATGCTAATAAATTTTTGGTATCCTTTATAATTAATATGCATGCATGTAACGATTTTCGCAACCTGTGATTCAGTGAAACAGGTAAATTGAGTAAGATATATCTATCATTTTAAGTGATAACATGTTTGAATTGTGATGTGGTCAGAAAAAAGTTTTATGAAGTCTCAAAGAAACAATTTTTTTAAACCGTTTTTTGTTTAACCTTTCACTTTACATTTTTGTGAAAAAAATGAGATAGGTCATAAACAATTTTAGTATTTTAAAAGAACAAAACTTTCGGTATTTTTTTTCTTTTGGCTTGCCCCAAACACGATTATCAATCAGACAGAAAAATATGGCATAGTTCTTGCTATAATACTGCAACATTTTTTTTTTTAATTTAATTATAATCCCTGTCTTCGTCCAACAGAATAATTTCTTATAGAAAAGTGGTCAACGTGAATTTACCAAATTATGAATGTATAAAGTGGCTAAAATGATAGTGTTACAATATTACATTATATTATTCTTTATTTGTCTTGATGTTATGTTTTGTTTCATTTCCCCCTTTTCTAAACAATGCTGAAAAAAAATCATTTCAGAAAAAAAATATCTCTCCCTCCAAAGAATAAAGCATTATCTAATCTGAAGTCTTTTTTTCTGTAAATTGCGTTTGATATTGATATAAGTACACTGCAAACATATGTATAAATTGTCAGTTTGACTGTTTGTGACAAAAGTGTTGACGATCTTTGGTTTGCAAATAATGTCAAAATTTTGTCCGATTGAAGACATTACTAGTCTAGAAGTTTAAGAACTTTTGACTCACCTTGCCCAAATACTGCAGATACGAAAACGAAACATAACAGTGTTTGCAGAAAGAATTTCATCTTGATTTTCTTTCAAAGCTGAAATATAAAGAAATTGAAACTGTTATTCGAAAATATGAAAGCGACAAATGTGTTTCAAATTTATCAAAGGGGCTATCCCTACATTTAGCAGAATATTTTCCCGAAACAAATTATATGTTCAATGAACGCAAAATAATAAATAAATACATTTTTAAAGAACAACATTGTTATATCGAAAAATGCCCCAGTTTTGAACAAATAATCATCATTAAGGCCTTCTGTAATAAATCGCACCCATCCTTTTATTGTACAACTTAACATAGAGTATTGAACGGTTTATTGTACCGCAATATATTGTTAAATGCTTATTTTACCAATACCGACCGGAATGTATAGCTTTAGCTTTCAGGTAAAGATATGATACATGGAAATACTCGATCATTCATGTTTTTGAAGTTATGTATTTAGTTTGTCACCAGTTATAGGGAGTGTCCCTTTAAAATCAAAACTTTCATGATATCTACCGAATTTTCAGCAGAGGCTGCATCAGTTTTATACTGTCATATGCGCATTTGTCTTCGTGTTAAAATCATTTTCATTGTTTTTTAAGTAAATTCGACCTTTTCTACATTTTGTTATCTTTATACTTCCCCGCATTATAAACACAACCTTTATAATATATACCTTCATAAAATGGTATTATTATAATTCGTAAACGAGAAATTAAAAATGTAATCACTCACTTACCTTTTATGAACGTGTCAGGTGTAAGTATTTAATAATTTTGTTTCTTTTTTTCCTTTTTTTTAGTTTTAATTTTTTTTTACTCTGTTTACGTTTCAAAGTAGCTATTTTCTGTTTCCCCTTACACCCTTCCGTTGCTTTCTAAAGTTTCAGAAATTCCGTCGCGTTTATATACATCAAACTCGGGACCGTCGCGAAAGGTCATGAGGCGTTACAGCTGATCTATGACATCATAACTGTCGTTGGTTAAACGCACATGTTAATTTCGTACATATTCATGAAAAACATAGTACAAACGTGAAGCATTTCCTGATTCGCTAATTGATCAGTAATTAACGTTTACGTCATTTTCATGTATCGTTGACGCATTGTGGTTATAATGCGCCACTTAAAACGCAAGTTAGGTTATTGTTTTAAAGACATTTTCTTCTTTTCGCTTTTTTCAGTTTTCTGGCCAAGGCTGACCATGATAAATCCAATATATATATATATATATATATATTACCGTTGCAACTAGCCACTGTTTATAAGCACGAGCTAAAGATGAGATATACGTGAGGTGAAGTGTTTTGTGTATTTTGCTTTGTAACTTTCAAAACTGCCTGAGACGTGCATTTCTTCATTGCATGACCTAAAAGTACTTTCTATGGCTAGAAATGCATAATTATAGTATGGGTCCATTTCTTACATCGTCATGGTAGGCTGATTTAGTATACTACGAAGGTTCTGGTGAACGACAGAACCATGAAGCTGTGGCGACTATTATCTACCACCAGACTTGATTTTTTTCTATTTGCGAAAGACATGGAAAGCGAATGGTGCGAGGTCTGGGGCATAAGGGGAATGTGCTAGCAGAGTAGCCTTCTATACATCTGTGTTGCTTTGGCTTCACTAGATAAGACTACGGTATTCCAAACATTCTTTGCACTTAAAGTGCATATAGCAATTACTGGACTTTTGCCATGTTTTGTGTTATTTGTCATAAAAGTGTACACAGGCTTCATCAGGTGTTGCAATATTTGCATTTGAATGCTTTTCGTCCTAATTTGCAAACATTTTCAGCAGTGTTCTGTCAGTTTCACTACACATCCTATTTTGGTCTCCAGTCAATAGGTACGGCACCACATATTAGAAATATTTCTAACTTTCAAGCTTCTCTTTAGAAGGACTCTACCCCTGAATAAAATTTTCCCATTTACTAACCATCTCATGAGACACCTTAGATTACTCTTAAACACGAATTTTTTGGCAAGAATCTCTTTCAGTATCCCAGGTTACTGCAAACTTTTATTTAGCCCAAATTTTCTATATTGAAACGACAAAAACTATACAACCCGGTAAGTCAGTCGATATGTGTTTATAACATTGTAAAGATATTGGTATATCGTAGAGAAACGATTGCAAACATATGAGTGTTAGGACATATGAGTATGGGGACAAGTATTTCCATCTAAACCTTGTTATAAGTCATTTTTTTCAAAACAAATAGGCGACATAAGTTTCGATCAAGTTTTTAGGATTTACGAACTCTCGAGTCAATTTGTCATTGAAAATCACGAAGAACTTAAATCAATCGTCATGTTATTTGTAGAAAATTACACAAATGACAAAAAAACGCGATGCGCTCGGGTTAAGAAGATTGAGTTATCCCACTGCGCAAGCATCTATTCTCTACCCGAGGAACACGAATAGCATAATAAAAAACGCTCATAAATTCGAGGGATGCTACCTTTCTATGCATTCTGTTCTGACAAGAACATAAGCCGAATGCCAAGTCAAATACAGAAGGCGAAGTCTTAAAGTTATATTACCCTTCAAAGTGGCCATCAGATGTCTTAAAGTAATATGACCCTTCAAAGTGGCTGTCAGAAGTCTTAAAGTGATATTACCCTTCAAAGTGGCTGTCATAATTTAAAAAAAGACATTAGTCACAGATTTTTTCTACTCGAACAATGAACATTGCCAAAGTTTTTTATTCCCACCGAATGTACACAAAATCACTAAAAATCTTCTTGACTTTACCAGTCAAAAAAGAGATTCAATTCTTTCTGTTACGTACATTTAAACTTATATCTATAGGAGAAGGCACTCGGCATAATTATTATTTTCTTTACATTTTTTCAAAGCATTTACATTTGAAGGGTAATATAATACAACTATTTATTTAAATAACTATAAATGTAATGAGTGTATTCAAGACAGGTCTATGCGCATGTATCAACTAAATTGATTTTGGTTCAATTTCATTTTAATTTAGTTTAAAAGACACTATTCTTCATGTAATTGGTCTTCTACTGGAAAGTACCGGAAACGCCATTACGATTTTTTTTATTTATTTACTTTTATATATTGCTCAAAACATAGTTGTGGCATAGCCTGAAGAACAAACATTTCCTCTTCAATCATATAGACGATCATTTATATGCTATTTGATTGTTTTACATGTGTGTATTTTTTGATGAATGACAAATTAATTCAATATGATATTTGAACGTAAGCGTTTACTGTTTACGGCAAAAAAAGAAGGAAAAACGTCTAGATCACCACATATGCTTTTAAGCAATGTCATCTGAACACATTAACAAAATTTATATACAAATAATTCTGGTTTCATTAGCATATACCTTAGCCCCAATGTGTTCGTTTGATACGGATTTTACTGTATTAGCAGTATTTTTCCAGTAACTGAACGTTTCAAACAGTATCAAATTGTTCTAATGGTATTTTTTTCTACAAGTCATATAACTCGAAATAAACTACTTACTTTAGCTACATATAGAAAAAACAATGTAAAAGATATTCAGCCGCTGATGAAATGTTAGGCAAATAAAGCAGCTAAGCGGGTCACTGAATTGGTCTTTTTAAAAAAATCCCATGTCGAAACCAAAGAAATCCATTAAAACCTGGAAACATTTTCTTTTCGCCCAGACTTGTCCAGTTACACATATGGTAGACAAACGATGACAAACATATGCGTTCTTTAATTTAATGCCATTTTGATTATGCTTGATTATCATCGTACCCTAGCTTGACTTACGGGTAGACGACAAAGCTTCAAACAACTCAAAAGAAGCTTATCTGTTTTGTTCGTGGCTTGGATAGCATGTCCCATATAAGCCCCGAACATTTCAGGTCTCTAAATTGGTCACCCAACAAAGTCTATCAATCATCTATTTGTCATGTTCATAAGATTAAGAAGGATACAGCCCCTGGTTACCGTAATGATAACTTTGTATCCACTTAACTCAGTACATGGTTGCCGAACAAGGACTAGAGTCACTGCTTAATCGAACAAAGGTCCCAGTTCAAGTTACTCCTTTTGTGGTACTGGTCGTTACTCACTGCCTACGGTAGGCAGATTTTGGCAAAAAGCCTTTTGCCTTTTACTCTATTGTTTTGTGAAATATATTCCCCTGGATTTGAGAAATATTTTTTTCTCGTAATAAGTTCAAACATGCCATCAAAATCCACCTAATGTCCAGTTAGTTTTTTTGTGGTTTTTAATTTTACTTTTTAAGTTAAGTCATACTTTGGTGTGGTGATACTTAATATAGTAATGCTAGTACTTGTTATAAAAGTAACAATATGTGAAACACTTGGATCTTATTGATCTTTTTTTATGTAGAATGTTCTACCTGTCATAACAAGTTCTTTTAGTAATAAAGTACATGGCTTTCTATGTCATGACACATGGTGAGCTTATATGATGACCCAATGTCCGTCGTCCGTCGCCAAACCGTTGCTTCACATGAAATATCCTCCTCAACCGATATTACAGTTTTTATTATACTACACAGGAATGGTCTTTGGGTGGTTCTCTAGTAAAATTGCTGAAACCGCCCCCATTCTACTGGACATAATGGCCGCTAGCTCTAAGTATAGAAAACATGTAAAGAATATATCCACCTAAACAGTTTGTCAAGTTGGAAATAATTTCACACAAATGTTCCTCTTGGCCCCTCTGCCACTATTGCTAAAACCGCTCTTCCTCATTGCACACGATGGCTACCAGGACTTCAAATAGAAAAGGCTTGAAACGACATCTAATTTATATGTATTTCATAAATCATGTCTCTTCACAAACGACTGGTCATACTCTAATGATTTCAACAAAAGTTGAACAACAACAGCAACAACAGGTGTGTGTGAAAAGGGTAGAGGAAATAATAGCTTTTAACCCAATACATCAAATTCTTCCTGCAACCAGTACGAAATAATAACTTTCCAAATATTACTTTTCCTATTTTGACTGGGAGAGTCAATTAAAACAAAAAACTTCGTTGAGCTGATTCCCTTCCACTGCCGAAATCTTTACCACCACCAACAACAACACAAGGGAGATCACTGCGAAGCAAGGAACTATTATTTTATTAGTCCAATTTTTTTATTTCTAAAGCACCAACTTCAAATACTAATGCGGCATTATCATTAGTTTAACACATTTAAATGCATAGCAACCGATAGTTTAACACATTTAAATGCATAGCAACCGAAAATTGCTTTTATAAAACTGTCACCAAAAATACACTATGCGCAGTGAGATACGCATAATGTCACTTTAATGAAATTCGTACAACGCTTTAATATACCCTTAAAATTCCGTTTATGTGCGATGGTGTACTAGTTATGCATTTTGAAATACTCCTTGCTCAATATCATGCTCGTTTTAAAATCTTGATTAATAGATTAAAAAGTATCTGTGTATTAAAAGAGTAATGTCCATTACATTTGATTATTGGAAAGGGTTCTATGTTTGTTTGTTCCAAGTGTTATACAATATCTAAAAAGCAATATAATGTTTAAAAAGTCATTCATAAAATGTTATTGTATCAGAAGCAATGCATGAGGTCGATGATTAAGTATAATTACAGCGTTTTCTTTTAGATAGTTATTGCAATAATGTATTGCAGTGTCATGTGTTTTATTCATTTATGTTCTACCATATATCAAAGACCTATACTAATATAGTTTATAGGTCTTTGCATATATATATCTAATCTTCAAACTTTTTGTGATAAACTATTAATGAGTGATTGGTCGGTGCTTGGTCATGCATAAGATGATAACTTAATCTTTCCTTTATTTGTGAGGTTTTACAGTTATGTTTCTTTTCTTTTTTGCTGTGATAAACGTGCGCTGACTAAATTGTTAAAATCATCGAGTATTTCGAATATTATACATATATTATTATTTTATTGACCATCGTCTGTCTAGGGTGTAATGCTATATGTAATTTATTCTTGTAAGTTGTTTTGTTAAACTGTCTTCTTCTTCTTTTTTTTTGGGGGGGGGGGGTCGTATTTAAGTTGCATACGATGTTTACACAAAAAGAAATGCTGAGCGACACGAATACTAAATCATTGAGTATTTAGCTGTTTAGCATGTTTACATTTCTATAATCGCTGTTCAAATGTATCCGAACTGTGAAATTTTATTTTCTGTACATTTTTTTCATTCAAACGTTTTAGCTGCTCAAATTGTTGTACTAGAAGCTGTGTTCAACCTTCTTCAATTTAAGGCACGTGCCATTTATGATGTGTTATGTATATCTTATGTATATGTTTCTTTAAATTAAAAAATACTCCTAAAAATATCCAGACATAATAATCTCTTAATTGATTCATTCCTGCCTGTCATGTCTAGTAAAAGGTTGTCTGGTAAGGTCTGATTATGGCATAGACTGGACATTTACAAGGGCTGGAATGTTTTAGGTTGACGTTTACGGTCATAAAGTATCTACAGCGGCAGAAAAAAAATCAGACATTTAAGCGACATTTCATGTCTAACGAGTCTGCAAATATACTGTTTTTAGGTGAAAAACACACACTAAAATCGAGAATCCGCCTTGCGAGATGTGTAAATATCACAGAGAGTCAGATACATAGATGTTTATATTTCAGGTTTCCCATATAGAATAACCTACTGTATACCACGCGTCATTTGTTTGATTCGCTTTGGTTCTATGTGCAACGTTGTCAATTACCTGTTCGTCTTGATATGAAACATCTTTTGTGTACATACGTAGTCCATCAAAACTCGTAGACAATTATAGTCTAAGTCAGTAGATTTAAGCAGCATTTACTTCCCTTTGACCGTTTCTGTACACTATTTCATTTGATCAGCTTTCTAACAATTGTTTCAACGAATCAATATCCAACCCTTCTGCCATATTTCAAAACGTATACAAGTAGACATAGCCATTCTGTGCACCTGTATCCATCGTTTGTTTGTATACATTATACAGTTAAACATGTGTTTTGTTCCTATATATGTTTTCTACTGAATTGTATTGTCCGATTGATGTATGTGTCTGTATTTCATCGACCTGTGTAAGTGTATCTTTTTATAATTAATTACAGGATGGTATCTGTCGAAGGAACTAGGTCAATCGCACTCACAGACCTCATTGGTCACCGCGATTGACCTACTTTTTGGCAACCAATCAAATTCACTCTTTGGCTGAAACTGACTGGAATTGCAGTCAGGCAAATCTCTCCTTTTTAGGACTCAGAAAAAACATATTTTGTTAGGTGTATGCATGATAGGAATCATGCCGAGGTCTCATCCAAGAAAACAAGCTAATATAAATGCTCTCATGGACGGACCTTTATAAATTTACTTCAAATCAAATATCTTTCGATGGTGTACAGACTTTTATTGACCCAAGGGGTCATCAAATATCCAGTGCTTTATGGAGTGGGGCTAGATGAGACATAAACAAACGATTTGTCAAAGTTGGTTTAGTTTTGTTTCGGGAACTTTTTATTCCAACACATAAGTACTTGAAATAAAAAGCGGGTGGATTTATAAACATTACAAGTTAGAGCCGAAACTGTGCAATCATTTGGCGGAAATATTGATGTAGTACTGCTTGCAATGTGAAACTGTGGGTCAAAAATCGCTTTCAAAATTCAAAATACAAAACGTCACTTAGAGTAAATCAGACTCTACGTTCCACTTCATAATGTTGTCAAATAAATAGAAGTTAGTTTGTATTGGCAGTTTGAAGTCCTTGTGAACACCAATTAACCTTCAGTATCTTTAAAAGTAATTCACTTATTTAATTAACATTTGTACAACATCAATAAAAAATACACTTTGTTTCTACATTTGATGCAAATTTGTAAGCCTTGAATGAAGCTAAGTACAAATGCGTTAGTATAGTAACCAGAACAGCAATACTCAGCAAATCTTTCAATGTAGCTGTATATACTGTAGCACATCACTGCCCATTTTCAATTTGATATGAGGTCCGGACATGGGTATTACTTATGCTTGTACATTAGATATAACCTTTTCTCCGCGTTGATATTTAGCGAATCCTAATTCTATAGAACCCTAGAGACTTTGTAAAATATCAGTCTCTTGCTAACTGTGTGTGAGTTATAAAACCATACATATTTCCGAGGTGCTTGCAGGTTGCCTGTATGTCTTCATGTTTTAGTTCAACATAGACCTGAATGTACAAATCAAAAAATAAACATTGTTATTGATGATTTTTCAAAACAGAAGCTTGCCTATCTATGGTCAAATCTGGTTCCTACTGTGAATAAGGTATGTCTAGCACTGGCGGTATCACATTTCTATCGTCTTTTTATTTCTTTCTTCAGACATTACAACTTATGAAAAGTGTAAGAAGTCTGCAAAATAAATTTTAATAGAATGATGCATCCATTGATAGAGGAAGACCGGAGATTTGCCCCTCACAAACTTCGACTCTACATGGTGGAATAATTTATTGTCTCCAAATGAACACCTGTAGTTGACAGTAGACCCTGGACTGTCACTGATGCGATGACCTCAGTGGCATAGTAGTGTTACAATATGTTTTCCTTTTCCATTTGACAGGTGTGTCAAACTGATATATATCCTTCGACACAGCTCATCTGTTTGTCATGCGTTAAAACCCACTGAAGTTATCAACTATTAAAGAATTGCATCAACACTGAGTGAGGCGTACCATGCTTTTTACTTTGATCGTTGTATTCCAGTAAACTTAAGGGCCGGATTTACTGAAAATTATTAAAGGGTGGAAGTATACAGGTACTAAAGGGCCAAAGTCGCAGCATCCACATGTTCACGACTATATTGCTTCTTATTCATTATTTTGTGTGATTTAATGTCGTGTGAGCAGCCCTGGCTCGTTTTCATTTCACGTCACACAGGCAATGACACAAAATTGTACTGGCTTCCTGAATGGTAACGGCAGGTGCCCAGTACCCGTCAATGTCCCATTTATTACACAAAGAAAAAGGTGTAGATCTATCCGCAAGTAAAAGACGAATGAATTGATGTACATAATGTCAATGCGTTTTGAGATTTTTATGATATTAGTTTTGTACCTTCCGCACCCACTTTAGCACTGTGGAAGACCCTTTAACAGTTAAAAGATTTTGATGAATGAAATTCTCACTTTTGTCAGGTGCTACCGATTGAAACACAAAAATTAAAAAAAAATCATGCTGTCATGCAACATCTCAGAGGATGTTATATCTCCAGGGTAAAATTATGTAGTCGAGATCGTTTGAAATGAATTTTTCAAGTACAAGATACATATTTCGTTAAACGCTGTTGATATGTTTAAATTAAGCATGATATGTTTAAATTAAGCAAATAAGGCAATTTTCAGTTAAAATTTGCTGTTTTTATTTTCAGTTTCTATTATAATTCATAACATAGTATAACAATAATAACGATGTCACATATCACAATGTTACATTGAAGCTGGATTCGCAGAAGTTGTTTGCCTCCTTCACAAGGACGGCAGAAGATATTGCACTGTAACAACACGTAGAGGGTCCTGTAGAAAAGAAGACAGATAAATAATTTCTGGTATATAAATTATTTGAAACAGTTTTCAGTAGTTTTGTTTTACAGATCTTGCATTTTATATCCTGATCCTATTTACAAAGGAAACACTTTCATGGATTAAGGTAACAAATGATCTAAATAAAAACTGAAACTTTTTATTTCTATTTTCAAATATTGATTACTTTGTTTGAATTTGGAATTTGTACTTACACTTAGTGTCTTTGCCTGCGACCGTATCCGGTGATTTGCTGGAAAGCCCGTCTTACTGGTTGACGGTCAACCATCATCGAACCTTGACCGAATATATCCATTCCAGGGGCAACGTGTCTTCTTCTCCCAACACCATGATCAACTGGCTCGAATGGATCAACAACCGCTCTATTTCTTCCTGTGATTTCATGACCAATCTGAGTAGCAACTGGACCGGTAGGGTCAAGGAAACCTACACCTGCTAATGGGAAACCGGAACTCCTAGCTCTGTTGTGACCAGCAACAGCATCTGCACCGAGTGTTGCTGTTTGGATGTTGTGTGCGATAGCTTCAGGAGGAGTGAAACCGACATGTCCTGTATTAACTGTGCCACGTTGAGAAGTTCCTACAGTATTGTGACCTACATGTTCATTGTGTGATGTTTTAGCATTCTGGTGTCCGATGGCCGTGTCCTTTCTAACTTCAGTATATGCGTGTGCTGCCGGATCATAGACAAGTTCCCCACCGCTATAGTCCAATGGAAATCTTGCTCCATTTAATGGATCAGACCACATATTCACTGCAGGATTAGCAGGTTGATCTGGACGTGCTCCCCAGCCGTCAACGAGTCCGTTATCGTTCAATGTACCACCATGACGTGGCAAGCCATTTATACCCCCTACAAGAGATTCTCCAGAGACAGTACTACCGATGATCCTTCTTATCTCTTCCGGCATACCTCCGTTACGTAAACTGTCTAGGGCGTTGAACTGGCCAAATGTGGAATCAAAGGCATCAACATTAGATGGGTACGGTGGTCTCTGTACAGGCCTATGTCGTCTATGTTCAGGCCTAATTCTTCTTCTTCTGTCATAACCGTCTAATAAAACAAACAATATGAGTTTCTAAAAACTGTTTCTTTATGAAATACTAGTTAAATGCTGATACGTCTGTGTAAAACCTTATAATTAAATATGCATGCATGTAACAATTCACGCATTCTATGGTTCAGTGACACAAACAGATAAATTGAGTAAGATATATCTATTATTTTTCACTGATAACATGTACGTATGCGGTCAGAATAAGTTTTACGTAGTCTCAAAGGCACAATTTCCTTAAACAGTTTTTGGTTTAAGCTTTCACTTTACTTTTTGTGAAATTAGATAGATCATGAGCAATGTTAGTATTCTTTAAAGAGCAAAATTGTTTATTTCTATTTGCTTGCCCGAAACATGTATATCAGACAGAAAGATGAGGCATAGTTCTGCCTATACTGTCTCATTATATAAAATTTAATTATATTCCTTGACTTCGGCCTACAGAATAATTTCTTATATACATTGGTAAAGTGGTCCAGGTAAATTTCCAACTTATGAATATATTAAAAATATGATACTTCTACACTATAACATTAAATTTTTCTTTATTTCTCTTAATATTATAGTTAGTTCCTTTTCACCCTTTTCTAAACAACTAAAAATTCATCTCCCTCCAAAGAATAAAGCATTATCTAATCTGAAGACTTTTCTATTGATATAAGTACATTGCAAACGTATGTATATATTGTCATCTTGACTCCGTTTGTGACAAAAGTGTTGACGATATATGGTTTGCAAACAATTTCAAAATTGTGTCAGATTGAAGACATTACTAGTCTAGAAGTTTAAGAAACTTTCGACTCACCTTGTCCAAATACTACAGCTACGAAAACGAAACATAATAGTGTTTGCAGAAAGAGTTTCATCTTGATTTTCCTTCAAAGCTGAAATATAAGAAATTGAAACTGTTATTCTAAAATATGAAAGCGATAAATGTGTTTCGAAATTATTAAATCAAATCATGCATGCTGTCTACCGACTTTCCAATACAAGCTGTATCCGTTTTATACTTTCATATGCGCATTTGGCTTTTTTTTTTTTTGCGAAAAAAGAATTTGCATTGTTTCTACCATAAATTCGGTCTTTTCTACATTTTGTATTCTTTATACTTTCTCGCATTATAAGCACGAGACAGTTAGAAACTTCATAAAATAGTATAAATAAGTAAAAACAGATATCAAAAACGCAATCACTCGCTTACCTTTTATGAACGTATCTGGTGTAAGTCTTTTATACTTTTGTTTCTTCTTTTTAAATTCTTCTACGTTTTTTTATTTATTTTTTTTTCTGTTTACTTTCAAAGAAACTATTTACAGTTTTCCCCTTACACCGTTCTCTTGCTTTCTAAAGTTTCAAAAATCCCGTCGCGTTTATATACATCAAAATCAGGACCGTTACGAAAGGCTATGAGGCGTTACAGCTGATCAATGACATCATAACTGTCATGTAGTCGTTGGTATAACGCACAAGATAATTTCGTACATATTCATGACAAATATAGTACAAAAGTATTTCCTGATTCGCTAATTGATCTGTAATTAACGTTAACGTCACCTGCATGTATCAGTGACACATTATGGTTTTATGCGCCATTTGAAACGCTAGGTAGGTTTTTGTTTAAAGGACAATTTTTTTCTCTTGTTTTTTTTTCAGTTTCCTCGTGTAAGGCGAGTTTCTTTTCCGGCCAGAACTGACATGATAAATGTAATATATATTTTATGACCGTAGTAACTAGCCATTTTTTATGAGCAAGAAATAAAGATAAAATTGAATTGTGTATTTTGCATCTTAACCTTAAAAACTGGCTGAAACGTGCATTGCTTAATTGCATGCCCTCAAAGTACTCCCAATGGCTAGAAATGCACAGTTATAGTATGTGGGTCAATTTCTCAGTGTCATGATAGGCTGATTTAGGTATGATACAAAGGTACCGGTGAACGAGAGAACCAAGAGCCTGCCGCGACTGATATATACATTGTACCAGACTGAAAGTTTTTGTTTTCAGTTTGCGAGAGAGATAGAAGTCGGATGGTGCCAGGTATGGGAAATAAGGAGGATGTGGTAGCACAGTAACTTTCTGTGATTTAAAAGTGCTGATATTATGCCAGGGATGTGCGCTTGAGCACAGTACGTGTATTCAGCTTGTGATTGGGTGACGTTTTCACTGTCCATTTTCGATGTTTTCATAACCACATCATGGCAGTACGTACCCTCCATTTACACTTTTGCCTTTTTTACTGGCACCTGTATTGCTTTGACTTCACTAGAGAAGAATATGGCATACCAAGCTTTTATGCAGCTTAAGTCCATTTAGCAATTATTGGTCTTTTACCATCCTTGTTGGCCCATATTTTGTTCCCAACCTTTGGCACCTGTTAAAAAAGCGTACCCAGGTTTCATCACCAGTGTCAATATTTGAAGAAAAAAATGCCTTTCGTCCTATTTTGGAAACATTTAACACACATCCCTTTTTGATGGGCTACAAAACTTTCAAGTTTCTTTTAAGAATGAAATGAAATTTTGAAAACACCAACAAAACTTCTTGCAATATCATGCATGGTACAAGTATATCTAGCATCATTGTGAAAAATGTTTGTTATGTTGACACGATTTTTTCATCCTTAGCTGTCTTACATGATTTCACTGCATTTTCAACAGACTCTACCCCTGAATAAAATGTTCCCATCTACCAACAACCATCTCATAAGACACGATGACTCTTAAACACGATTTATTTCGGCATGAATCTCTTTCACACAATAACCGAGCTGACTGTAAATTTTTATGTAAGCCCAAGTTTCCTCATTATTTGGTATTCGTTTTCAACAATTTTTACAACAGTGGTCAAAAACTGCCTATATTAAAACGACAAAAACTCTACAAATTGGTTATTCAGTTGATATTTGTATGACCCATTGTGAAGATATTGGCATTCGGGTGAATAAGTATCGATGTAAAATGTCTCGTGAATAAGACGCCACATTACGCAATAAAATTTCGAACATCTCTCGTATTAAACAAATAGTAACACTTTCTTTTTTCGATCAGACGGACAAGTTATTCGGCGTACGATGTTTTACGGTTGTACACATATCGTAGATAGACAATGACAAACATATGAGTGTTGACACAAGTATTTCCAACTATGCCTTGTTATAAGTCTTTTTTTTCAAACCAAAAAGACATAAGTTTCAAAACAAATTTTTAGGATAGCTTACGAACTTTCGAGTCAGTCTTAAAAGTAGTCCAATCTCTCATGGTATCGATAGAACTCCTCTCGCGACGAACGTTAAAAGTACGTAAAAATTACGTAAAAATTACGCAGCATAATCATCTTAAAGGTTTGAACGTCATAGCTACATCATCAATCAGAAATGTCATCAGGTTTACGTTTTTATTAAGCAATTTCTATAAATAAACAAAACAGTTATTTGTACCCTTCTATCTAAACCTCGTTAACGTTTGCCTGTGCGAAAGAGACAAAAAACTCTTCTACTTTGGAATAGTCTAGTTTTGCTAAGGATACATGTCCTAAACAGTGGTCGGGAAAGTCTCTTCCTTTTGTAATTACCTCAAGATTTCTCACAAACCATTTTCGAAATAGTTACTCGGGTAACTCGAGTAAACAGTGAGGTCGAAAACACCAATGCGCATGCTCTTAATCTCTAATCTACTCGACCCGTGTAACCTTCAGTTGTGCACGAGCTGACCAGGGTTCAAGATGGTCGACTATATTAGAGATTATCTGCAGTTTAGACTTATTCATGTGCCGAAGAAATAAAATAAATCGTCATGTTCAATTTTTTTGTCAAACTATAGCTTTATTTATAGAAAATGACACAAGTTGACAAAAAGACAACTCGATACCTACTCGATACGTTCGGGTTAGGAAGGTCGAGTTACTCCACTGCGCAAGCGCCAATTCTAGACCGTAACGCGAGTTGCTCATAAATTCGAGGATGTTACCTTTCTACGTGTTCTAGTAGGAACATAACCCGAACGCCTTGTTAAGTACAGAGGGCGCAGTTTAAATAATAGGCTAAACTATTTGATTCATTTACTGCTTTATCGTATCCGTTAATTGAGCAATATGTCTTAACTTAATCGGTATAACTAATTTAGACCAATCAAAGATTTTTTTCAACTCCCCGGTCTTTTTTATTCATGAGGGTATCGCGAATAATTTATTATCAAATATAGTCTCTGGTCTTGAGTCCCTTGCATATGGTGCTTTACAGAGTTTGATCAATGTTGATTTCTTGTCAACAACTGTCAAATGAGGGATCTCAGGCCTAAATAAGGCTTAATTACGTTATTAGCTTGCATACCGAACTTTTCTTCGTCAAATTTTGCCTATTTATTTTGTCTGTTTGACTCAATTATTTGTTTAAATGTGTCTTAGAGTGCTATATTATAGAGTGTCTGCACTATAGATTAATAAAGTGACATTCTCCAAAACTTTCGATATAGGTGTTTATTATTTATTAGTTACTTTTATATATTGCTCAAAAAGAAGTTGTGGCATAGCCTGGGGGTTTTGACTGTACATGGAGAACAAACATTCCCTCTTCAATCATATAGACGGCAATTTAAATGCTATTTGCTTGTTTTTGTTGTTTATTTGCTTATATTTTTAATGAATGGCACATTAACTTAATTTGATATTTGAACTTAACCGTTTGCTGTTCTCAGGCGAAAAACAAAATGAAAAACAATTAGAAAACCACATATGTTTTTTAGCAAATGTCATCAGTACACATGAACAAAATTCATATACAATTACTTTTGGTTTTATTGGCATATACCTTAGCTGTAATCTAGCAATACTGCTATAGTAAACTCCTTATACAACGAACCTGGATAAAGTCAAATTCCGGACATAACAACCAATTTTATGGGCCCGAAATTGTTCAATTTTTATTTAATAAAACCCGTATAAAGCCAAATTCCGGACATAAGAATCAATTTGCATGGGCCCGAAATTGTTCAATCTTTATTTAATAAAACCCGAATGAAGCAAAATTCCGGACATAACAACCAATTTGTATGGGCCCGAAATTTTTTAATCTTTATTTAATAAAATCCGTATAAAGCCAAATTCAGGACATAAAAACCAATTTGTACGGGCCCGAAATTTTTCAAGCTTAATTTTATAAAACCCGAATAAAGCAAAATTCCGGACATAAGAATCAAATTTGTACGGGCCCGAAATTTTTTAATCTATATATAATATATGCAATATGGATAAACCAAACTCTGGATATAGGGTACACATTATAATGGCCCCAAGGTGTTCGTTACATACAGAGTTTACTGTATTAGCAGTATTTTTTCTTGTAACTAAACGTTCCTTTTCTTTCTTGAACAGTATCAAAATGTGCAGATGATATTTTTGTTTTTCTACAAGTCCTTCTATAACTTGAAATAAACTACTAACTTTTGCTACATTTTAAATAAACAGAAGCTGATGATGAAGTGTCAGGCAAATCGAGCAGCTGAGCGGTCACTGAAATGGTTTAGAAAACAAATCCCATGTCGAAACCAAAAGAAAACCGTTAAAACCTGTTAACCTGCACCGAAAGTTTTCGTTGATTCGAGACCACCCTGATAACGGATTTTTGTTTCCTAAAATAGTCGCGGTTTCACAAAACAATACACTGAGGGGCAATACATAGACTGTTGGTTACAAAGACAATATACCAAATACCACACTACCTCTATGCACAGCAACTTGCAAGGTCTTATTGCGGACCGCTGCTTCGGTTCGTTATTCATTTAGTACTGTTCAAGGATGTCTTCTCTGAATAATTTATAATACTGTCAAAATTGAAATACAGACACAGTTTTAGCTAGTTAACATTTTTGAACGCCTCATCTGTACTGCCTGTATCATCAATCCACCCCCGACACACAAACGCGCACGCACGTCAACGCATACACACACCACCATCCCACCCTTCCAGCAACAAGTTACACATTGTACATGTAGTGCTTGAAATATTCTAGTGTTTCACGAGTTTTGCCAAATTTGCCGAACATCCCTAGTCTGTACATATTATTTTCTCACCAAAAATGACGAGATAGAATAAGCTCTTTGCATGTAAGTCACATGTAATGGGTTAATTACTTTATGTTTTGTTAAAGAAAAAGTCTATTAATGGATTCAGATGATGGAACGTACTAATTAAATCTAATTACATAAACGTTTGACGCATTGAAATTTATACAATTAATTCTTAAAAGATACTTCTTGACTGTAACAAAAGTCACCACGACATACGATACAAGACAAGGAAAGAGCGACATTTTTCGACAAGTTTCAATTTTTCCTTTTTTCGTTCATACGTCTTGTAGCCGGCAAAAAAGCGACAAATTAAGTGTATATTGGTACGTAACATCATTAGAACGTGTCAATTTGGTGGGAGGGTTTGTTCTATGTTTGGTTATGGTATCCGTTCTTCCGTGCGTCCATGTGTCTCCCACATCATTGTCCAAGCTAACCACTTACTTGCAGTAAAACTTCATAGACTGCTTCCGTGTCTGCGAAATTTCTCACAATTCAACAAATCTTTATGGGAAGCTGTATATATGGAACTTCTGGGTCTAGATTTTTTCTAAGGAACACCTGCATTGATACCAACGAAACTCCGTAGAAAACTACAATACGAAGAGGAGATGGGCCTACTGTCTTCATGTTCAGGTTAAATGATTTTCACAAAGTTATGGCCCTTTGATTACCTTCAAGTCCGCGACCACAGTGTGGAATGCAGAAGTTTTACTAACAAGAGGAGATACGCATGCTACCAATGTGTTACAGTTCAATGACTTTTCATTGAATGGGGGACTTTAGTGAGTAACAGGTTACTTCCCTTAGTAGGTCCTATCAGTTAGAATTATCTGTCGTTGTTTCTTACAGAGGTATCCAGGTAAGAGATAAGGAGTTTCTTACTTTTGTGTTAACTGAACTTATAATCCATAGGAAACTATTGTATATCTAGGCTTCCTAATTAATTATTTAATCTAATTTTTTTTTTTTGGGGGGGGGGGGAATCTTTTAATCTAATAACAATGGTTGCAAATATTTCATCTTACTTTTTGCCATATACGAAACTCAAAATAGGGATAAAACGAAGTCCATATGAAAGAGTATACATGTAGTGATAAATGGAGACAATTTACTAAGCTTTCATTATGGCTATCTCTATCTTCGCCTATTGACGACACTTTCACTAAAAGTCTCGGCCAGATGGGGATTTTGAGACTGACCTTGTTTAAAGTTGCATTTGTTTTTCGTTGTTTTTCTAAAAACAATTCTAGATTACACATGTATAGTTGGCATTCATTAATTAGCAACTTCTTTAAAACTTATTTGTATGACAGAAGTACTGTTTATTAAATTCATCCCCCATGTACCCACATATCACTATAATCATCACATAATTATATGGTTGCATTGATAAATATGAATGCATAGCGGATTTCATAAGGAAAACAGTTTACTTGCCACGTGCTAGAAAGTGATTTATAACAAAATTATACAATCCATGTATCCCCCAAAAAGTCACCATTTAATGTAAGAGACTGGTCTAATGTTTTTGGTTAACCAATATTGCTTTGTTAAATGTTTGGCGCCATATTTATGTTAACGAGTAAGGTCGACAAGCTCGGTTGAAATCACGTCATTTTTGATATTATTGAAGTTGACGCTTACTCTCCAGTTACTTTTCATAACAGGTGAATATTAATTAATACTCAGACGACAGTACATAATTTGGCATTTTTATTGTATATAAAACATGGTATATAAAATAAAGTAAGTTAATGTAAATACTTAAATTCGTTAGTCTTCACATTTATGTATCTATATCTAATACAAAATGTAATTATTAATATGTAATAACAATATTATAACACAGTAATACTTGCAATGGTTGTGAATGAAAAATGCGGCTATTGGAGCAAAATGACGTAAAGAATTACCGGGATTTAAAATGGATCTACACAATGTATATACAAAATGTAACAAAATACGTTTCTTGTTAAAATCAATTTTTAAAAGTATTCAACATTAGAAGATGTATATTCAATACCTAATGTATGTATTTTTACAGGACCCATTACTGGTTTTGCTCCAGTACCTCCATTTTTCTAGTCGCAATCATGGTTATTAAATTTTAAAAATGTATTCTGCGACATTTTGTATTTAAAATGTATGACTAAAGGTGCTTTCATTTCTATATGCGTTTACATCTTTCAGCAGTCTGCAAATTTTGAAAACACCAAAGACTTTTGGAATGCACCTGTACATTCAGTCTTCCTTGCTCTGTTATTTGCAAGATTCAGTACAAAATGCGCAGGAAACAAACTGAAACTTAAAACTTTTGAGAAAAAGCACATAAGTCCCAGATATAAATTGTTTACATGTACATTGTTGTGAGAAGAAATGAATCGGAGAAAACATTAAGGTATCTGTTGTTGTTGTTTTTTCAGCAGCCATCGCTGTTGCAGTCTCTTGATCTACAGCATCTGGATTCGCTTACTGATGCGGAAAGTTCTGAAATAGAAACAAGAAGGTCAATATAGTCCTATATCGCTCACCGGATTGTCCTTTCTCATTTCAATCACACTTACACAAGAACCACCTCGAGACCTGAAGGGCGAATAACTGTATGCTCCCTCCTTAGTTTAATATTAACTCACATTATTTGTATAGTAGGGAAAGATAAGCAAAAGACTAAGCTTCTCGTGGACAAGGCGCCAGTGAGGTTCGGACCGCAGACCTTCATGTTATGTCGCGAAACACTTTATCCTCGACACAACTGTTTCTCTTAAACTTTAATTAGTGTCTAGAATTAATTTTACTACATGTGCAGTAAACTCCGGATATAACCATTCCGGATATAGCGCAATTCCAGATACATTGTTATAAAGAGCAAATTTTTTCTGCCCTAGTTTTTTCTTCTTTCTGTATCTTATATATGAAAATTATATATGAATATAACAAACTCCGGATATGAGGAACACATTTAAATGGCCTCAAGGAGTTCGTTATAAGCGAAGCTTACTGTATTTTACTATAGAATGTTAATGATTTATTACACTCAATCGGTTGGCTATATTGCAGGCTGTAGACAAGTTGGTGATATCTTATTTCAGTACTTACACATGAACCGCGCTGGTGCTCTGAACGGTGGTATTCCCATGCTTCCAAACATGCCGCTGTGAAAATTTCCATTGAAGTTAAGAGGAAGCTGTGGTACTTGTTGGCCATTGAAAGGATCGGACCAACTGTTCTGGTACTGTGTGGTTAGGGTTTGAGGATTTCCATCCCAGCCATTATTTCTACCATCGGCGTATTGTTGCCCAATACCAGCGCCACCATGTCGAGGTAAACCTATGCAAATGCATCGTATACTGTGATCAATCATTATAATATTGTTTACAAGCAATCAGAAGTCTTAACATCATCCTTATGTTTATAATCACCATCATTAATAAAAACAAATACAAGTACAAAAGCATCAACAACATTCAAAGGGACAAAGTTACAATTACGATATGTTCGTCATTGCGGGCATATGATATAAAAAAATGCAATCAGAAGATTTTTTGAAACCAATTATACTGTCACAGTAACAAGGACTTTACATCTACTACATGCAACTATGCAATCCGTCGAATGTCTAGTTTAACAAACGTGTTTTCGGGTCAATACGAAGTTGACTTTTGACCTGTAGATATAACGTAGTCTTGGACAACTCAGTGAGGTCAACAGCTTATCAAAGTTTCGTGTAAATCTTGCACAGTATTATAGGGATAAGGGGCGGACACCAAATGCTACGAACCTACGCCGTGACGCATCCCCTTCTAGTAACATGAATATTTTACATGATAATATAAAATCTTTCAGCGCAATAAGGAGACACTAAGCGGAGACAAAAAACAATGGCAAAACATTTGACCTTAACTTGTGAACTTGGCCTTGAAGCGGCCTGTCTCCACGTCATACAATTGACTAAAGTTAAACGAAACCTGTTCAGGCTTCTACGAGACTATGGAGCGGACACGAAATATTTGATCGGAAGTTGTGAAATCGACCTTGGAGTTGCATAGTTGAAACATGGGTTCTCTGCATCGTATAAAGATATTAAAGGCGGGGCGGAATGTTTGATCTAGTGGTTTAGGCAGCCGCCTTGGGAGCCGGAGGTAGAATGTTCGAATCCCAACAGAGGTTCGTTCTGATGTAGCCGGTTGGTGAGCCGCTAGCTAGTTTAATGATGGTAAACGTGTGCCTACCTGCCTGGTGATTGGCATTAAAGGATAGAATATATATAAGTGCTCGCTCGCGAATTCAAAAGCTCGTGAATAAATAGAAAATTGGGAAATCACAAAATAAACAACTTGCGGATATAAGCACTTTTACAGTAAACGAAGAAAACCCATGTTTAGTCATGCCGCGAAACATGTAAAGGAAGAAAATTCCTACCACGTTCTCCCATTCGTAGTTCACGACCTTCTGTTGTGCTTCCTAAAATTCTCCTTACAAAGTCTGGATCCTCCTGGAGACCTTGACCAACACGTGCACCTCGAAACTGTGTACCGCCAAAACCACGTGTCGAACCGCCTCGTGCACGCCCTCTGGGTGGTGCTAAAGCATCTAACTGTAGATTGCTATTGAAAAAGTCAGCTGAAATTTTTCAAACACAAGACAAAGGTATAATAATAACTTTACATCACACCACAAAAATACCACATGGATCATAGCTTTAACAAAACTTTTACCCCGTAAAAGTATGCACGCAATACCTAGAGTACTAATCAATATTGCAGTTAGAGTAAAGTAATAGGTGGGTTATTAAAGCAAACACATTTAACAATTATGTCTTAAAGACGACAGAACATAATTTTGAAAAGTTGTAGAATACGCTATACCTCCTCTGCTGGATCCGATAGACCCCATGGGAACGAACGATCCACTGCTACTGTAGAACCTTCCTGCAAATACAGACCAGCATACGTAATTACATGTAAATCTAATCTCAAACACAAATAAAAAATTAGTATGGATATTAAATAAAAAATCTATTCATTTTTTTTTTTCAAAAACAAGCGTAAGACATTTGTGCACGATGTGCGTTCATAATCTTATCATTATGGATATGTGTTCAGTCTCTAATAATTTATGGAAATTTCAAAGATCATGTGTTGTGTTAGTCCCTTATCTTTTATAAATTTTTTCCAATCCCCTTTCTTTTTTGATATTTTTTTTTTTTTTTTTTTTGTTCATTTATGGATATTACCATGTATTGTGTTCAGTCCCTTATCATTTATGAATTGTGCTCACTCTCTTATCATTTATAGATATGTAACTGATAACGTGTGTTCAGTCTCTTATAATTTATGGATATTTGACTGATCATGTGTGTTGTGTTCAGTCCCTTATCATTTATGAATTGTGCTCAAACTCCTATCATTTAAGGATATTTTACTGATCACGTGTGTTCAGACGTTAATAATTTATGGATATTTAATAGATCATGTATTGTGTTCAGTCCCTTATCATTTATGAATTGTGCTCACTCTCTTATCATCTATAGATATGTAACTGATTAAGTGTGTTCAGTCTCTTATAATTTATGAATATTTGATTGATCATGTGTGTTGTGTTCAGTCCCTTATCATTTATATATTGTGCTCAATCTCCTGTCATTTATGGATATTTGACTAATCACATGTGTTCAGACGTTAATAATTTATGGACATTTAATAGATCATGTATTGTGTTCAGTCCCTTATCATTTATGAAGTGTGCTTAATCTCTTATCAGTTATGGATATTTAACAAATCATGTGAGTTCGGTCCTTTAACTGTATGGATATTTGACAGATCATGAGTGTTTAATCACTTATCATTTATGGATATTTAACACATAAAGTGTGTTGTCTAATGATATATGGAAAACTGACATTTCAGGGTCTAAAAGTCGTGAAAATGTACATGCTGGTATCTTCACTTTACGCGTTTCGCTTAAATGGAAAAGCAAAAGCATAACTGTCAAAACTATTAAAAAGAACTAGTGAAGTCAACCACACCACATTTGGCGTTAAAGAATAATTCAATGTCTAATTTCTTCCTTTCTACCATATCAATCACCAGGATGTGAAGAGATGTTGTGGGTAACCGCAATCAGCATTGTTCAAAAGCACTTAAAGCATGACGAAGACGGACTGTTTAAAAGCGTAATGCATATGTAATTTTGCAGTATGCAGACGTACATTTGCAGTAAGTAATATTTCGACTATTCAAAAATTCTTCAGAGACGAGAACATTCGATTTTTATACATTCTTAAGTTTGATCATTTTCAATGCAGTTGTAACCAAAATTCGCTGTATCGACCTCTTGTAAAGCAGAATTTGTCAAAATATTATTGTTAAAATATACCAATTTTAGAAATTGGGGGATAACATCTTGTTTGAAGAAGCTACATACACAAATGGAAATGACTGGTAGTATGATTTAGCGCGGAATCTTTGAGCGGCTGTTCATGTCAAAGTTGCGATACTTTGAAAGCATCGTTTTTTTAACCTGCTAACTTTTAAACAGGTGATTTTAACCGGCGCAGATTAATTTCAAACAAGCATCCTCAAACTTGGTTAAATGCTGTAATAAGAAACAGTGTCGCGATACTTTGAGAAGTATGCTTGCACTTTCTAGAAGTAAGAAGTAAGCCGATATTTTTCATTATACTTGTTGAAAGATGGCACGAAAATTTATCGCACTTTTGACTTGAACAATCACTCATACATTACTCTACCTCCATCAATGCGTTCTCGACTCTCTGAAATTATACATTCAAACCAGAGTCAATCAAAGGCAACGTACGTTTCTTATTCTTCAAACGAACTGCTGCTTCACCTAGAAATTTGAGTCTATTACCTTAACGACGGGATCTGAACTCTTCTCCGAGTCATCGCATTCATGTCAAACCGGGTTCATTTAAATCCGAAGGTATGTCAAACCGAGCTTAATTCAAGTTCTGATAATGTCGAGTTGCATTTATACAAAGTGTAAATTATGCCAATTCGTGTCAACTCGGACTTATATCAAATCCGGCTTATGCCAAGTCCAACTTATGTCAAGTCGGACTCCCCAAGTCAATCACATTTATGAAACCGACAACTGCAGATACATTGTACCTACATAATTAATATACAAAGTCATCCATTATTTGGGCGAATTCAAAATAATTTAAATAAAGCAAAATAAAACTTGATCAGCTGTCTTACCCTGACCCATTACAGGTCCAAGGAGGCATAAAGCCGACACGGCCCAATTCAGTATGTTCATTTCTAAAACCTGAAAATAAAATAAAAAAGCTTTGTTTATAATGATAGTAAAATCTCTCTTCGCGACTTATCTCAAAAGAAAAACACCCGTCTGCAAAGACAAACTTTTTTCTTCGTAATTTCCAAATAGGGGAATATATCCTTTTTTATCATTTATTTCAACATATATGATTTATGAGATATACATACACTTATTTTCATACAAAAACAATATCTGATGTAAAACTCCCTTGGTAAATATGCTGATTCACGCTTAACACTTCAAAACAGTATTGTAATTTAATTCAAAATGCATTAAAAAAATATTTTATTAAATAGATAAAGAAAGGGGGAAATATGATTTGTGTGTCGTCTCCAGTGCAGGTTTGTTCTTTGTTATTCAGTATTATACAAACGTATATAATAGTCATGGTATAAAAAAGGTACGAGGTTTTGTTGTGTAAAAACTTAGTAAATATTGAGAGTTCCCTATTTTAAATTATGATATTGAATTTTGCCATTCATTTCAGCTATTTCTTTTTCTATCCCGATTCTGTTTTTCAGATAATTTATGTAAATGTCAAATTGTGGTAACTTTTTTCTGTATTTCATTTAAAAAATAAAAGACTTCATCAAAATTATAAGAAAGTTTACAACATTACTTTTCATGTTACTTTGTAAAATTCCAAAGCTTATGTTTTCTAAATTAAAAAGAATATCAAAGTTATTTCTTTTAAAAGACTCACTTAATCTATTCCATAAAACTTGAGCATAAGTACATGTCCAAAATAAATGTTCCTGACTTTCAGGGTGCATATTACAGAAGTCGCATATATTTGTGTTAGCTATGTTCATTTTTAATAAGGTCGTGTTTGTGGGTAAAATTCGCATGATACATTTATACTGAAATTTTCTCTTTTTTTTTTTGGGTTTTTAAAAAAAAAATGGACTGGATAGTTGATTGTCTCTTGGTAGAATTTTTGAGTGGAAGGGAACCACCTCCTGTGTCAATTGCTTGCTTTAAATGACTCACCCAGTCAAATAAGAAAATCATTGGAAAGTTTATACTGCCCTGAGCTTGAAGATTTTGTTTTTTTTGTTAAAAATATTTTTTCCCCCCCCCCCCCCCAAAAACAACACCAACCAAATATTTTTAAAAAAAAAAAAAAAAAAAAAAAAAACAAAAAAAAAAAAAAATTTTCCAGCTAATGTCGATTTTATTTAGAGTTTTTTCCCATTTTATTTCCGATTTTAGTGACCTTGAGTTGGAGTTAACGTTAAATTGTTTTGTGTACAATAATTTGTTTGGCGTTTTCGATTGTTTTAGTGCATCCAATAACTTTGGTTTAATATTATATATTATGCCTTCTGTTTTCAACATTTCTTTTAATCTTCTTGGAATACTACTAATGAGTTGGTAGTACATTAGAAAGTCACTGTTTTCTAGTTCATATATACGCTTAAACCTTTCAAAGCAGTAAAAAGTAGTTTTTCTATAGTCAAAAAAGTGTTGTATATATCCTTACCCTTTTAGAAAAAACATCGCACATATTAAAAAATAACTTTAAAGCTGTAACAGCTAATTGCAGAGAAGTAAAATGAAAGTGTCATCATAGATTCAGATAAAATTATTATTCTATAACATTGCAGTTCTTTTTATATCCTCTTACAGTGTGTTAATATCAAGGAAATATGTTTTATTCCCTAAAAGCAAAATTCCACAGGATAAAGGGAGGTCATTCAAAATGACGCAGGTTCGAGTTAAGGTTATCAAACACTACGCTTCTTTTAAATGCACGCTTTTACTGTGTAAAATATAAACTCAGTCCCATAGATACTTCGAACAAATATGCTATTTTTGTAAGTAAAATACCTTAACTAGTTTTTAAGTTTATATCATTTCATAATTTAGAGGGAGATATTTAAAAAAATGGGAGTAAGCTAGAATGATAAGTTCCTTGTGTTTGCGTTCCCTCCCAAAGGCCTCTATCACTGTGTGATACATCAATACAATTCTTTAGATAGTTTTCGAGTGATGCTTCGTACAAGCATTTTACATAATGGGTATTAATTAAAGTGACATTATGCGCATTTTTTTCAAGTAAAAATCCAGCTGAGAAAGGTGTGTGTACAAAAGTGTAGAGGAAATGATAACTTTTAACACAATACACCAAACTCTTCCCGCTACCAGTATGAAAAAAATAACTTTTCTTATTTGACTGGGAGAGTTAATTTAAGAAAAGAACAACTGCATGCAGGAGTTGCTTCCCTTCCACTGCCGAAATAAAATCAACAACGACACATTCAACTATCATTTTATCAGTCCAGTTTTTTTATATCTAAACCACCAACTTCAAATACTAAAGCGGCATAATCATTAATTTAACACATTTAAATGCACAGCAACCAAAAATTGCTTTTATAAAACTGTCACCAAAAATACACTTTGTGCAGTAATATGCGCATAATGCCACTTTAAAAAATGTACTATGTCATCGCGCTACCCCTCAATGACCTCTAACACCGTATATATTCAAGTCAAAGTCAAGTCAAAAACCTTTATTACGCTCATTTCATGCAATCATGAACAACTGAGGATTTTTCATCGCTGTTACCCATTTACAGCTGGGTAGACTGAGGCACGTATGGTTTTAGTGTCTTTGCCCAAGGACACACCTCGAGCTCCGGCTGGGATTCGAACCCGTTCCCGTTCCGGAGGCGAACGCCCTAACCACTGACATGCGAGGGCCACACATATTTCCAGATTTGTGACATCCAGTATATGTTATAAAAAATGTCTTTCTTTTTACCATCAATAACCTGTTTTAACGAGCTTTTTATTGCTGGTGGCTTGCCTTTAATATCCTAACAAATATGACAAGTAAGACCAAAATTTTCTCACGACCACCTATGTGCCTCAAAATCCATTCTCGATGCTTTGATCCGTCAGCAACTTGGGAGGCAAGATATTTACATTACACGGAAACAGCACTCGTTTCGCTTATTCTATATTTCTGAAACATGTATGTTGGTCAGTGTTGTAACTTATCCGACGGTTGTAAATATACACGGCGTCCCAATTGGGCCAAAAGTATACAAAAACACCTCGTGGTAAATTAAAACCCGGCGTGTATATCAATTATCATAATAATTACTGGTATAAATTGTTATTGTTTTTTACTCCACCTTTTACTCCACCTTTCAAGATTATATGGAGAAGTATATTTTTGCATGTGTAATATTGCACCTGTTTGCTATTAGAATAATAAAATGTTTCCTTTCCTATAATTTCTTCAAACTTGGCATTTTGACTGAGAATCTTTAAAATAGAAATCTGACATAAAAATCATAGGTCATCGGTATTGGTTTTGAATTATTTTCCCTTAAGCATAGCATTTTGTTATAGTATTTTCTGATTTTCAAGGGCAGATAGTTCAAGATCAAGGTCGGTGACCTATGAATTGTATTTCAGATTTCTGTTTCAAATTTAGTTCTTAGTCAATATGCCAAGATTAAAGAAATTATATGAAAGCAAAATACATATAAAGGCAACTGTACCAACGACCTAAGGTAAGCGGGTCGTACCGATGATAGCCTCTTTAGAGGATGGTGGACCTAATAAGCACAATTACAAACAAACAGACCTAAGGTAACAATATACGATAAAACAGACTGTGAAAGTAAATCAATTTCTTTTTAAAAAGTATGTAAAATATCTTCTACAAAACCGTTAGGGTGTTTGTCCTGGTCATCAAAGATGACTGTTATTGTTTCGAACAATTCAATGCATTTATTAGTAATTCCTTATTTCATATTCCTGTTCTCCATATATAACTTTAAAATCGCCGACATACCTTATGTAAGTTTAAGTTCCAGAGAAGGAGTATACACGTCTCTCGTATTGGTTATGACGCTATAAATACGTAAAGCACAAATACTAAATGTGTTACCGATACCTTCACTTAATTGGCAAAATAAGATATCAGCATTCTCACTGGACATTCAGAAGGAAACGTAACAAACTGTCCAATAGATACTTAAAGCATTCATAACTCGGCCACGGGCTATAAACCTGTCCGCCTGTCAATCATTCACTTTTTCTCTTACATTTTTCATTTGTCTCAGATAAATCAAGCGGTTAACAGGTGATGTTACATTATTAGAAAATATTGTACATACAAAACACAATTTTTTAAGTTTTTAATGACTTTATCTTGTACAGGAAACCCGTAACAAGGGTGATCAATTAAATCAATTTGACCAAGCAGACAGAAGTGAGCAAGCACGCATAACTTCTCGTGCACCAAACAGGAGTGTTATATCAGCTGTAATGTTTTATTCTCAAATATATTTAGATTTTTACAGCTTTGAGGGGAAAAAATCAGACACAAGTTGCGCATACGAGTTCAATAAAACAATAAATTTTGACAGTTTATTTGTCTGTACTGAATAAGTATAGCCGAAAGGATTACTCTTCAAAATTACCATATTGAGTTGGAACAAAGCTGAAAATAATAGCTTTGAAAACATGTAAATTTTGAGTTTTTTCTCTTGTTGAAAGATCTGAAATTAAAATATACCTCAGAGAAAAGGTGAATTCTAAATGTTTTACTAGGACAGTCAAAAAAAAAAATGTGTACTGATTTCCTTTTGTAGGCGTGCCTCTTACCAAAACATATGTTGTCCTATTCCAAGCTTGAAGCGGACCGTGTCACAGACTTTTGATTTCTTGTTTTAAACTAATTTGATGCACTTACATATGCAGTGAAAGAATGCCATATCCCTCTCACCAAACAAAAATGATAATAAATATTAAACAAGTAATGTTTTCTAATATCTGTTAACCAGTCCCGTCAAGCATGAAACACACATATCAGAATGCAGTATTTTTGTATAGGGGGTCACCCAAAGCTGTAAGCCTTGTTAAAAAACTGAAGACATACAAAACATTTTACGTTACATTTAGTGACCTATTTTCTTTTTGTTGTGATGAACAACATCGCCTATTTCATTTTATTTGTTGAGAAATTGAATAGACCTTTCCAAAACTGACGAGTGTTGTATACTTTCTAAAACAGACTTAGAAGATGGCAAATGAACAAGCATTAGAAGTTGCGCATGCAATCATGTGCTTCACTGTCTTGGCCTCATAGGCCTAACGCAACCTAGACGACCTTGGTTCGATCCATGGTGTCTCCTTTTGCAAGAATACCAAATCAAATGCCTAAATCCACATAGCTGTATATGGGTACCAAAAATGTAAGTTCTCTCCCTTTGTATGATAAGCTTGCTTCTACCATGTGTGTTGTTTCGAAAACAATCAATATAAGGTATAAGATAATCATTTCATAAATAAGCATGATGTAGTATGGTGCTTAACATACCTATGTTCCGAAATAGAAACAAACAGGGAAATAGACATTCTATAAAACTTTATTCATACGATGTATTACACACATACGGACGCAAAAAATGTACTATAAATAAATCAATGTACAACAGTTAAACATGCACCAATCACACGTCTCGGATTTGTTCGAAGTTAGCACGACAGAAAGCCCGCTCAGTAACCACCTGCAAAACACATAAATACATTGTTAAAGTCATTTCTAGTAAGCATGCAGCATGTCATAAAATAGGAAACAAAGACACATTCGATGGTTACGGAACTGATATAAAAAGCACAGTATAATATCTAGCATTATCATTTACCTGATTTATTTAGTTTTTAACTACTTATACTTGAAGTATTGTACTCGGAAAGTGACGGAAAGTATTATTTTGTAGTGTATTTTATTTAATTGTAGGGCTGTATATATTTGAACTACCGGTATTACAGCTGAATTGCCTCAGTATTTCAAACACTAAACAACTTACCAATAACTCTTCTCCTTCCGTAGCCTCCATACCCTGGCTGTTTAAATGGCTTTTTGGGATGAATAACTGGTTTCTTGGGATGAATAACTGGTTTCTTGTGATGAATAATCGACTTTTTAGAATGGAATAATGGCTTCTTTGACGAAGTAATTCGCTTCTTTGGGTAATTCAAGCCGGACATCATTCTTTGTAAAATTGATCCGAGGTGGGGAACCATCGGTCTCTGTGGGTGAATGATGGATTTCTTTGGGTGAATTATTGGTTTCTTTGGGTGAAACATTGGTTTTTTGGGGTGAATTATTGGTCTCTTATGATGGATAATTGGTTTCTTTGGGTGAATAATCGGTCTCTGTGGGTGAATCATTGGTTTCTTTGGGTGAATTATTGGTTTTTTGGGGTGACTTATTGGTCTCTTATGATGGATAATTGGTTTCTTTGGGTGAATAATCGGTTTCTGTGGGTGAATCATTGGTTTCTTTGGGTGAATTATTGGTCTCTTAGGATGGATAATTGGTTTCTTTGGTTGAATTAGCGGTCTCTGTGGGTGAATAATTGGTTTCTTTGGTTGAATAAATGGTTTGACAGGTTGTATAATTGGCTTTTTGGGATGGATAACTGGTTTCATTGGTGGAATCATTGGTTGATTAGGGAGAATAATTGGACTTGGAGCGTTAAAAATAGGGTCCTGTGCATATGTAATAACTGGTTTCTTAGGATGGATGACTGGCATTTTGTCGTGATTTAAGGGTTTCTTTGGTAAGATATCCTTCTTAGGGGGTCTTCCGCCATATGCACCTGCCATACCATTTCCAGTTCCATCATAAACTGAACTGAGAGGGACGAAGCTATGTTGTCCAGGACCAACCATGGGCCCAGATCCCAGTTGAGGTGTCATTCCACCAGCTAACGGATCTAATGGTGTTTGTCCAAAGCCCCCTTGCATAATCGGACCGTCCTGCAATAGTCCACCACCTTGTATCATACCTCCGCCCTGCATCATCGCCCCTCCTTGCATCATTTCTCCGCCATGCATCATACCTCCTCCTTGCATCATTTCTCCGCCATGCATCATACCTCCACCTTGCATCATTTCTCCGCCCTGCATCATACCTCCGCCCTGCATCATTTCTCCGCCATGCATCATACCTCCACCTTGCATCATTTCTCCGCCCTGCATCATACCTCCGCCCTGCATCATGCCTCCACCTTGCATCATGCCTCCACCTTGCATCATTGCTGGATCCGAAACAAAGCCGTCCTGCATCATAGAAGGGTCCGACATGACACCGCCTTGCATGCCTGGGGGCAGCCCACGTGTAGCCGGATTTCCGTCCCAGCCGTTACGTAAGCCATTACTGTGTTCCTCTCCGATACCAGCACCGCCAAGTGATATAAATTCGCCTGTCCCTCCAGGAATCTCGATATTAAATACATCTTGCATGGACACTTGATTGTCTGCAAATAGAAAGGATACATATAAAATAAAGCTACATTATATTGATTTAAAGATGTGTGCAAACATGATTGTGTATTGGCGTGATATCTTTAAAATTACAAATGTATATCTAACAGTTCTCTATTCTATTTATTATTTATATATTTACCTGTTAAATTCAAAATTTTATTTATTATTTACATAATTATGTACCGGTAAAATACAGATGTATGCCTTTAAATGTATTTACTCGAAACAGAAAGGGTCAAATAGAAGGCTCAGATTTTAAAAAGAAAGTATAAAAATGTAGACAAAAAAGATAAGCTGAAAATAAGAAAAATAACAAACAAGATATTGCATTTGTTCACACCGGCATTTCTAAGCTTTAAAAACGACGTTTATAAAAAAAGTATATGTAAGTTACTGGCTTTGATTTAATGAAATGTCTCAGACACTGAAAGGGGTGATGATATCGAAAGTGTTGTCAGTCGCCCACTTCATGGGTATCCGCCTAAAATGCAATACCAGACTTTACCAATAAAGTGCTAGCTAATTCTAAATTACTTGGTTTACTGACGCGGTTTCGTCGATATAGAAACATGGTGGTCATTAAACGTATGTCCAGATAAGGTTGTATGCTATCAATTTTTTATGTTTGACCAATTAACTCATCACTCTAGACCATAATCACCCTGGTCCATTTTTGTGTCACGTAACGTCAAACTTTCGTGTAGACAGTTTTTTGACCATTCGATTTTTTATCCAATCCAGTCAGACTTACTAGTAAAATCACAACAATTAGTTGTTTATCACTAAATTATGTATGGTAGTCTATTTTGCCATAACAATTTTTAAGTCAAGCGTTCTAAATTTGAAGAAAAAAAACCTCATATTCCTTAAGTTTTTGGTCACCGCTTTCTAGACATTCACACGATAAAGGAAACTTGAAATCCCACTTAATGGTAAGGGGTTTCCATCACAAAAGTTATTAAACTGTTAAACGGAAAAATAATAAAATTAAAGTCCCTCGAGCACTTGAAATACTTATTAATAAAACAATTGAATTTACGGATACAGTAATGATAGAACTGTGTTCTATTTAATTTAAGACAGTGTTAACTTATACCTTCCATATTTTGTCACTTCTTTATTGAAAGGCTTCTTCAGGAAATGTTTCTAATATTTGCGATGGCATTTAAAAATACTGCACTGTATATAATATATATTGCATGTATTTTTATTTTTTAAAAACAACGCTAGGAATGTTTGACGTACAAATAGCGGTCAATCTCGCCGGAAAGACATCATCCATATAGAGCTAGAAGTAATTTTATATCCAAAGTGCTCCTGGGACTTTACAGAAAGCAGCACAACTAAAATATCACTCACCTGCGAAACCTTGGGCTTTTGCATACACAAGGAGACAACAGCATGTGAGCGCACGAAATATCTTTTCCATCATCATCTCTAATAATCGCCCCCTTTGAAAGAGCTTTCAAGCGATATCAACCCTGTGAAAAGAAAAGTGCACACTTCAATGGTATGAATAAGAAATGAAGCGTTTCAGACGTCACTGTATCTTGATGATAGACAAGATATGGCAATACACTTAAAACAACTGGCACCTAGCCCTTAAGTTCGGTTAACCTTCACCTTGATTCAGTTCTGAAACCAACTCGTTAAATAAGATTTTGTATCTTAAAAATCTTTAATTTGTACAAAGTCGTGTTGAATATAAAGATACATAAGCTCCAGAACAGACCCTCTGATTATGTTATAGAACCTGACTTTGTTGACTTTACTTCTTATTAATAGAGCCGATGAGTTCGTGCTGAGCCTGAGATGCTCAAGCACGAGACCTGGTCTTCCAACCAGTACTTGCGTTGTGGATGACGCCTTTAACATCCACGTGGGTCGAAAACCAAACGCTGCAGCGTTTTTTGAAGCCAAATATATTGTAGCAAGTTGATGAACACTGTTTTGATCATTTGTATAAATACGTTAATCCTCTATATTTCCTACTAAATACTTCTTTTCTTAAGACATCAGTTTTATGCGACATGGACAGATGGCAGCATGTTTATTGATATTTATGCTTAAGTAAATGTGGTTAGGTAAACTGTCTGCCTGAATTTAACTGACGAGTGGTAAACCCTAAAAAAATACGACTGCGGCAATAGACGCGAGAAAAATGTGTAGTTTGAATACGAAATATCACCATTCCAATATATTAGGTTTCTTAAGAGAAAATATGTTGGCTCTATTTTGTTTGCAATCCCATCTTCCCTGATATTTTTTTTACCAATTTTAAATTGTTATTCTGTCTATGTCGGCTTACCAATTAGTCTATGGAAAAGAATAATATGATCGATTTTATCATACTATTCATACACACAATATAATTGTTCAGACTTACCTGAAATATTGCAAAAAACAACAACATTCTTTTTATGGCATAAAGACATATTCGGGAGACACAAAAGTTTATAAGACACAAAAATTGATATATACCTTAACTTTTTCCGCTGAGACTGTGTGACTGTTTGATGAAAAGTAAAAGTAAGGGTATATTTATATCATTTGACCGGGAAATAAACTTTTTAATGACATCATGGTTTGGTTTAGTTTAGATATATTCCCCTAAAATTGCCCAAAATCACGAATGTTGGTTAAGATTTTTTTGCGGTGGGTAAGACCGACGCGGTTTGAGCAAACGAAAATACGCATGTAGTCACTTCATCAATTACTGTCAGACGTGATGACAATAAAGACTAATGTATCAAACAATAACATGTGTGACATTTATGCCTTTATGTGTTAAGTATTGCGTATACGCTTCAACTTGTCTCCATCAATGAAATATGGAAATCAAATTTGACCAGACAACCGTATAGAAATAAAGATGCATCTTTATTACGTAACGGTAGTAAATTTGCGTCACTATTTATTGAAAGTACAAAATCATTGCATTGACTTAAGCAGGTTTGTTTGTATTCGTAATAAAACACGATTGCTTGATGAATTATTTATAATTCAAAATCACTTTATCATAATACCACAGATTTCTTACACCATTACCGTAAAGCGGTTGTCGCACGCAAGGCCAGTAGTATTTTCCTTGGTAGACGTTGGGCGTTGGACTTAGAACTGCAATTTTGACAGACTGTATTTATAAAAACTTTCTATACTATTTCCAATTGATCAATTTCCATACTACAAATGTAATTACTATTTCTTTACCAAGTGTAATTGTTTGTAATTGCAATACGACCAGTGATCGAAATGATAAAATTGTTTGCTAAGAAAGCGCACAACTAGATTTCTATAGAAAAATAGACATGACCCCTTGGAACTGGGAGCAAAGAATCTGCATCTTTGTATGATGAAGTTGTTTGTTTGATCTATAATCGCGTGCATATCACATGCATACAAATGTACGTTAATTAGCTTTTTATGGAACTGTTGTTAATTGTTTTGTCCTTTTATCATATATCATTATAGCAAAAAGAGAAGTAGCGTGGATAACTTTAATGTATTGTTTCCATAAATAGCACACAAATACCGATCTATCTCACTAATTGATAAAAAATAATGTTGAATAAGACTTGATGTATATACGTAACAAAGTAGAATTGAATTTTGTATCAAGTACTGAACTAAGTGTACTTAAAAATCCCCTTGGTCGAATCCCTTGGTCCAAAAATGACATAGTAATCATAATCCCCTCAATGATTTTACTAGTGGAAAAGCATATATTGAATGAAAAAGTTTACCAAATGTTTTATTTGTCTCTAGTTTTACTTAACTATAGCGAATGATTGAATAAAATGTAAATCCATTGAAGGGATTATGACTACTATGTCATTTTTGGACCAAGGGGATTTCGACCAAGGGGATTTTGAGTGTCTCCCTACCACTATTGCTACAGGCAGTTCTTGAAAGTGTCTTGCAGGTTTCATAATCTCCTAGCGTAAATGTTTTTCTAACGGGGACATTAGTTTTTGGTTGATCATTATGAAAACATTTTGCATAAATCTTAGCTTAAAAATGATGGTCTTTTCTTTAAAATGTGAATACTGTTTGAGAACGACTTTTGTTGTAGTTGACGTTAAAATTACAAATTCGTTGGTAGGAAGAATTACGACGCCTAGCATTCAATAGCGTAATAGTATAAAATTGATAAGGCCAGTTTCTGAACTCGATGCGGAAAAACGGAGAAATAAATGTGTAACGTCAAAACTCCTGCTTTGAATTTCGATTCAGTTCAGATCAACTTACCGCACATTTGGAATGAAAAGTGTCCCAATGTTTTGCACATATACAGTCTGGGGTCAAAACTGATTCCACAACGTCAAGATTTACTATGTATTTCAACTAAAACCATCCTTTTGTAAAAATGTCTCCTGTATTCATTTGGAATGCTATCTCAAAAATTAAAACTACCAATGTAGATACAAGGGGATACAGGTACCAGACCCTAGCTCTTTTACGAATAGGCCCCTAGGTTCTTTTACGCGCCATGTGTATAGCATCGATATTTGGGTTTCTAACCAGGTCATACAATAGTGATAATATAATGTTTATAGTTATAAGGATCGACCACATACCATGAAAGTGCTGAAAGAATAAATTATGCAAGAACAAATGACATTTTTAATTGTCTATAATTCCTCAGGTAAAACTGGCAAGACTCCTACCTGGTAGGCGCAGGTTGAAGAGACAGATGAGAAACAAGGGGGTATGGATCTTTACGGATAGGTCCATTGGTTCCTTTACGTGCCCGGCTTTTAATAGCACCGATACACGCAATACTACCTCTGGATTTCAAACCAGTTCATCTCCAGGTGCGTGGGAAACATAGCAAAACGTTTCTGAAATGTTAACTGTCTTACAAACATTGTAGTTACACCGTATGCACAGCTGATAATGATATGTCGGTATGCTTCAGTGCTTGACTGATGTATGGCTTCTTGATCAAATACTGATAGAAATAACACCACATCCTCATGTCAAAACTGTTCTATTATTATTCAATGATATTTTACTCGTCGTCAACATTAGTTGTCGTGACCAACCCCCTCCCCCCCACCTCCCTTTTACAAGATAGATGCGCACGTGCTTTAGTTATTGATTCACGATCAAACCTTTAACCCCAAAATCAAAATACAAAGTACTAGTAGTGGAGCCGCCTTGGTTAAGTGGAAGCGAGTTTGGCTCAAAATCGGAGGCTCGTGGTTCGATCCCCACCAGTGACACAGAAAATTCCAGATTGCCTCTCACACTTAGAGTCGTGTACATCGGGAGTAAGTATCGAGAGTACTTAATAGAAGTTGTAAGAAATTGTTTTGCGATCGAGATATGTTTATAAAACACATCCCTGACGGCAGCCAAATAGCCAATTAGTTATTTTGTAGTAAAGGTCACCGTGACCTTGACCTGCTGATCTCAAAATCAATAGGGGTTTACTTGCCATCACCAACCAACATACCAATTTTGAAGACACTAAGCCAAAGCGTGCTCAAGTAATTGATCGGACAAGTTTTTTGTGATACAGATCACCATCCCCTTGACCTCAAAATATATAGGGGTCATCTATTCGTCATGACCAAACTACCTACAGAGTTTATGGACACTAAGCCAAAGCGATCTCTAATTATTGATTAGACAAATATTTTCTGTTGAAGGTCGTTGTGACCTTGACCTGTAGACTTCACAATCATAGGGGATTTCTATTTGCCATGACCAACCTACCTACATAGTTTTAAGACACACTGGGTCAAACAGAGTACTGATCAGACGTTCTTTGACCTACCATTATTATCCATTAGGGGCCTTTTACCTGTGGCCCCAAATCTATCTACGAAAATTTACTGGACAACCTAGAGCCAAACCATTCGCTTGTTATTGATTGACAATTTTTTTGTGTTTAAGGTCTTTGTAACCTTGACCTGCTCATCTAAATATCGAAAGGGATCCTTTACTGGCCTACAAAGTTGGACAACACTCTGCCAAAGGATTCTCTAATTATTATTCGGATATTTTATTTTGCTGATTGTCACTGTGACCTTGACCTGGTAACCTCAAAATAAATAGGGGTCATGTACTTGTTCTGACAAACAAACATGACTAACCATCCAACCTTCCAAGTTTGAGGAACATATGCCAAATAGTTATTGAGCGGACAAGGTTTGGCCCATTGACAGACAGACAGTAATGTGCAAACAAATATACCCCTCCACCTGATGGTATGGGGTGGGGCATAACAAGCAAGTATAAATAAGCTTTTTTCTAATCACTCCAATGAAGTTTTATTGATTTTCAGCCATATTTGCTGCTCAGAAATAACTATGTCCAAACATTTCATGGTACACTAAGGTATAAAATTTTGGTAGGGACACAATTCAAGAGAAACAAGAGGCCCAGTATCTCTCTACTGGTCTAACTGGATGTTCTGAGTAAGTTTTGTGAAAATCTTTTGCTATGCTATCAAGGACCTTGACCCACTGACACCAAAAAAGTAGGGATCATCTCCTCAGTAAGACCAACCATCCTATGACATTTGAAAACTGTCGGTGATGTAGATCTCGAAATATTGAGTGGATGAGATTTTCAAAGTTCGAGTCACTGTAACCTTAACCTTTGACCCACTAACTCCAAAAGCAGTAGGGATCGTCTACATGTTGCAGGGAACCTATTGAGCAAGTTTGATGAAAGTTGGATGAAAACTGACCTGAAGAGCATTATCAAGGAAAATCTAGCAGAGGTCACTGTGACCTTGATGTTTGTCCCCAAACACAATAGGGATCATCTACATGTTGCAGGGAACCTTCTGAGCAAGTCTGATGAAAGTTGACTCTGAGAGGGTTATGAATGAAAATTTAACGGATCATGTGACCTCGACCTTTACCCACTGACCCCAAAAACAGGGTCATCTATGTGTTACAGGGAACTTTCTGAGCAAGTTTGATGAAAGTTGAATGAAAATTGAGACCTGCTGTGATATCATGGAAATGCTATCAGAGGTCACCATGACCTTGACCTTTAACCCCGAAACAATAGGGAACATCTGGAAGTTGCAGGGATCCTTATCAGCAAGTTTCATCAAAGTCAATTGAAAATTGCAACCTGTAGAGCATTATCAAGGAAAAGTTCTGTAGGGCTAAAATTATCTGGGTGCAACATGCAGACAACCTGCACAGGTAAGCTTGGTACTAATAACTCCTGTGAATTTTGCCAATAGCATGGAAAAATATCTCTATGTACACTCACTATTCATATGTATCTATGAAAAAAATGACAGAGTAGAGAAAAATCAGAAATAAGTGATATGCATAGTTAGGGTTGGTATTAATATTAATTAATCCTGAAAAATTTCATTGAACTCCAGCTGGTAGTTATCCAAAAATAATGTAGAAAAATTTTATCTACAAAGGGAAGGACAAGTGTTATTCCAATGTAGCCCCGATATTCTTCTTATCAGGGGGATATAATAAAGATTTGCAAGTGAAAATGCATTTCTTTGAATTCTTTATTGCATCACATTAATAAGAATTTCAACAAATTAATAACAAATTTGTACAGTTTGAAATAATACAATAAATTATCACATTTCATAGTTTTGATACCCAGACCAATATAAACAAGAGAAACCAGGCAATGCCGTAAAGGCAGATTTCACCGGCAAAATTGTCGAATTAAAAAAAAAAATCCCCAGTGACATTGAATTTTAGAATTACCTTTTTTTTTATTAAATGTGACCTTGACCCTTGTGAATAAAATAATATTTCTAGTAACAGTGACCTTGACCTTAGTGATTTTTTTACCTTGACCCCTTGTAAAACCTGCTTAATTATCCCACAAGTACAAAATTAAGTTATCTATGCCTCTATTCATTGCAGATAGAACAGATTTCCCCCTCAGATATGTATCACCAGCATATTAAATGACAAGCAATAAATAAACATTGGTCAATGTACTTGTAAATTTCTTGTGTAGTTGAAAAATATGAGACACTGGTGCTTATAGATTCTGTATCAATTTTTTCTTCAGGTACACTGTGACAGAAAGATGGAGGTACATGCTTGACGTAGATCTCTCATCTAGTATACTTGTTTGTTTGTTTAGAGGATTAAAAGGTCGGTTGTGCTCACCAATCTGTTTGTGACCGACCCCAGCATCTCTCCCTTGATGCTGTGAATGTTTGTTTTTGTGTCTAAATAGGAGATTTTTATTAGGAGATGCCACCCTCCTTTTATTTGTTCAAAAGTTTGTCATTTTAGTGCCAAAGTAAGCCACAACAAATTCTGCCTAGATAGCTATTCCCTCACCTAGTATACTTAACAACCTGCAGCCTTTATGCTGGGACACAGCCTCAGTCTCTTGTTATATAAAAACTTCAGATTTTCTACTTCATAATTATTCAGATCAATATGTCATTCAATAACATAAATAGCGTGTAGTAACAGATTATTTCATGTTGCTTAAACGTATTTATGCCCACTAATTGTTGAATTAGACAAAAGTGTCATGACAGTCCCATATTGCTCACCTGAATTCTTTTAAAAAAAGAAAGTTAAAAATCAATGAAACGAAGTTGCTTCATGCTTGAAACTATACAAATGTATAAGTAAGAATTCATTGGCACAACTAGTAACACATTGGCACAAGCCCAAACTGAAACAAGCAGGACTGGGATTGTTTTTCAAAATGCTAAAAAAAGATGTTCCCCATCTACATCCTAAATAGAAAGAGGCTGTTTCCCTACAGGAACATAATCTGCAAAAACAAACTTCTTTAAAACCAATACATGTAGTTCATTATTTTGAAGACCATCAAACAAACATACTCATTAACTTCCATCATGTTAAAGGAGTAGATGTGATGAAACAATATGTTGACAGACAAAAGGCATTCACAGCAGCTCACCTGCAGCACTCAGTGTTCAGGTAAGCTTAAAAATCACATTGTTTCATCAGTTTTATTATAAACACCAGTAAGGTCCCATTTTCCAATGCACAAGGGCGCTCCTGTTCTATGCGGTGTCACAATGTCCAGGCTTATAGAAGGCTGAATATCTTTCCTATGTCTGCTCCCACTATATGCACATGTATGCTATACTATCTAAGACCTTTCTTTGCAGCTTTATGTATATGGCTATCAATCTTATCTGCAATATAAAAATATCACAAAACTTATTTTTGAGGACTCACAGACAGGAACCTGCTGTGTGAATATCTACCGGTAATGCTTATTGAAAATATAAAGGTTTTAGCTCATCTTATATGAAAGCAAGCACACAAGATTAGTTTTATTTCATGGAATGTATGCAGGGACATTTGTGAAGTCAGGTGAAACAAAACTCCCTAACTTATAAAATGGTGTTAGGTCACCAGTATGCATGGGAGTCATACTAGGGTCTTGTAAAGTTCACCAGGGGGAAGACCCAATGGTCAGCCTTGATTATAAACACCCTAAATTTAGACGTGATTCATTTTGAAACTAGAGCTATCACTAAATGTGATTAATACCCCCAAAAGACTGCTTTATAAACTGAGAAAGTTCGTAGTAACAGAATACCTTGCAAACAAACTAAAAAGAGATATTGTTCTTGGCAATAACTCTGTAATTTGTCAAGATAGAGTTATGGTTCTTGTACACTGCACTTCCTCTCATTGTGCTTGACCATTGTATGAAGTTGTATTGAATTCCAACCAGTAGTTTTCAAATAATGCTCCGGACAAGTAAAAGTAACAAAGGGCAATAACTCTGAAATGAGTCAAGATAGAGTTATTGTTCTTTCGCACTGCACTTCCTGTCATTGTGCTTGACTATTTTATGAAGTTGTATTGAATTCCAACCAGAAGTTTTCGAATAATGCTCCGGACAAGGAAAAGTAACAAAGGGCAATAACTCTGTAATGAGTCAAGATTGAGTTATGGTTCCTGTGCACTGCACTTCCTCTCATTGTGCTTGACCATTGTATGAAGTTGTTTTGAATTCCAACTAGTACTTTTCGAATTATGCTCCGGACAAGGAAAAGTAACAAAGGGCAATAACTCTGTAATGAGTCAAGATGGGGTTATGGTTCGTGTGCACTGCACTTCCTCTCAATGTACTTGACCATTGTATGAGGTTATACTGAATTCAAACCAGTAGTTTTCAAGTAATCCTCTGGAGAAGAAAAAATAACAAAGGGCAATAACTCTGAAAATATTCTAGATAGAGTTATGGTTCTTGTTCACTGCACTTCCTCTCATTGTGCTTCATCATTGTATGAAATTGTATTGAATTCCAACCAGTAGTTTTCAAGTTATGCTCCGGACAAGGAAAAGTAACAAAGGGCAATAACTCTGTAATAAGTCAAGATGGAGTTATAGTTCTTGTGCACTGCACTTCCTCTCAATGTGCTTGACCATTGTATGAAGTTGTATTGAATTCCAACCAGTAGTTTTCAAGTTATGCTCCGGACAAGGAAAACTAACAAAGGGCAATAACTCTGTAATTAGTCAAGATGGAGTTATAGTTCTTGTGCACTGCACTTCCTCTCAATGTGCTTGATCATTGTATGAAGTTGTATTGAATTCCAACAAGTAGTTTTCAAGTTATGCTCCGGACAAAGAAAATGCAACAGACCGACCGACCGACCGCCCGACCGACCGACCGACCAACCGACCGACCAACCACTGGGTGACTCCTATATACCCCCCTAAACTTCGTTTTGGGGGTATAATAACTTATTAAAGAAGTGAAATAAGATGTGTTGCAGTGCCATTAAACCTTCATTATATAGTTGGTTTCAAGTTTTGGATGGTTAGCAATCTATCATCAAAGGTAGCTTTATTGGCAGTATAATTAAGTTCTTCTTGAAAAATGCATTTATTGTTTGACCTATATAGTACACACATCCTATTTATAACGTTGAGAAAATAATCTGCAAGTTGTTGGGTATGAACACTGCGCCAATAAAATAAAACAAAAACTTACATATTTTATGTTTGCCTTTCACTGGGAACTTAACAATTAACTCCTGAGGATTCTCACAGATGAACACAAAAGGTGAACCGGATTCCCCGTTTGGAAACTGAAAAACAGTAATTGTAGTAATATAAGAGACATGCATATACCTTTTGTTTGCACAGAAAACCTGGCTCTTGTGTAACAGTTACAGTATAATCAGTTTGTCTGTAAAGTAGCAAACAACTTTACCCTTATGAAACATAAAGTATTTTACTATACATAGGACAATTTCTGTACATCAACAGTTCAGTTGTCTTGACATTTATACATGTACCCAACTTTGTCAAATTAACTTTCTAATTTTTCTACCTGTTCTTGATATGTATCTTGTGAAAGACAGTCCACAACATCTACACAGCCCAGTAAACAGCCGACAGGGTAATGGCCAGGAAACTGTAGATCTCTATCTGCAATTATATATCACATCTGTACAGGGGAGACAACTCAATAATCAAAGCACGTTTTAGTTTATACTAATTTATTTTAGCTTGATTATGAAGAAAAAGCTTGAAGTTTATTGAGTCACACTCTAGTCTGCTTCCTGGAAAAAACAGTACTGGTGTCATAGGAAGAGGTATGTATGCGACTCCAGCTGAGCCCGAGCCCTGAACCTTCCTGGATGAGCAGCAGACACCTTAACCTCTACACCAACCACTCCCCTCTATTTTCATCACTTATCTTTAACTCTACAATTTTCTTCATATTTATTTGAATGTTAAGACTATTGGGGTTAACTTATAGTCAAACTACAGTATAAAATTGAGAGACAAAAATAAAACACTGATGGAGAAAAATTACAGAGACATCTTTGCTGATAGTGTAATAGTCTTATTGGTGGATAGTGGCCCGGGACGGTCTTCTCAAAAGTACTCCTCTAAACACAAACTGGAAATGGAGGTCAATATATAGACGTTTCAATTAAAGTGACATTATGCACATTTTTTTCAAGAAAAAAATCCAGCTGAAATAGGTGTGTGTAAAAAGGGCAGAGGAAATAATAGCTTTTAACCCAATATACCAAAGTCTTCCTGCTACCAGAACGAAATGATAACTTTCCAAATATTACTTTTCCTATTTTGACTGGGAGAGTCAATTTAAGAAAAAACAACTGGATGCCAGAGTTGCTTCCCTTCCACTGCCGAAATCTTTTTGTACCAACAACTACAACAACACAAGGGAGATCACTGCGAAGGAAGGAACTATTATTTTTTTGTCCATTTTTCATCTCTAAAGCACCAACTTGAATATAATGCGGCTTACCATTAGTTTCACATTTAAATGCACAGCAACCGAAAATTGCTTTTATAAAACTGTCGCCAAAAATACACTATGTGCAGTAAGATGAGCATAATGTCACTTTAAGGTTGCTGATTGATGATGTTTGACTCTGCAGTCACTCTGCTTAGCACACAACTAATCCAACAATGCTACTAGTTGTTGTTGTAGGAGTTTAACACCCGTTCCAACTGTATTTCAGTCATTTTAAACTGGGGGACAGTTTACCTAACCATTGCTCCTGGGAAGAACCAGTACTAGTCCTATCATCCATAAGAAACTGCCAACATTCCCACATAAAATAGATGACCGTTAGTAGGGCTCAAACCCATGACCCTCAATCTGTGAGAGGTAACAGTAGTTTCAAGTGACTCTAACCACTGGACAACTTAACTTTTTACCCAACCCAATTAAGTCAAACTAAATGTCTGTATTTCAGATACGGAAATCTTGCACAGCTATTCGTACTTAGGTTTTTCTCCATGGTAACTTGAAACATAACATATTCTCAGCAACTATAACATATACTGACAGAATACAAATAGACTTTGGGAATGTTCAAGAACTCAACTGCCAATTCTTACTTTTATATACTGTTTTATACATATGTTCAACCTCAGCGATTTCAGCAGGGTCTGGCGCTTTGGCAGTGGCGGCTATCCATAGTCTTCCTCTATGTGCTGTATACCATGTTCTACCCTCGTGACTGTATGAAAATCAAACATTTAATTCTAAAACTGACATCAAACCATAGTCTCTACAATCACTTTGTGCAAGAAGGAAAAACACTAACAATGTACAGAGAATCAGAGACACAAATAATATTTATACTGTCATTGATTCTCATACTCAAAAGACACTTGTCACTGCAGCTGGTTTCTTTATGGTCTTTTGGTTTTTAATAGTATCCAAAGTAGTCTGTCCAAAAGACTACAGTAAAGTTCAACTATTAGACCACATGCTTCAAGATAGCTCTGTGTATCAAGACCAGGCACTTAAGAATCAAATGTTCAATTATTTATAGCAAAAAAGTCTTGCTAATTAGACCAATTCAGTACTGAGACCATGTTATACTGGTCTGACAGGTGGTCTCAATACAGGAACTCTACATGTAGATAGATGGAATCTGCTGCAAAATTATCTTAGCTGTCAAATTTTATTGCATACATTTGTTCAATAAAAACAAGCTTATTAGAGCGTTTTTATATTTCAATCTTTCAGTATATTATCTGAAACATGAAAAAATTCATACTGTAAATGCATGAAATTTCAAGGGTATAAAATGTTGCAGATTTTTAATAAAAATAAAATTTTGGCGGTATATTGTACAAATGCACTTCAATTTTATATATAGAAAAATATGGTATATGATAATGTCAAAGACCTATATAAGTCGGTGTAATGATGAAGATTCCGTGATGGGATGTCAAATTCATGGAACAACCCATCAATGATATCCGCGAAAATAAATACCACACAAATATTAATGGTCTGACAGTATAGAGACTTACATTTTTATACCAACTACAAGAAGTGATGCCCACGGTTGATGCATACTCATACACATGCCGTCATCTGACATTTCCTGTAACTGTCGATCCTGTATCCGCGATGAAACACGTACAGTGCTCTCTCTATTTTTAGATAACATGTCTGATGGTTTACTGGGAACTTGTGGTATAAACTGAAAAGAATATAATGCATTCTGTCAGGGAATAAACATTGTGACATGGAATTAACTGACACTGGAAGTTAGCTGCCAGACTTTGTTATAATTGTCCATGAAAGATGGGTGACAAGTTCTTCACAACACAAAATCCATCCAATTAATGACGAATGTGCTAAAAAAAGCAGTAAGTTTGATTTACAATAATAAAGATGAAGTTATTTTGTCTTGCTTTTGCAAGAAAAAAAACTACCCTCACATCTTTGCTTTTAGACAAGGTTTTGAAGAGAAGTCCAGAATATGTTCCAGGGTCAGATTCATTGTACTGCAACATGAACATGTATGTAAACAAGATCCAACTAAATCTTTAATTTACCTTTGGTGCATCAATCTGTATTTGGGGGTTGACTAGATATTCGTCTTTTTCCGAACTGAATCCTTTCCCATTTACTTCAATGCTGTTCTTTTGTTTTGGTCTAGCACCAAAGTTGACCCGTTGAACAATTTCATCATTCACGTCATACATGTTAACACTTTTTGATGGATCTTCTTCTATCACCTGACGACCCGCAAAGTCTAACGTAATTTTCCTGTCTTTACGTGACGTGTGCCTCTGAGAACGCAATTCCTCCTCTCGTGTGCGTAATAACCCTCTTTCCTTCTCACTTAACCACTGATTAGAGTCTGTGGAAAAATAGTCTGCCTCATCATCTATCACTTGCGTTCTTCGCACGCTGTAAGAAATTTATAAAAACTAAAATAACAAGCCATAAATATATTTTTATTTCTTGTCACACTTTTTAGTTGACAGACTTCAGTTCTTCCAAAAATAACTTATCTTGGATAATTTCTAGCCAAAACTTTCCAACAGAGTTCTGTTAATCAGAGTAAATCTAATTTCATATATATATCAAATTTGAACATGTACATTTACAAACATTATAAAGTTTTCTTGTTGATATGCATGTGCTGAATAATGACACTGACAATACTTCAATACTGAGCCGCACCTCATCCAGCCTAATACTAATCACATTTGAAAGCTAACTAAATTTAATAACAAAACAAACTTAAACTAAATGAAAACACACAAAATAGATAAGGAAATAATTAAACACACACCTGGTCCTGTCATATTCTAGTAACTTGTCTTTATGCCTCTCTGCCATGGCACAACCTTCTTTTACTTTTGCTCGATCATTTGGCAGATAGTCTCTGTCCCCATTAAACATGCTCCCACCTATAAATGCTGACGGTATGTCCTTCATTAGATGTTGACGTAATTTTTCACTTTTCTTTGACCCTCGGGACAGAATTTCCTCTTCCTCTCTTGAACACACCTAACATACACAAAAAGCATTATGACAACAAACTTACTCACATTATACATGTAGTGAGATAATTTTCAGATTAACATACAGCTTTTTCTCCATTACAGTACATTATTACAGATAAAATGTCAACAACTGTTAATTGAAGAACTTCAAGACATACAAGACAAGCATTTATACATGTCACATGACATTTGACCCTTAAGTGTGACCTTGACTTTTAATTCAACTTCAACTGGCTGAAAAATGCATGAAGAATGATAGACTACTACCAGTGAAATTTCATTATACATGAAGTGTGCATGCAGAACAATGCACAGTTCATGCGTGATATATGAAAATTTTCACATTAGTAACAATTTGATGCTCTACAAAGCTTTAATAAGACAAATGAACAGGTCGACAAAAGGACAGTGGGGTTAGAGTAATCTACTGTTTAATTTGACAGATAAAGAGTCTGCAAATAAATTGAGATAGCTTACAAGATTTCCACAGTACAGACAGGGTCCAGACCCCTCCTGATCACAAACAACACGTCCACATCTTGTACAGTTATTTACCAACTTGTGTTTGGCCGCCTGACATTCACACACATGACGACCTGCAAGAAACATAAAGATAAACTGTAACCAAGTTTGAGGGAGTCTGTTCCTAAATGAACTTTAGTGTTTTGCAACCAAGTATCCAGGGATACTCATACAACTTTTGAGTATGAATTTACAATTTGTACATCACTACAAGTAGGTGCATTTTACAACTAATGTTTTTCACAGCAAAATTCAGCATAACACTGCTAAAGTAAGTGGCCAGATGAAAGTTTGTAATGATTCATCACCTGCAAGCTGAACGACGGAGAGATCCTGTCCTTCTTTACTGAACAATGGAACAAACTTTTGTTTCTTCTTCACATCTTTCTCTGTCTGTTGCAGTTTAGACGGGACTGGCATAGGCTGTTCAGGGGGTTCTTCACCTGGTAAAATCTAGAAACAGACCAATAAAACATTACATCTTACCCTAATATAGGTAATCCACTCCTCAATAAGATGAAATTAAAACAACTGTTTACACTTTTAAGACATTACTTTGTTTTCCTTAAAATCACCCACTTAACACTGTTTGAAAAAAGTTCATTTTTTCAAGAGATTGTGTTATATTGGCAGAATGCTGATTACATGTGCATGGACATCAGGATATGTTGAAGTACATGTTTATACTGAGTACTACCAGTACTTTTGAATATGCAGTAATAGCATGTAAATTAGGATTAAGAGGACAATGATGCAGAGATGCTCACCATATACTACCAGTATATTATTTCAGAATGATACTTCAATGTAGAACATAATTATGAAGACTAACATCTTATATAGATAAACTGTTTTCATAAAGATCGTCATCTTTAAAAATATGTAACTTTCCTCATAATACAACTTGTGACATACTTTTTCTGAAAAAAAAGGTTGACAAAAGATTTCCTAATGAATCACTGGGGAACATTCTCGTCCTCCAGTGCATTCATTATATAATTTCATTATGTCTGAAAGCTCGGCAAACCATTGATATATGAGGATACTGGAGAGTAACTTACACCTCTGTGCTGTACTTCATATCCGTTTAAAACGTAACTTTTTTGCGCTGTTTTCTTTTCTTTAGGTATGTTGTTACTTTTCTTCTTTTCTTTTCCAGTAAAATAACTGTCATCCTGGTCAGTCTTTTGATAGACCTGTAAACATGTGTACATGTGTATGTCAATCTATTTATATCTTTGTAAATATGTATACAGTGCAACCTCTTAGGAGCAAGCAGCCTTGGGGAACACAGAAACGTGTTTTTTGTTGAGATGTTGATTCTTTCCTTTAATAACTGACCCAAAGGGGAAGAAAAGGTGTGTCTTTTTATAAGGTTGATGCTCTATGGAGGTGTTATTCATAAGCTGTATAATATGATACCATTTTAATTCTCATTTTCATTTCAAATATGCATAATAGAATAAAGAATTCAAAGATGACTGTGCAATCCTGCAAGATCTGTAATTTTAAATATGCCCCCTACATATTCTGTTGTGACTGACAAAAAATATATGTGTTACACGTGTCATACCTTATTTTCTAGACAAGTGTCAAGATTCTTAGGCACTTTGTTATTTGTCATGGATTTTAATTTTTCATCAAACATTAGGAACAGTTACTCTTGAAATTCAATGTTGATAATTTTTTTAATGAATGTAATGTAGTATAAAAGCAATTCTTAAGAACCTGTGAATAATACCTGTATATTTGTATCTGTTTTCGCACTGTTGTATGGTCTCCATTTTATAAGTAGTTCTTTGATAAATTTTTTGTTTCTTGGGTCAGAACCATCAATAAGTTCAAGCATATATTCTTCCAGCTCTTCCGCTGTCTCGATACTTAGTATATACCTGCATGATATACAATCACGTTTTAAACATTAAAAACAAAAAGTTCTGTAAGAACATGAAAAGGGCATTCTGTATGACAGTCTGAGCTGAACTGTTCTCAAACATCACAATTAATGTAATAACATTTGAATTATACATTTCAATTATATTTTGTGCATAAAGGGACATGTATATCTATCACGAAAGAAGTTGGAAGTGTAGGTCCTGACTGGTAACACTTGTATTCTTCTATACATTTATATCGGCATATCAACATGTTGCTCAATTGGGCTTATGATTCTTTTTTTCAATGTTTTCACATAAATTGCGAATTTAGAAGTCCTAGAGAATACAATATTTACATGAATATGATACTCAAATAAAAATAAAATTACTATATGTACTAGAAATTCTATTAAAAATTGTTAAGTATTTTTCACACCAGTACTTTTTCTGACTGTACATGTTTCATTTATAGAAAGAGACAGTAGAATTTCGAAAAGAACTATTTAAAATCATTTAGAAACATTTTCCTGTTATGAAAGGTTTTTTTCATATCCTTCTTACAGATGTATAACATTTTCTAGGGCTTTCATTATGTTTCATAAAGAATTTCTTTGAAAGCATTGATAATGCTCAATGCTACAAAATGATGTTCTTGTGTGATTTTAAGTACTTTCTTACTGTCTTAATGCTTACAATGAAAAAATGATGAAAAATTTGCACAGACCTGCTATGTGTAGCTAGGGTGTACTTCAAAATCCCCTTCGTCATAATCCCCTTGGTCCAAAAATGGCAAAGTAGTCATAATCCCCTTAACGAATTTTACGAGCTGAAAAGCATATACTGAATAAAAAAATTTACTTAATGTTTTATTTGTCTCTAGTTTAACTTTACTATAGCAAATGATTGAAAAAAAAAAATAAAATTATTGAAATTAAAATGAAAAATCCATCAAGGGGATTATGACTACTACAGTACACGCAAGGTGTTTTTTCATTGGACCCACAGGGGATTATGACCAAGTCATTTTGCAATTTGGTCCCCAGATGCCCCCTGAGTCACCCGTCAGGGTCCAGGTTAAGGCCTGGAGACTTTCAGTCTCGAGATCCTGACCTGGACTTGGAGACACTTGTCCTTTTAAGTTTTTTTACTGAAACTAAATTGTCAATAACAGAAACAGAAAGTAATTGTAATTTGATTTCTCGAACTTTCCGGCGCCTAATTTGATTCAGCAATTATTCAACAACACAACTTACTTTTGGCAAGACACAACGTGTGACACAATACTAAAAAATTACTTTAGATATCAGACTCAGGGTATCAAAATTTTAAAATAATTATTTGTCTCAAACTTTTTTTTTTCGGTGATTGCACTAAATCAAAGCAAGATTTCAGCATACTTTCGGCTATCAAACACTTTCAGAAAGAAGTAACTGTATTGGAACGCATGGGTAAGCATGTACATTTAATAAACGCAATAGAGTTTCTTATTTGGTATTTATAATAAGACCTTGCAATGTCAATCGATGCATCTATTCCAAGCTTTCCAAGTTCCTCGCACGTCCAATTTTCCACTTTTTCAGCCATGATTGATTGTCCGTTCACATGTCAATTAAATATAAAAAAAAGCTTGGCAAAAACCGTTCATAGACCTAAGTAACCATACACTGTCATTGCGTTTCAGTAACCGCGATTTTTTGATAGAAATTGCGGAATTACTGTCTGGCGATAACATTGGACACCAACTCTTCCATTAATATTTACTTCCTGCATGTTTGACAGCTCAGACAGAGAAACTCAATATCTTCAAGATGAATGTCGTATTCACTCAGCAATTGAGCAGTTACTTAAGCAAGAATTGATCGAAGATAGCTTGGCCCAGGAATGACAGTTCTTTCTTTATGGACATATAGAGACCGTGATGAAAAACGCAAGTTGGCATTCAGTTTGACCAATTTAGTTTCATTGTTGTAGCCTCATTTATTCTTTTTAGTTTTCAGTTGAACGTGTTTTTATGAAGTCTGACACGTTGACAACAATTGCACATTCAATTTTTTATCAGTTTTAGGCAGTGGACTAGAGTTACGTTAATGTGCTAACAAAAGGCCTCCGATTAAACTAGAAAAGTTTACAGAAATTCATGTATTCTACTTTTGTAGACAAATAGAATCTACTATGAGGATTGGCTAACACAAGGTCTTTCAAATAGTATGGTCTACGGAATCCCCTCTATAAATATCTTATCGCATCTGATAATCTTGTCTGGGTTATCAAGATTTTTACCTGGGGTGATTATCTCACCGTGTATTTGTCACCCAGAACGAATTATCTGGTATTTTGTCCGACATTTGTATGCAAAACCTTGCCCGTCATTTTGTCATTTAAATACCAATTTTAATTTGACAAAGGGTATAATTTGAAAGCTGAGAAAATTGCCTGTAAAACGGTCAGGTTAAGGCCTTTATACTATAATAACTCTTGTTTTAACCTGGACTTAGACACGTCCATGCTGTTCGAGTTCCGACCACGCAGAGTTTGAAAATCTGGACTCCTAATTTGATTCAGCAATTATTAATATTGCAAGCGGTACTGTGACATGTTGAAAATACTTTAAATCGACTCAGGGTTCAAATTTAAAATATTATTGCGGTTATTGCACAATAGAAAATTTCGAAAATCTAATTGCATAATACAAACAATAGTAATGAAGCCTTAAGATTTACATTTTAATAAACGCAATTTACTTTCTTATTTGACCCTATATATACAGTGAAAAACTGTGCAAGCAAAATATGCACCGTATTCCAGCAAATTTCCAACCTGGCACGTCCAATTTTCCACTTTTTCAGCCATGATTGATTTCTTCCATGACAATTAAAATGCTGGGTGAAAACCGTTATAAATCTAAGTAACATACACAGTAGCGTTTCAGTTAAATTTTGTGAGAAAAGATCGTAACATCAATCCCATGAACACCATGCAAGTAGGAAACCAACGCTTCGTAATATTTAGGCTTCCTGATTTTCGGCCATTTGTGAAACAACAAGCTCATATCAAGGTCATACTTTCCAATGCGTAAATCCATCTAGAGAACCAAGAAAATCGGCAAGGAATGAATGTTCATATTATGGAAAAGAGACGGTAATGCATATATTGTATTAGTTTATTTAGTTTCTCTTTGTTGGTCAAATTTATATGGTAAGTTTTCAGTTGAACGTTTTTATGAATATAAACTTTCAATATTTTCTAATTATTTTTCCGAAATGGCTAGGTTACCGGATGTTTGACAGCCTCGATTCTAGACAAGCAGTAAATCAGTATTCTTTAGAACTAGACCATACTATTTGAAGGACCTTGGCTACCATTACAAAAGTTTATAAAGACATGTAAAGATGTTAGACTAATCATTTCGGCGTTGCGGTCTGACCCCCTCATAGATCAGTAATTGGTACTGCAGACCCACATTACACATAGATTATTTCAATTTTTCTTGTTTCAATTACAGGTTTTCTACTCAAAAGGAAGAATTAGATATCATTTACCTGAAAATTTAATTGCTTATGAAAAATCTCACCACTGATTAAAAATCTAGATGTTTAAACTCTAAACATGCAATTTTACATGTATGCCTTATATCGGCAGGTACCCAGTTAATGAAACTGACCTTCATTGCCAAAGAATTGCGATTGATACGATTGCAAATAACTCTTAAATGTCAGCTTGTACAATCAGTTTCTCCATGAAATGCATATAATGACACTATGGTAATATATGCATGATCATGTCTTGTAAACTTAAATGTCAGGTTTGCTGCATTCTGTAACATGCATATCACTTTTAAATAACTGAACAATGATATTAAAGGATTGCCATTGACATAAATTAAAGTAATCTTTGATAATTATAGAAGCTCAGCATTCCCTTAGTTATCAGCAACTACGCATTTTATTACTTCCCTTTCTTACATTCTGATTTAACATTTATTACAATTATCATGCAAAGGCAGCATAATGATGATTGTGCTGCTACTTTTAGATGTTGTAGTAAACTGCATGATCACACTTTTTCACATTGAACTCCATTGATAAATTGTTATTGCAAATTGCACAAATCTGTCAAGGTCCTAATGAAGTTTTGTGGTTTTCTGGTGTTCTGATTATGGGCCTTTAAAAGAGAAAAACATATTCCGCAAGGTGTCTAGTTGTAGAAGTGATGTTCTTAGCTATTATATGTTGTTGATGTAAATTAGGAATTATCTTGGTCCAGTCATGAACCCAAGCTGAATGCAAACGACATTACCATCACCAGGACTCTACCAGATGTGGAATTGTCCAATTCAAGCCGCAGGATCTTTATAAAATGTGTTGCCAGTAATTCAATTTCATACATACCAGTGACCTCTATAACAGACATGAATTTAAGGATAGCCAATTACAGCAGCTGAGGCTATAACTATTTCAGTAACAGGTTTGCTAGTGATAACAATGGTTTATGCTTGTTCAAGAGCTTTGGTTGAACTCAGGTGAGCGATGGAGAGTCAGTTATTGCCCTCTTGTAAGGGAAACTTTTGAGTACTCAGTTTAAAAGTGTTCTATGTTTTCAGACAAGTATCGTCAGTATGGTTTACGCTCAGTCAGAGATCCTTCAGAAAGAGGTCTACCTATTTGAGCGGATTGATTCAGGCGGAAGGGAAACAATGAAACATCTAAAATGTATCTGTTTTCTACGACCTACAAAAGAAAACATAGACATGTTGGCTCAAGAATTAAGAATGTCGAAGTATGGACTGTATTACATATGTAAGTATATATACATTGTACCAGTATGTTTGCTGGCATGGTTTTTGACCTCATGATAGTTAACTTATTATAGATTTACAATCATTGTGGGAATAAAGATATTCAGCCATGTAAGCTTTCAAAATGTTAACAGAATGTTCGAACTGAATACTCTCAAATTTATGGAAAAAGTATTACTTTCTATGCATAAATACAAATCCCTTTGGGGTGATCTCAGTGCCACAGACCCAATACCCTTTGAAACACTCCTGTGGGGAGTGGTAAGATTTTACATCCTCTTGTATGGCATAACTTTAAAGTAAAGTTCAGAGTTTATTGTTGATATTTTGTTACCAGGACAATTAAATTAGCATAAAGATCTGTCTAGTCAGCCCAGACTGAGAGTATATTGTCAAACCTGGTTGTGAATGTTTTCAGATTTTCATTAGAGATATGAATGTGTTCATATTTTTGTACGAATGTGTTCAGATTTTCCTTTCTGTTTAAATATGTTCAGATTGTCATTAGATTTATGAATGTGTTCAGATTTTCTGTATAAATGTTTTCAGATTTTCATTAGCTGTATAAAGTGTTTCCATTTTTCTGTATGAATGTGTGCATATTTTCATTTGCTATTAAATGTGTTCAGATTTCAGTAATGTGATTAGTAAACAAGATGTGAAAACTCTAGCAGAAGCAGATGACCAGGAGGTTGTGAGAGAAGTTCAGGTAGGAGGTCTTCAACATTTTAATGTTTCTGGGTTGATATACGTTGTATTTTCATTTGGTATGTCAGTTGAACTGTTACAGGTCTTAACGATTTATATGAGCAGTTTACATGGCTGTAACACTGTGAAATACATTAAACTTAAGGGCAATGTGGCAGTGATGTATTACATAGATATACATTGTATGTGCACACAATAGTTTACAACATTTATATACGAGTTGAGTAGAGAAGATTCTATCTTTTACAATAGCCGAGATAGTTATAGTGGACTCTATTGCTGCATCACTGTAAATTATCTTAAATACTTTGTACCGTTGTATGTTTCAGTTTTTTTTGTGAGATAAAGCAGCTGTTGCTTTCAATACAATACCAGTATAACAGTGTTTTAAATTATTTTGTGAAATGATACTTATATAGTCAGAATACATTTTTTTACAAGACAATTTCTATTGTAGGAGTTCTTTGGTGACTACATTGCAGTAAATCCACATTTGTTTACATTAAACATAATTGGATGTTACAAAGGCATAGACTGGTCTGCTGGGGCTATAAAAAGGACTACACAAGGGCTCACATCTGTTCTTCTGTCACTGAAAAAATGTCCAATGATACGGTACCAAAACTCATCTGAGATGGCACACAAGCTGGCAGAGCATGTCAAGGTAGGTAGTGTTGTCAGGAGAATTAGTGTTGTCATCTTAGGTGATGTTGTCAGAGTAGGTAGGTAGTGTTGTCACTGTTATTAGTGTTGTCAGGGTAGGTAATGATGTCAGATATATAGTGATGTCAGGGTAGATAGTGATGTCACTGTAGTGTTGTCAGGGTAGGTAGTATTGTCAGGTAAGAAAGTGTTGTCAGGTTAGGTAGTGTTGACACTGTAATAAGTGTTGTCAGGGTAGGCAGTGTTGTCAGGGTATGTAGTATTGTCAGATGAGTTAGTGTTGTCAGGGAAGGTAGTGTTGTCACTGTAATTAGTGTTGTCAGGTGAAATAGTGTTGTCACTGTAATTAGTGTTGTCAGGGTAAGTAATGTTGTCACTGTAATAAGTGTTTTCAGGGCAGGTAGTGTTGTCACTGTAATTAGTGTTGTCAGGGAAGGTAGTGTTGTCACTATAATTAGTGTTGTCAGGGTAGGCAGTATTCTCAGATGTAATAGCATTGTCAGTTGAGTTAGTGTTGTCATTGTAGGTAGTGTTGTCAGGGTAGGAAGTATTGTCAGATGAGTTATTGTTGTCTGGTGAGATAGTGTTGTCACTGTTATTAGTGTTGTCAGGGTAGGAAGTATTGTCAGATGAGTTATTGTTGTCTGGTGAGATGGTGTTGTCACTGTTATTAGTGTTGTCAGGGTAGGTAGTATTGTCAGATGGGTTAGTGTTGAGTGGTGAGTTAGTTTTGTCACTGTTGTTAGTGTTGTCAGGGTAGGTATTATTGTCAGATGGGTTAGTGTTGTCTGGTGAAATAGTGTTGTCACTGTAATTAGTGTTGTCAGGGTAGGTAGTGTTGTCACTGTAATTAGTGTTGTCAGGGTAGGTAGTGTTGTCACTGTAATTAGTGTTGTCAGGGTGGGTAGTGTTGTCACTGTAATTAGTGTTGTCAGGTAGTGTTTGTCTTGTAGCTGAATTGTAAGGACTAAGATTGTGATAATAGTCTGAAACATCTCACAGGAAAATGTTTGGAACTATCTCTTATATTTCTTGTGTTGATGAAAATCTAAAGTACAGTTATTTTATGCAACTTAATATTAGTTGATCAATTTAAATACAATGTGATGTGCAAAGAAAATTGCAAAACAACAGTAATTGGGAAAATACTTTGATGTTATCTTTGTGCTTGACAATATGTCATATGACATTGACAATTAAGTACAATAGTCAATTGCATATCATTGTTTCAAAGCTTGAAAATACAGTTAAAGAGTTAGGAAACATTTTATTTAATTGAAATATGCAAATTAATCACATCTAAATGCAGGGGAAAACACAATTAAATACAGTGATGTCTTTTCCAGTTGTTATCATAGAAACATAGCCACATTTCACAATAACAGCTGCACAACTGTCATGTTATCTGGAAACAATTCAGTTTGAAGGTCAAAAAGGCACTTACAGTTTCCTGCCTTAGTTTAGAATTGTGCTTTATGCTTGATTTGTATTAAACATATACATGTAGTATCCCTGCAGTGAGCTCAGTATGATTGTCACCATGGTAGTCTAGTCTGGACGGAAACGATGAAATACGATGGGAATTTGATTAAATGTTCACTATAATGACATGGTATGGCAACTGCAATACCAGCATCTGAAGCACAAAGGTCAAGATCACACTACAAAGTTTAAGGTCAATGTATAGTCCAGATTTTGTAACAAGTTGGGATTTGTGTAATGACTTCTACTTATATGTGGAAACAGTAAGATGTGCTGGACAAGTTATACAGTTATTAAAAGGCCTCCTGTTGAAATTTACTGCCACTCAGCATTTAGTTTATAAAAGTTACTGTATACAAACATGTATATTTTGTTTACATTTTTCAGCAAACTATAACTAAAGATGCAGGATTATTTGAGTTCAGACGGACAGACGTTCCACCAATTTTGCTCATACTGGACCGAAGAGATGATGCTGTGACACCTATGTTAAACCAGGTACAAAAATATTACTGTAATATAACAGTGTAACGCCGTCAGTATATGGCCACAATGATTAAATGAAAGGTAAGATCTGGATGTAGAAAGAGTTGACATCATTTTATGGGAAATACGGTATACAGTAGAACCTAAAAAAAAATTCTAAAGTTACCAGATATTTGGGGGATGAAATTTTGTATGTTTCAAAAGTGCTGATCATTTGATTTCATCTCTAATTTTTAGCTCGACTTTTCTATGAAAAGGGGAGCTATCCTACTCGCCCCGGCGTCGGCGTTGGCGTCACACCTTGGTTAAGTTTTTCGTACCACCCCACTTTATTTCAAAAGTATTAGAGGTATGGCTTTGAAACTTACCATACTTGTTTACCATCATAACCTCCATCTACAGACAAGAGTACATAACTCTGTCATGGTTTTTGACAGAATTATGGCCCTTTTTTGACTTAGAAAGTGTATTGAGCTTGGTTAAGTTTTTCGTACCACCTCACTTTATTTCCAAACCATTGGAGGTATTGCTTTGAAACTTACCATACTTGTTTACCATCATGACCTACATCAACAGACAAGAGTACATAACTCTGTCAAGGTTTTGAACAGAATTATGCCCCTTTTTTACTTAGAAAATACATTGAATATGGGTAAAATCCACTTATTGCCTTAACCCTTTGAGATATTGCTTTGAATCTTTTGAATGCTTGTTTACATCATTACCCCATCTGTAAGCAAGAGAAGGTAACTTGTCAGGGATTTGTTTTAAAAATTAAGGCCCTTTTATCGACTTAGAATCTGGGTTAAGTTTTTCGTACCAGTCCACTTTTTGACTAAACCGTTCCAGATATTACTTTTGAAAGTTGGAATACTTGTTTACCATCATGATCCCAAAACACGGGCAGGAGAAGGTAATTCTGTCAAGGATTTTATTTGAATTATGGCCCTTTTTGACTTAGAAACTCAGTTAAAATTTTCATTCTTGTCCACTTGTTGACTTAACCATTTGAGATATTACTTTGAAAGTTGGAGTACTTATGTACCATCATGAGACCTATCTGTAAGCAAGAGAAGATAACTCTGTGAAAATGTATCTTGATTTGTACTTAGAAATTCCTAGTTAAATTCTTGTGTGCCCTTAACTGTCAAAGTTTTGTTTTATTGGCAAGCACTAAAAAAGTCGAGCGCGCTGTCCTACTGACAG
>JAFMSR010000018.1:11451975-11629557 GCA_022818135.1 Saxidomus purpurata
TTATTGATACAGCCCACATCCGTTATCTCGACTTCGGTTATCTCGATTTTTCGATAACTTGACTGGATTTTCTCGGTCCCGATTTTTTCCCTCCTTATTCTATATAAATCAACTACGGATATCTCGATTTGTTTATCTCGATTTTTTCGTTATATCGACTGAATTTTTGATCCCCAACTATGAAATTTCCTCTATTTTGACATCCGATATCTCGATTTGACATTTGTCACCTGCCAAACAAGGGTGCAGCACGCTGCCGCCAATTGTATTCACTCAATTGTCGCCTGCTGTCAGAGGTGCGAAAAACACCCCCCCCCCCGCCCCCCCTATTCACCCAGTGATTTGGTTAACAATCCAAAATTAATTGTTTGTTCGTTGGACGCGTAGGCTGTGTATATCGGAATGGGTAATTTATATTGAATTGTGTCAAAACTGAGAAAATTTATTTGCATTTATAAACAGCAAGAAATGAAGATTCTTAATTATAAATCGTGTCTTCAATACGTACACATTAGACAGATAACATCTCGATATTGAAAAAAACGGAAGAGTCATGTCGGAGGGCGGAAGTCATGAACTTGTCCAAGCGCAAGTCGAGCAATCCAGAGAAGGGTCCGGTAACCAACCCGGGAGGATATCTGGATTGGCAAACGTTGAGAGTTTTGGAGAAAGACCCGGGGGGAATCCAATCTTTCGGCACCGAGGTGCAAGGCAACATGAATCAGATGAACATTTGGTTGCTTTAAACCTAAGAGCTAGTTTCTTTTCACAACCTGTATATTACACAGATCATAAGATGGTAGAAAGAAGCAAACGTCTTTCTATCATCAATAATCTTCCTTACCCCCCTCTCATCCCCTATCGGGCATATTTTATCCACTCCGGTTATCTCGATTTTTCGTTATCTCGACTTATTTTCTTTGGTCCCAAAAAAATCGAGATAACGAGAGACGACTGTATGTGTCATTAGGTTCTATTGTTGTAAATCTCTGCATTTCTTTACAGGCATTCATTGAAAATTACCCTCAGTTCAAGAAAATGTCTGGAACAGTATCAAAACACGTGACTCTTGTAGGGGAGTTATCAAGGCTTGTGGGCAAGCAAAGTTTACTGGAAGTGTCAGAAACAGAGCAAGAGCTCATTTGTAAGGGAGACCACTCTGCATCATTACAGGTAAAAACCCACCAAATCTTGAGTTATATTTTTAGTGTGTATAGGAGAGATCGCCGTGACGTCACACGGCAATTTTGATAAGATCGCTGGTGGGCAATAACAGTGGTGTTTACAATGTTTATGTATCGGAAAGGAATTTTTGAATTTTCATAACTTTTTTGCTATGTGAAGGATTTTTAAAATTCAAAAAGTTAAGAAATGCTCTTGTTACTCATATTTTCACATCAAAATATCTCTTTTGAAAAAAATACTGTTTTCAATGACACGCGATTTTTCAAAACAGCTTGTTGCTGCTGTAACCTTTTCGAAAACAGTGTAAGTTAAGAGCTTGTTCCTTTTTCATTTTGAATCTTAACAAAAATTGAAAATAATGAATAAAGTGAATGTTTTATTAGCTTTCCAGTGATATAAAACTTTTTAAAATATAATTAGTTTAAAAAAAATGCGGCCGTTAAAAAACCCTAACATACAAAACAGACTTCCGGCTGCCTGCCACCGTCATTGGTCCTTATCGAAGATATTGCGTAATATAGGGTTTTGTTTGCAAACATGATCTCTCCTATAACCTATGAATTTAAGAAGTGAAAACTACATATGGTTGTAATAGATTGATTTATGTTCACAAAAGAGAATGTATGTTTGTTTTTTTATGGGGTTCAAAATAAGTTTTAATTCAAATGTTGCCATATCATGTCAAAGTCAAAAGGTCGCCATCTGATATTTTACATAACTTACACTGTGGATGCTGAAATGAGGTTAATTCCTGTTAGCAATCTGGATGTCCTTTTCCTTGCATATCAGATTGGCATTTTTGTGATTTTACCCATTCCGGAAAAAGTCAGTCAGGCACCCATTCTGTGCCAGATGACTCGAGATTGTGAATTGTCTGTGACATAGCGTAATAAACATTGTGATGTCACTTTCTCAGACACTACATCTGAATATCATTTGTGTTTCTATGATAGTGCATAAGGTTTGCATTCAGAAATCTACTTTAAAGTGCAAGACGGTATGCAAGAGAAAGTTTCTATTATCAGTCATTTGATTTAGATGGAAATATGATATCCGTCACCTTGGGTTACCTTCAGCAGAGCCGCATTTCAGCCAAAACAGTTACCCTCAATGACGGATATTTCAATCGGCAGAACCTCGCTCTAGCCAAAACCATAACCCTTGGTGATGGATATTTCAATCTGAACTGCGTGCTTGTGACAGAAACAGTTACATTGACTGCAGTGTAGTTTTGGAACTGAAGTCATGATGAATTTTAATAGTTTTACAGACTCTGGTACATGTTTGATTTCTGTTCAATCAGAAAGGATTTTACTTTGTGATTTTGGTCAGAAGGTTGTAGATTTTGCTTGCCTGTCCCTACATTTGAAAGCATATAAATTATTATTTCATATTTTGATCAAGTTAGTTGTTACATGTAACTTTTAGGTCAGAGTTATGGCGCTACATTTTATACGACTGTTTAAACTTGAACTGTTTTACAGAGGCATGAATTTGAAAACTAGTCTCATGTCATGATATAAAAGTCTATATCGAGGAATGACCACAAAACTGTTGTAAGTCCTTCTTTGTTTCATATAAGTTATGACAATCTTGCGGTCAACCCTCGATATGCAAAAATATTTAACTGAAGAAAATACACATTAGATGAGATGGCTAGGTATTCTACTTGTTGAAATATTTCTTATTGAAGTCTGTGGGTTGTTTTTGGGGATGAAATGGGGCTTCCTTCATGACACATCAGGTTGAAGCAACTTGTACAAATGTAGCTACGATATTCTACCATGTGCTGTAATTAAAGTGGACCAGCAGAAACATTTATTTTTTCATTTCAGAAAATCAAGACATTACTACACGACAGCAAAGTAAACCAGTTAGACAAATTACGTCTGGTAATGTTATATGCTCTGAGATATGAAACACACACCAATAATGATGTTTCTGGTCTAGTTGAAACATTACGTAAACAAGGAGTCAGTGATAAACTTAGGGGGGTACGATAATTAGCTTATTTCATATTCCACATTGTGAATTTAGAGTTTTAGAATCTGTTAATATGAAATTGTTTTAATGCTTTAATTATCTAGCAGTTTTCTTGATTAGAATACCCTAAAATCTTGAAAATAAGCCAGTCTGGAAAATAAGCCGCTAATTTCTTGCAGTGAAAATAAACTTAAAAATTAGCCAGATTGGAAAATAAGTTGTTTGTATATTCTAGAGGTAGAGCACGTATAAAACTGTGATAAAGTAAAATATTGTTTATAATAAAATAAGCAATCTGTTTTATTTAATTACACTAGTCTAGTAACAATAATAGTGATTAAACATTTACTGTTATACTTACATTAAACTTTAATTACAATCAGATAAAATGTATTTAAAAGATGAAATATCTGCTGAAATTAAGATCCATAAAGTTAGGAAAATTAAAATCTGTTTAGTTTACGCAACCCAGTACCAATTTACACAGTCGTTTTTATTTTCTTGCACTGAAAAGCACTTCAAAACAAGCCATATTTGAAAATAAGCTGGTCTGGAAAATAAGCCACTAAATTTTTATGAAAAATTAAAATAAGCCACAGCTTACTCTCGAGATTTTAAGGTATTTCTAGGAATTTGATATGCTGAAAAATAATACTTCCTTTCCATTGATGTTAGTATCAATTCATACAAAAATAACCATCTCATGTTTTTTACAATTTCAAACAAAGTAAGGTTTGATTTTAGTGCAGTTATCTCCCTTAGAGAAGACAAAATACAATAGAGAATTTAACGAGCTTTCACAGTTACTGTTTGAAACAACTAGTTTGTTCTATTATTAATGTTTTGTGGTTTTGTGATTAATGTTAAGCTTTAATTGTTGTTAATATTAGGAAGTACATAGGGGAAGTGTATAAGAAAAGTTATTTTGCAGTTAGTGCCGGCTGTTCTGGAGTACGGGGGAAGGAAAGCTCGAGGCAGTGATTTATTTGGCAGCACGGATCCAGTGGCATTCACTAAACGATTCCTCAAAGGTTTAAAGGTAAAACATTGATTCCAAATGTGAGAAATCCACATCATCATTGTAGATTTTTAGAGAAGGAAGTGTTGTCATTGTTGATCACTACTTAAATTGCAAATACTTAAATGGTACTCAGGGTACCTGTGATGGATAAGCAAACAGTTAGTTTCAGATCAGATCATTTCATTCAATATCATTTGATGATGTTCAAACAGATGTAATGTTATACACAATTAGCATGTACATTTACAAAATTAAGGTACTTGCAAACATCCTAGTACAAACAGCCTATGTTTTCTTCTGTTTGTTAATCTAAAATAAATCACAGTTAAACATCATGGCATCTGTATGTGCATTTACCTACATAAATATTATAAGTTGATTTGTGTTTATTGTGGTCAAGGAATCACTCTGACCATAGGCTCAATTTAATACACATTTTTCAGGGTGTAGAAAATGTGTACACTCAACACAAGCCATTACTACACTCGTTGTTAGACCAGTTAACGAAGGGTAAATTACGAGAGGCAGCTTATCCTTATCTTGGTACAGGACAGCTTAAAGACAGGTAAATACATTGTTATAACAAGGACAGCTTAAAGACAGGTAAATACACTGCTGTACCCAAGATATATGGACCTAAAAGGACAGCTACAGACAGTTAAAGGACCACTTTATCAAGGATTTTAATGAATACTGGTAAATCGATTAACAAGGAAGTTAATTGCCAGGTAAATCCAAAGTATTAACAAGGACAGCAAAGGACCGGTAATGATAAATCGCTTTACAAGGACAGCTCTAACAGAATATTGGTAATCATTGAATCCCTTAAAATGTATAAGTTCTGTTAAATACCGCTCTTAACAAGGGTTAAAAGAGGAAAACTCGTCCATTATTAAGGAAAGGGTAAAGCCGAAAACATGTGTCTTAACACATATATCTGTATGGTTTTTTTCTTTAACAAGGACACCTAAAGGACAGGTTATTGTATTTGTTATTGGAGGAACCGCATTTAAAGACAGAAATGCCCTTTGTGTTCAAGGTCAGATGAATAAGACTAAATACATCCTTTAACAGGACGCTTAAAGTCGCTAAGGACACCGCTCTATACGATAGCTTTAAAAAGGTACATAAATGTTTTTTAAGTGGAACAGCTAAATTTTTGTTTCTTATTTATTTGTTTTGTTCATGGAACCAGCTAAAGCCCGGTAATGATACAAGTTGCTATGTTTATCAGTTGAAATTACGGTAATAAACTGCTTTAACCAGGATAGTTAAAAGAAAGGGGATACACCGCTTTATAAGGTCAGTAAAAGACAGGACAAACACTGCTTAACAAAGCACAGCTGTAAAGACAGGTAAATAAACCCACAAGGCAGTCAATTTAAAGCCAGATATTTAGACCCCTACCCTAGCTCTGCTTCACCCGACAGATAATAAAAAATAAGACAAATAATGAGCCTGAAAGAGGTGACCGTTGCAACACTGACAGCTTAACCAGGTTATTACATAGTTTTTAGCAGGACTAGTTTAAGAGGAAAATACAGCTGCTTGAACAGGACAGCTTAAAGTCAGTGTAAATGCACCGCTTTGAACAAGTTTTGCCTAAAGCCAGGTAACTATCACCGCTTGCACATATCTTAGAGGTAACCACTTAAATGATATTGACTTGAAGACATTTATTAATGTCTTTAACAAGGTCAGCACATTAAAGTCAGGATTACTCTTGAATAAGGAAGTGTAATACAAGTTATGCCCCTTGTTTGACATGGACAGTTTAAAGGGTATTTTTGCCTGAACTAGGTACTATCATGCACAGGTATCTACAGCTTAACCACTTAATGAAGTAAATTGACCTTGAACTTTGTTAATGTCTTAAAGTCGTGTCACCCACAAGGACAAGCTTAGCAGGAATACACCTCTTGAACAAGACGTTTAAACAAATTATGGCCCTTGTTTGACTTTGAAAATTGGGCTTAAAACAGGTTAATACATGCCTGACTAGGTACGCTTATCATGCACAGGTATCTTAACCGCTTGATGAGGATTGACTTAAAGAAACCTTAATAATCTCTTTAACAAGGACAGCTTAAAGTCAGGAATACACCACTTGAATAAGGACAGCTGTAAGACAGATTATGGCCCTTGTTTGACTTCCTGAAAATTTGGCTAAACTTTTGCGCTCATTTTTAGAAATGCATGCACTTCAACTGCTCGGTTTTTATTTGAGTGAGGATTTAGGGCCTTGAACTTTTTAATATCTTGAGGCCATGTCTATGTTACTGAAAAAAAGCTTATAGTCAGCATAAATGCTTTTATACAATTTAAATTGCAAATTATGCACCTTGTTTGAAAAATTTCTTTGAAAAATTGTATTAAGAGTTTTAATGTCCTAAGGTACTAGCATTGCACTTTTCTGCCAGTATCCATTCATGATATTGACGTGGGGAAACTTTATTAATGTCTTAAAGGGAGTGTCGACACATGTCATAGTATGTTTACTCTTTTATACCCAATGATAAATTATGTGCCCTTGTTTGATTTGAGGAAATTTGAAGAAGGTTTTGTCTTCTAGGTGACTAACACTGCACCTGATATCTCAGTAACCCTTATGGGACCTCCATTCATGAACTTTAAAGTATAATGTTTTTTAAGGTGTAACACAGTAAATTCGTTATTTCTTCTTATAAATTTGCATACAAATTATGGCCCTTGTCTCCCTGTCTTTTGTCCACCCCAAAAAGTGGGTTAAAGTGCTTTGCCTGCAATAGGTATACATGCACATATCTCTTTAATCATTCATTCCATATTGTCTTTGTAACTTTTTAATGTTTTAAGTGGCTAAGTACACACAGACAAACAGATAGCCTTACACAAATTAATTACAATTATGGCCCTTGTTTGACTATCCGAAATTTTGCTTATAAGTTTTGAACAGCATGTTGTTGTTCCTGGAATCATATCTCACTAACCGCTATATGTTGCCATGTTTATCAGTTGAACTTAATCAATATGCACTGGGGTTACATTCTGTAGTCAAACAAATTAATTTACCAAAAAGCACAAAAATATAAAGGTGATAAATTTTGACTTATTAAATGATTCAACTTTCCAAGTATTAAAATATAATAGTTACTCCAGAATTTTGTTTTAATATTAAACAAATAAAAGTTTTGTTTTATTAGCAGGCGGTCATGCTATCTGACTTCCAGTCTTATGGACATAGTTTTTAGATCGATTACTCTCATTTCTAAGATTACTATTCATTGTTACCTTCAGCTTTATTGAGGAAGTGCAGTCTTCAGTGCAACCAGTTGCCATGAACAGAGGAGACGCAATGAGGCGGTGACACAGTCTATACATGAACAAAACAAGTGCAATGATACAGTGAAACAATGTACATGTATATAAGAGAGGATTAAGGATACAGTCTAAGCCTAGCAGTGCAAAAACGTGTACATTTTAGTGCATAAATCTATATAAACTGATTCCTACCTTCTGTTCTTCTGTTAGGATCATTCAAGGTTATTTATGGTATGTGGTGTAATGAAAATTGTAATTTTAGTTTATATGTGAAGAAAGCTCCGTAGCTTATTGAATCACTCTCGAACACTCATTCCAGATGTCATCACGCTCACGAGAGAGAGGCAGTGGTATTTCCATTGCTGCTACCCATTTGCAGCTGGGTGGACTGAGGCATATGTGGCATCAGTGTCTTTGCCCAAGGACACACCTCGTGATCAGGCTGTGATATGAACCCAGGACCTCTCGCCCCAGAGGTGACTGCCCCAATCACTGAGCTATTGAGGCTCACAGTTGTAATTTTACAGTATAGACTGCCAAGTTAAATTGGAAAAAAGTACAAATTAGTTCATGGAGTAAAATAATCTTTTTAAAAATTGTGTTCATAAGTCAGTATTAGTTTTTTGTCTAAGAGTTTTGAACTTTCAAAAAAGGAGGGTAAGGTACATGGTTATGTCTGTCTGTCCGTCAGTCAATCCATTTGCCCATCATACTTTCATTTCCTTCTCGATGTTTAATATTTCTTACCCATATTTAATCAAACGTAGTCACTATTTTAGTTTGGTTTCCATAATAAGCTTCATTGCCTTAGTAATGCTCGAGTTACAGCCCTTTGAAAGTGGAAAATTCTAAATCTGATGATGTCATCTATCTCATTCAGTACGTTTGGTCCAGTCTTCTTCAAACATGGTTACCATGTTTGCACAATGCACATGTTAACATGTTATTTACCCTAGTTACCAGAAAGTACACAATTTTTAAGATTCTACCACAATATTGCTTTATCAATGTTGAAGTAACGACCTTTTAAACAAGAAATTACTAAAATTTTGGTATTCATGTTTATCACTGGGAAACAGTCATCTTCAAGGCTTTATCACAGTTGTTTGCACAGTGAGTGGGACAAGGTCAGTAACCAACTAACTACGCAGTGTTTAAGCAAAGGGCAATAACCAATTAAACTACTTAATGTTTAGGTCAAGGTCGCCAAAGTCAGTAACTACATCAGACTACTTAAATGTCACGGTAGTTATTGCCCTGTGATGGTGTAAATTTTCGTGATTTCAGCTTGTTGGCCCAGGGTTTTACTTTTGTCTTTTTACGGCTTGTTTATATAATATAATGTGATGTGAATGTGCTTACATGCTGCCATTTATTATAGAGATTACAGACCAAAAGTCTGATTATTAAATATACTAAAACAATCTTGGTTTTGTTAGACGTATTTTTACACTATTATGGGTATTCACCTTTCATCATGTAAGTTTACAGTTGATGGATACTTTTGAAGGTCACAAGGATTAAAATGCGAAAAAATCTCGTCAGCTTTGTCATCTCCAAAAATTCATCAGACTTGGTGGAAAGCATTAATATGAAGTCTAGTTGTGCTTGTTACAATGTCAGGTCATATAGTTAAAGATAAGGTAACAGGGGCCTGAAATGTGAAAATAATCTTGTCCTCTCTTCATCTCCAAAACCCCTTGTTGGATTGTTTAATTACAGGTCACTTTGGGGTTTCTTACCCCAGTGAGCTAATTTTTTGGAAGGGGTGGTCCTACAACAGTATGTTTTCCTTCGTGAGGGTTGGGGCAGGTGGGCGAGACAAGTGTTGTTGTTTTTTTCTCCAAAAAACAATTCTAGTTCAGTTTATGCAAGGGAATCATTGGGCCATACCTTGTCTTTATATTGTTAATAAAACAAAGTACACATTTACTTTTAAAATGTTTATTGGTGAGAAGTTTCCATTCATTCAAAGCATTTTTAATGTTAAAACAAGGACATGTTACAATGTATATACAGTTATGAATATAAATGAAACATTTATATACAAATATTAACACAAAGTATATCAAATATAATGCATTTAGTGCTTTCACCCTTATCTTAATGTCAAGATTGTAAGACCAAAAAACAAACAAAATGCAGCACTCTAGCACGCGCAAAACAGCTTCAAAGCACTCGCTCACCAATATATTTACCTTGTGTACCATTTGTAACAACTTACCACTAATGTTGATACACAAGCCCAGACTTGATATAATGATGAACATAACAAATTTACATATAATAAAGCAATCATCGCTTCCAAGCAAACACTTGTATAAAAATTGTTTCCTAAACAAGTTTGTTGCTTCAATTCTTCACTCAAATTTATCTGTAAGTTTGTTGAACAGTGCTCATGGAATAAGATAAAAATGTATGCTAGATCAGGAAAATCATGTACACACGAGTAACTCATTTATAATTTTGTTCTAAAGAAAATGCTTCAGGACATTTTCAACTAAACAAGTTCATGCGGCACAAACATTGAATAGTTGTGCAACCCTCAAAAGAACAACAGTTATTTATAAACAACTTGAAATATAAGTTTTGTTTATAGTTGAAAAAAATGCCTTACACTTACTTGTTGAAACTTGAAATTATGCACACAGACTACATTATGTCCCCTTACAAAATGTTCTACAATATACAACGAGTTCTTTACTTGGGTCCCTATCAAGTATCTATTTATTATCAAATCTTGAAGTATCAAATTCCCTGTACTTCTCTTATATACTCGCCACATAAAACTTTTTTTATATATATATAATATATTAATTACAAATCACAAATAAACACTGACCAATTACTACCTACAAGTCAATATTTCCAACTAGCTTTGGCCCTCATCAGTTTTTGACATACTTTAAGTGAAATTAAGAGAGAAAAACCTTTGTACAGGTAGATATATTACATTTCTACACAATTCCGAAGTAAGGTTGGCTTAATGGTAAACTTAATTCCGGTACCAACACTATGGTGTAAAAGAATCGGTCATGGATATAATCTCACGTCCACACCATGCACATGGACACATACCTTTATCCCTGAGAGATCCCTCATTTAATCAAAATATTTGCAAAACTTCATACCTTTCTTTAATGTGTTATTAAAGTAGTTTATTTTATGATATTCTAAAATTAAACTATTGTAACTTGGGTACTGAAAAAAGTGAATAATTTCCATTTCAACAATTGATTTAATTTTTCTGTGTTGACCTGATGAAACCACTATCCACAATCTGACTGCCCATTTGAAAAATAACTTTTTGTTTCAAATTTTCTGTTTCTGTATCATGACTAACAAATTTACAAGACTGTGTAAACACGCCTAGTATTCATAAATATGTAGCAGTGAACAGAATATTATGTGTAACTACATGTATTTTAAGGATATTTATTTAGAATCACAATCACTGTCAAAAGTAGAAATATCATCATACACCCTTGAAGTAAAAATTTTGTCTACTTAACATTAAAATTTTCTACGTGCATATAAATTAACAAGTAGATTTGGGATGTTGTGCTTGAATCCCAGACTTACATGTATTTGACTACAGTAGATTTTTATAATTTAGATACTTCTTTCTCACTTCACTTAACTTCTGATTGCATTTAAGTAAGATACAAAGACTCAAGTGTTTATGAATTCATATTCATACATACATACGATGTATTCAATGACCACCGCTCCTACTTGAGAAACCCCTGATACTAAGTGACCTCTCTTTTCGGTGTATATATATCTAACTAACATAGGTTAGGTTTCTAATTTAAATAGCCATTTTCACAAAAATTCTGTTTTGATTTAATTGGATATACTCTATGTAATATTGCAAATTCACTTTTACAATGAAATATCTACGAATGTCAATTAGTGTGATGCAACTACTTTGAACTAGTTTTAAAGAGCTGGAACAGAACTGTATAAGTTAACTATACAAAGTTACATGTATTTCGTTTTTTCACTTTCGAAAACAAAATGGCTGCCAAGCTTCACTACCATTTGCAAATATAACAAACAGAAGAATATTGTTCAATGTATCAAAAATCATTTCAAATTCACACGAAAAGACAGAAAACATTTTATTAAACTTTTCAACATGGAGAACAAATTTTGAATACCGATTAATTTCTTTCTCGACTTATTTCAGTGGGTCTAGAAAACCTTTAATTTTTATAACTTGCAACATACACACATATATAATGAAGATTTCACAAGCATACGATTTCTGACTTAGATACAAGGAATGACCCACTGAAGTAAGTCCAGAATGGTCTGCAGCCGATAGTCCTAAAATAATGCAGACATTGCCGCTTTTTCTTTACACACTACTTTCTTCTCCCAATTAAATTGTGCTATACACTTCAAAAAGCCTCTTTTTCCCCCCTTTTAATTTTTACGCTGATGGACTTTGAGAAGATATGGAACCACAGCACTCCCAGATGACAAGCAGAATGAATGACATAATTGTGCTGTATCACTTCTCAATGTCAGCCATGTAAAAATCACTAGGTACACAGTACCACCGACCAGGTACCCAATATCACCGACTTGTTTGTTTAAAACGCAGTTTCTCTATAGAAAAATCACAAGCAGTCTAATAAAATTGCACAATTCTGACAGATGACCACGCAGAATTTCACAAAAAACCATTCCACTAGCACTAACGTAAGTTCGCGTTATTTTGACTAGTATTCCAGATGACTTTGAATCAAGCACTTTCTTTGATCAGTGATTATTCATTTTCGATTTTTTATATATTTTCCCCTAGCACGAACATCATAAAAGCATACAATTTCTAAAAGTAATGTTAATCAAATAGAATATGACATGAATCAAGAGAGTGTACAAATGACATAATGATTTATTACTTGGAGAAAATTAAAGCGCATGTTTGGCCACAAGCCAAATACAGTCTTCTACAACAGGACTAAAGCCTCAGCTCTGTCCATCTTTATGTTTTCTTATTGGTATTTTTGAAAATACCTAAACTGCTATAAGCATTTAGACTCTGCTAAAACAGTATTTTTCAAAGTTGCATTTGAACTGAAATCAATGCATTTTTTTCCAAGTCTGTAAAATAAATCATAAAGTACAAACTGGTATTCTGATAGTTCCACACGTTTAAACTTATAAATCTGTTAAATGCAGCCACACCTGGTTTCTTTCCCCACACGTTCTTCTTTAATACCCACTGTCTTGTTACCAAAGTTAGGCTACCTAAGTAACACCAACCACATATGATCTTTACCTCCTCTAATTTGTGATAACGTAAGTAACAAAGCCTGTTCTACAGTTTCCAGGAAAGTTCCACTCAGCTTGTAATTCCAGGAAAAATGTGGAAAAAGTGTTTGTTTCATATCATTGTGATAGAATATTTTCCTCCTTTGTACATGCTATTACTTTTTTCAGTAAGAAAAACTCCCTGCTTTTGATAAAAATTATTTTTCTACAGAAATTAGCACTTTGAACATGTTTTCCATACAAACATCTGCAGTCTATGGCACAAATAAACGAAAAAGCACAAATGAAAATAAAGGTGTGAACTAATTTCTCTCCCCTGGTGATATTTGTAGCATCTTTTATATAAGCCAAAATGTGTCCAAAAAACCTAACATTTAATTGTAAAAATATGAGAATAAAGTAAAAATTTGAGAAACAAATTCTATAATTACAAGTGATATATTATTACAAGGGGTGTCTGTCCATGAAAACAATCTGGATTAAAGTCCGACTGCATGAACTGGCAAGCTTATCTTGATTCATTCTAGTGTTAGTTTCGCAAAGAAGAACTCAAAAACATTCTAAATCTGATTTCTGTAAGATCACGTGTATAACATAACAATTAAACATACAGGTTTCCTAGAACCATAGTAACCACATTGTATGCCTATATCAAACCTGTGAAAACATCAGTCCTTAGCGGCTTTTATCAATGGCAGATTCAGCTGCTTAATTTTAAGAAATATCTCAACAGCTTGCCATAATTTCTAAAATTGCCAAGTGCTTATGATAACATCTGAATTTACTCAACAATAACCGATGGATAAAGTATTGGCAATATTTAGTAAATTAAAAAACCTTCTTAATCCTCCAAAATTCTCTGTAACCTACACAACTGACCACAGCAAAAGAATAGAAAAAACACTTTGGTAATATTACTTACAATCTGATAAATGAACAAACAAATAAATCAGGTGTTGTCAGACATGATACTGATAGTGAATTATACACACACAAAATTTTAGTGTTTCAAGAAGCCATGTGCTGCTCACATGGTACACAGTTCTAGGACCATCAACAAAGTAAAAAAAAAATATGAAAAAAACTGAACTAAGAATTTATATATCAATGTGGCGTATTTTGATTATTAAAAGTGCAAAACCATATAATAAGCAAAATATTACAAACAAAATAAATTATAAATATACTTTTCATATCTGTTTCCAATATGAACTTTGAACAAATTTTTTTAAAGGATAATGCAAGTCAAAATAAAACTTAGCCTGAAATTAAAGTGCTTGTTAACATAAATACACTGTTGAAAGAATTTTTTAAATCGGATAAAAGATAGAAGCTATGAGAAATCTAAGATTTAGTAAATATGTGAATATATGCAAATTAGACATACTATTAGACATGCCCCTTTTTCAGAACTTAATTTTGAACCCCGACTACTCATTTTTTCATGACTCTTTTTCACCTGAAATTGATTACATTAAGTGTCATATAGGTTACCTTGTTTAAATATACATTTGAAGCTGCTGTTTTTAACTCAGCAGTAATACCTGCATGAATAGTTAATTACAGCACTATGGAATCACAATTTATTCAAAATGGCCAATGCCATTTTTGAAATTTTCAATCAGCAATATCTCCACATTAAATACTCCTGATTTTAGAAATCCTTTCAACAGTGTGTTCCCCTTACCAAGTTCTTCAATTAAAGACAAATTATTTTCTGACTTGCCTTTCCCTTTAATAGCAACAGTTACCGACCAATTCCTAAGCAAGCTATTTGGTCTGCAATGTGGGGTTAGGAAAAACTGCAAACAACGCTCAATTTAAGCTTATGGTCATAATTTATCACAAGTAAACTCAATATATTTTAAAATAGAAATTTCTGCTTCAATGAGCTAACAGCATAAACTTAAAAAAAACTTAATTATATCTGTAATATTCCTTGGAAAATATGTTCAAAGTGTTTATAAGCTCACAATTGAGATCATTCATTATTCATTATAAACTCTCTGGACAGCATACAGTTGAAAAGTTTTGTTCAAATAATTCAAATATAAAAAGATTTCTTTTTTTACTCAAAGAAATAAATAAATACCTTGTGAAATCTATTTTTAGATAAGAAAGCTTTATATTTAAATATGTGTATCGTTTAATGTAAGGCAAATATATAAAAACTGCTTTCCTAACTTACTACTGCCAGAGAAATAATTCTTAAATACCTAACAGCATTTTGTTAAGTTTAATTATGACAGTATCGTTGTCATAAGAAAGACTGATTTGCAAATCCTAAATTAGCGAGTCGAGTCCCGAACACTGGCGGTGACGAGTCCTCATCAGGAGATGTTTGTAGAGGGGCTGTATCCAAGTCGTGGCCAAACCCTAGACGTCATTTCCTACGCTTCTCTTTGTGACGTGTACGCTTCACTGTGCGTCGGAAGCAGCAACATCTTTATAAGTAACATAAAAAACAATGTACATTTGTAAACTATAGCAAATATCTAAAAAATAATAATCATCGCTTTTTATCCTTATCAGAACTTGAATCCCCCACTCTTTAGTTACCACAGTTATGCTGCTTGTAAGCGTGGCAAAAAAAAGGATAAAATTTCACTGAAATAAAAATCAAACACATCCACAATATTCCATAAATTCTCTGAATTTTCTTGTTAATTCCTTGATCACTTTGTAAGTGTCTCTATTTCTTGTCCAATCACAATTTATGAAGACAGAATGTAACCACTTTTCTACATGATATCATATATAACACTAAAAAAAAAATGATGTCATGATTCAACTGTGTCACTTCATTTTCCATGATCATTTAAGTTTTAATAACACGATAGCCTTAAAAGCACTCCACGTATACAACTGTATAGACTTCAAGTGTAAAATGTGTCCCAATAGACATAAAGACGTGCAAGGGAACTTATAAATAAGTAGAGACGGCGCTGGGGTGGGACGTGTAGATGAAATGTCAGATTGATGCTCAAGTCCGCCTTACACGTTTTTTCTTGCGCCTTCGGAAGAAACAGCACCTGGAAGCAGACAAAACTGCAAATCAGTCGATTGATACACGATTGTTACACGCTATCTAGAAAATGTTAGACTAAAGCATCTAATTGATCCGAGTGTGTTCTTTCACAAAGCTGTGCAACTGAAAAACTGCAAACTTATCATAACATTTCATAATGCCTTGCGTTTAATTTTGTGTCAACATGAGAGCTGTTTTGTATAACCATTACCAAGGGGCAAGAACAAGTTGAAAGGCGCACCACAAGACCTCCTCTGGCATCAATTTAACAGTTCATACACACATTTATAACATGCTATACATGTACACAAACAAAGCAACAGAAAACATATATATTTCCATTCATAATGTTCAATTATGCTGTATCAATGTTAAGATTTCTGTCCGCAGACCATGGAACATCATTACAAGCTTTTACACCATTCTGGTAATCTTAGGTGATATTTCCTTATTACTGTCCTATATGTATATAGGTAGAATATAAATGTATAAGACAGACCATATTCTGCGATACACACACAGAAATGGTGAATAATGCATTAAGACTTTGGATATTTCTTTGGTGATTTCTCTCAAGTATGTTTTTATTTCATGACTTTTCAAATTCTGGCAGTGAAAAACTACTTCTACCATAAAAAAGTGGTGGCAGACATCAGAATGTAACATTCCTTTGACAATTGTCTGATCACAACAGAACTGCATGCCTGTCCTACTAAACCTTGAGTAAAACCATTTCATCAAACCCCATACCACTTGTAAAGAAAATTTGACATAATAAAACAGAAATCTTTCCAATCCTTTCACATTACTTTATTCAACTAGTACCACAAATCCCCTTCAGAAAACGTAAAAAAAGGAAAACACGAGAGATGCAGGCACTTATAACAAAACAAATAGTGCAAGACAAAATAGTCACTGGTAAACAAAACTGAAAATCCTGTATACATACTTCGTTTCATCAACAACTTCTACTTCTTGTTGGGCTGTAATTGGCGTGTTTGACGTACCAGCAGTTGGATCATCCGGAGCTAACTCTCCATTGTGTGAACTGACAACCTGAAACACGAAAGTAACAATATAACAACATGGTCACATTTATCTCACAGAATCAGATGTTTTATATTACACTGGGTTAACTGCATCCATCCACCTTCAAATATTGTAAGGGTCTGAAAGAAAATCATTAGACAAGTTGATAAAGTTGTACAGAACACCATATTAATCCTTGTCTGTCTGTTTGTACCTACAATTAACTAAGACATACATAAGGACCATTTTTTATCCCCTTGAGTCTTCTACAGTTCAAAGCTGTTATCTGTGATTCAGAGGCCAGGTGACCATCAGTTTGTCTTTTCCCCCCCTCGTCTGATTTGGCCAGGTATCTCCTTACACCTAAAAATAAAGTTATTGATGAAACTGCTCAAACCCAACACTGCATAAGGCAAATTACCGCCAACTGCTAGATTTGGTTCACAAACTTCATCTTTGGACTGCCCAATTGCTCCATGCTACAGCTGTTAATTGACAAAGTCTCATTTAGTAACGGAGCTTTTACTTTTCTCTATCACCATTAAACAATTGTGCTTCTGTACAAAGATGCAAAACTACTACTATTAAATCATTCTATATGAAAAAAACTAGCAGCACATAAAACATATATACACCGAAAGACATACTGAATTGAACTGAATTGACCATATTCTGAAATTCTGATATTCTGAACGGAAAATTAAATGGAAGAATATTTGTCAAAAACAGCAACGATATCAATACAACAACATCGCACTCACTCTGCCTTTCTCGCATCATTTATGACAAATCTACTCAATGAATTGCTCTTCCTCCTGACTGAATCATTTCCTACATTTAATGGGTATAAATGGAATACTAAATGAGCTGCTCTACTTGGCCTGGTCTAAGGGAACAAGTTCATGTTAATTCACATGCTTGAGGATTACGTGTCCGCAAGGGCCAGTGTGATGGATCTTAAGGTTGTTACAACATAATTATGTAACAAGGAATGAAGCCTAAGTCTTTATAGGAGGCGATACCAACTTTTATTTTAAAGTTGTTTGTGAAAATTTACAATAATTAGGATGACTAAGACTTCCACTAGAACTATCAAACAGGATTTCCTGGGTACAAACTCACTATATAACTCCAGCAGATATTTCTGTCTTTGTTTTTGTTGGCTTTCAAAATCAGGTCAAACAACTTGAGACCCATTCTATAATGAACGATATAGATCAAGTTTGATCATAAGTGTAAATACGCTTTTCATTTTAACTATTGAAATAATGACTTTTCCGTATAAATCCTGTACTAATCAAATATAGTGAAATAGATTACAAGTGCACTTGCTTTTATTGTCGTTAGAACTTCTCAGATCATTTAAACAGCCTTATTCCTCAAAACAGGGTTTGGACAAACTAATTTTCTTCATAACTCTTCGACTCAAAACAAAGTCTGCACTTTTAAGTATTGCCTAATTTCTCATTCATTTTTGCCTTATTCATTTGTTCCTATAGAAAGTGTACTTGTTCTACGCAAATTATAGGAAAATTTCCAAGTTGCTTAAATGGATTCCGATTGTTTAACTTGTCGTTGCTAAACTTATTCAAGTTTGAATAAGACTACCTCCATGGTAGAGTGGTTAGAGTCGCCAACTTGAAATCACTTTAACCTTTTACTGATAGAGGGTCATGGATTCAAGCCCAGTTACTGATCATGTCTATGTTGAGGAAGTTGATAGCAGGACTGGTGTGCAGTACTGGTCACAATGGTACGTAAACTGTCCAGATGTGTAATACTGTTGAAATGACTCATAAATTTTTTTTTTTTGATCTGATAAAGAAAAATAATTCTTCGGTCAGCCCTTGTAATGGAAATGATTAATGAGCAAGAACAGGGCATACTTATATGGTCATTTCTCTTTGTAAAATAACATTCCTAACAGGAGGTGGTTTATTTTGCAAATTACTAATTTTATCAAGTGGTTATAAAACCAATCCAACCAATCCCAAACAGATCTATTGCTTGAATCCCTGATGTCAAGGACTAAAAATATGACAGAAAATCTTTTTTCAATACTGTCTAGCTACCAACACTTTAGACACGCAACAGCCAGCTGTATACACAGATATCTACACATGATATAACTATGAAACAAAAGTGCAAAATATATCAATAAGGTGCCGAGATGTTTACTGATATGTTAACATGATGCAAAATATCAAAAACTGCCAAAGAAATCTGTATTAAAACCACAATATCTATTGACAATTCATAACAGGTGTCTAACTTGTATGGAAAGTCAATGACATCATGATAAATTAGCGACTAAAAAGTACATTGTGCATCTAAAACTACATTTATAAATTCCTCTTCTAAACATGTTCAATAAAATACAAATAGCTCATTATAATTGTTGTTTGTATTAACAATGACTGGTTATGGTTTTGACATTTTTCATATCACATTAAAAACTGCTGTGACATAATTTTTTGTTTGTTTCAGTTACCACAACATTAATGCGGGCATATGCGTACCTGGACAGAGCCACCATGTCTATCTGCGGCCAGGTTTGAGCCCAAATAGTTGCCACCGTGGCCACGCGTGGGTTCGCACCACGCCATGCCACGCTGATTTGAGCTTCCCTGAAAACAAAACTGCAGAATGAAAGCAAAAAGCATAATTTTACAAACAACTGATTTGTTTTTTAAATGTGTGCACATCAATACATTCTTACAACACAATGTGGGGATCTCTTCCCAGTTTAAGTCAAAATTAACCTTACAATAAACTGACATGATGCCATTGTTCCCAGTTACTACATTATACATAAAGTATCATTTTACAGCCTAGCTTTCATTCGGAGGCTAAAAGACATCCTTGGCTGTATAGAACTGTGACACTGATATACTGGTATATTCATTGACACTTATGTTCAACTGTTAAATATTCAATCTTGCAATATTAAATAAGTTTGACTTTCTTTCTGATAAATTATTGCAGTTTCAATATAGTAGGAGCATGTGCAACTCAATTTATAAATACTGTTAGAACATTTTGTAATAGTTCAATTTAGATAATGACTAAACTGAGAGTCAGTATGTGAGTAACATTCCCAATACAGGTTTGGAATTTTTCATGCTGAGTTGTCATAACCGAAGAGTATAATTATGAGTCACATCTCAGTAGAAATACATGTTGCATCAGCAAGAAACATTTTACATGATCAAAACAAGACCTGCCAAGATGGCCCTATATCGCTCACCAGAGTACATGATGTTCTTATGACCCAATGTGACTGAAATTCAACGTATAACTTTATCATCATAAACACAAACTTTCAGTTTGACCTTGACAAGACAGACATTCTGACCAATTAATGGCGGTTGGTTATAAAATGTCGCTGGTAGAGTATTAACAAGGTTTCTCTTGGATTTGACCATATGATCTTGATTTCAATCCCAGGTGACCTACATTCAATCTTGACCTAGAATCATTAAGACTAACTCTTGATTAAATTTCATGACAACTCCAGAATGTTAAATGTGGCCTCCAGAGTATCAACAAAGTTTTAATTTGATTTTGTTTTAGCAACTTAAGTTTTTGATCCATGGTAACCTAGATTCAACCTTGACCCAAAAATCACCAAGACAAACATTCTGACCAAATTATATGATGACTGGGTAATAAATGTGGCCTCTAGAGTGCTTACAAGGTTTTTGTACAATCTGACTTGCTGACCTACTTTTTTACCCTAGGCGACCATGTTTTAAACTTGACCTAGATCAGGTTGAAAATATGGCCTTTAAAGTGCTTACACAGTTTCTCTATAATTTGACCTAGTGACCAAGTTTTTGACCCTAGATGATCCAGTATCAAACTCAAACCTGGTTTCATCAATGTAAATACTGTCACAAAGTTTCATTTCGATTGGACAAAATTTGTGGTCTCTAGAGTGCTTACAAAAAATTGTTGACGGACAGACACCGGACAATAGTTGATAATAATAGCTCATCCTCGAGCACTTTGTGCACAGGGGAGCTCAGAAACAAATGAAGAAGAAACATCTGTCAAATGAGCTAGAAACTGATATTTATTGCTGATATTGTGAAAGTTTGTACCTGTGCTTTACATAGTGTCAACTGTTAACAAAATCATTCTCATTATGTAGAGACTAAGAACTACACTGCTCTTACAAGATATCCACCAAGCTATGAATACTTGTCCACACACGAGTGCAATTTGGGGAATAATTGTCATGCAATCTACTCATGAATACTATTTAATGTAAGTCATGCAATTTAAAAGTAACACTGACAATTTCATGGAACATTCACTACTTGTTCAAACAAACACTTGACAACAGCACAAAAAGACCAAACCCAAGTTTCCTAAAATGAATAACTGTTAATCCCAGATTTGTTTTAACATACTTAAGTCCACAATGAAATGTAACAGAACAATGTGATGTACCACAAACACTTCTTCCTGAAGAGTTATAAATCTAGATTCTTAATCTGGGAAAGTGGTCTAGTGCTTGGTAACTCAAAAGGACCCTGGTTCGATCTCTGGTCAAGCTTCTTGAGGTGTGTCCTTGCGGGAAAGAGAAACCTGTCCATCAAGCTTTAAATAGGCACCAATAATAAATACTTCTGGTTCTCTCTCCAAATTGGTTTCATAATGGGAGAAGTCTTGGGAGTGATTAATGCAAGGGGAGAGACTTGTTTCAATCTATGAAACTTGTTACAACTATCAATCTAAAACAAATGGGAAAAAATAAGACTCCTCCTACTTTGCTGGGTGGTCAACTGCTCTTTAATGTCAAAAATAGACCAGGGCTGGACAAATTTATTATACTATCTTTTATCAGAGTACATTATAAGTGATTTCCTGAGAACCATAGGAAAATTAACTTGAGTAGCCTATATTATGCAAGCTTTCAAGACACTTGGCACCTTAGGGACAACTGTTGCTTGAATGCATTCATACAATACATATGTATATAACTTAGGAGTGAAATATCGTCACCAAATATCATCACTCACTTCAGGGTGAAGAGGACAGTCAAGCACAGAAATCAATTTTATTGATAATGAATATCAGCTTCTACTGTATAGAATGCAGGTGACTGTGCATATAGACCAAAGATATTTAGATACCATGCCTTAAAAGATGCTGACAGAATGGTGACATCTATGACCACATGCTATAAACCTATGTAATGTCACATCTGCCTATGTAATATCACATCTGCCTATGCAGTGTCACATCTGCCTATGTAATATCACATCTGCCTATGCAGTGTCACATTTGCCTATGTAATGTCACATCTGCCTATGTAATATCCTATCTGCATGATGTAGTGTCATGTCTGTGTGTCACATCTGCCTACATAATGTCACATCTGCATATGTTATGTCATATATACCTATGTAATGTCACATCTGCAAAAAGCTAGGATACTGATAGATACAGTTAGAAATGCCACTGGAATCTAGTCATCCAGCAATGTCCTGTTTGGGAGAGATCCCCTAAATCAATCCTTCAATACAAAACATGGTTGTACATTCTATTACACTGCAAACCTCTACCACAAGCTGGAAGGTTGTTCATACAGTTGGCATGCACCAGACACCTTCAATAGGGTGTACACACTTACTCTCATTCACTATTCTACATGCAGACACTATCTGAATTTGTCACACTTATCCTACTGAATTCTTAAATTGGCGCTGTCACTCTTTCAATTTGGACAGTACCATTAAAAATATTATTGTTCAAAGGTGTGCTACAGGAAAATATACCAACTAATTATCAAACAGAGCATCATAATATGGATGTGCAAGATCCTGATCAAGTTCATCTGCACTGGTCATAAAAACATCACTTTTTGAAAGCAAGGTAAGACTTAATAACTTAATACAGTAGCAATTTATAACCCTACTATGGCTAGAGCAATGTGACTAATCAAACAAGAGGGCCATGGTAGTGCTATATCGCTCAACTCAGTGAACAGAGAGCATCTGCAAAACATGACCAGACCTGCATGAATAGTGGTAATAGACAGTAATTGTGAACACTTTTGAAAGAGGACCATCCAGCAACAATCCTGTGCAATTGGTCGAAATTGTAGTTAAGGAGAAGATATCATTTAAAGATTAGCGCTGGCATCCATATTGTGCAACTGAACAGAACCAGTCAAGCAATTTAAGTAGAGAACTATCCAAGGAACAATCCTGTGAAGTTTAGTTGAAATTGGCCCTGTGGTTAAGATGTTTGGCCAGAGCTGACTTAGATATTATGCCCATAAATATCGTAACCAGTAATAGTGAGGATTGTATAAAAATAATATTCAAATCATGCAAGATTTTGTTCTATGTATAAATGATTTTAAAATAAGTTTACTTGCATTATTTATTGAGACTTGTGCAAATATGCCACAGTATTTGGAATGAATGTGTAAAGTCAATATTCTTTACCTACGAGAGGGCATGCATGACATTTGAAGCTATTGTCTGGAAGAGCTAGCCTTCATAGTTTTGTTCTTTATTTCAGTATCCATGGTGATGTCTCAGTTTAACTAGTTATAGGATATGACTCCTAGCAACTACAACCTCTTTGATGTAAGGTGCAGAAGATGCTGAGTAAGGTGAGGTAAGACGGCAGAAGATGCAGAGGAATTTTGCAAAGCTTAAAATGATGCATAGAAAATTCTTTGTGATGTGTTATCCTTACAAAGAAGTGCCGAGTCTGCATATACGAAATGGAATAGAGTCTAATCTCTAAACAGATTGGTTTCTAAGCAGAAAGGTTGAAATGATTAACCATATTCAGAGGATTTTACAGTATAAAGCAAGGATTGCAAGGTATTCATTTCCATGACCAAACTCACACTCTCACTTCTGAACTTCCACAATAAACGAAAACACCACAAACAGGTAAAACAAACTAAACCATCAAATGTCTCTGAACAATAAATACACTAAACAACAGAGAAAAGCAGGAAGCTGAAAAGAACAGGCTGAAAAAAGTTGTAGAATTTAATAAAAATATATCATGTGTTGTCCATATTACTGACATAGTTCCCAATATTACATTTTTATTCTAAATTATCTGGGTCTCACAGTCTGTCTTTTTACACAGCATCATTAAGTTCATTGGTTATGCTCGTTTTCATTTCCTTATTGGTAATTTCTCTCAAAGATAAATTTAACCTACTGTAGTGATTGCCAGGAAAACAGCTTCATATCCTTCAGTGCAAATCTCTATTTTTAAACAAAAATGCATTAAGAAATTGCATTACCAATGTCACAGTGGTAGATATGGCTCCAGACAGAAATTGTTAATGTGCAGACCAGCGCCATAACATAATACATCCCTACCAAGATAAAATAATGTATGGAATTTTAGGAGCTTGTAATTTGAGAAAGTGAGACCCATAAAATCTACATTAGAAGCATTCTAGATGTCCAACAGGTGAAAGCAGTGGCTTGAAACTACTAAAACTGAAATCGGAAACATGCAAAACCATGGTTGTTCCTTTCACACCTCTCATTTGTAACCACTGTATGCACTTTTAAGCACAAAGCTTCTATATTTTATACAGGTAGTTCTATATTTATAACCAGTTCATAAGAACTGCCTTGCCATCACTTGACAGAATGTAAATTTGAATGTGGCAACTTGCATCTTCTTGAAACAAATCTCACTTCTAACATATATAAACTCTTAAAACTCTATATGGACACAATGGTGATTGCTCTAATATGACCTTGACTTTGATAACAATATTGCCAAGTGGTCTAAATCATATCAATAATTCTAATGAAAGTTTAGAAACCATGTAAATAATCATTTTTTGCATGCTACATTTATCCTTTCATTTTAACATTTAAAATTAACATGGCTAAAAAATTTAAGTCTTAAACTGTACCTGTGGGAGAGGCTGAGGCGATAAAGTGATTGCAAATGAGAGCTGAAGAATTTGTAACAGCTGGCCTTGATGGTTATGAAAACAAACAGTACTTCTACTGCGTTCAAAGCCTTAAAACCTTGACAAAATTTACGATTTCCATTACACACATAATTATTTCTATACTATTAAAACAAAAGACATCTGAAATGGAAACAGAAATGCATTTTAAAACAATTTAGTTTTGCTGTTTTTACTGTAAAAACCAGTTATTACAAGATGGAAAACCCTGGAAAAAAAGACATACAAAAGCCATAGCAAACGTGAGGTACAGAAATACATCAAAGTACAGAAAAAACAAATCAAGAATTATCAAAATCGGGAGTATTTGCCTTTGCAGCAACGGAATTTTCTGAGGCATACCAGAATACTAACTGAAAGCTCAAAGCTGGTGAAAAGAGATTCATGTGCAATGAACCGTATCTGTAACTATCACCTACTTTTGCAGTGGTGAAAACATCTAACTGTATTATAAACCGATGTTCACAAAGTACACGCACATGGGTTTTTGCCCATACAGTAAAATTATAATGACTCTAGATACAGCAAAATTCCAAATATAAGGAACAAATTGTATGGGTCCCATTTTTTACCTTCTAATTAATATGAAAATGTTATACAGATATAACATACTCTAGATAAAGGGAACGAATTTAAATGGTCCCCTAGCGCTCATTATATATGGCATATACTGTACATTTGTGTTTTCCCCTTAATGTCAACCAGGTCAAACTGTGGAAATCCCATTGTTCCCTTTTCTTTTGGACCAGTAACAAGTTCAGGCTTATTTATGCAACACAATTTTACACAGCTGCAGTAGAAGACTGAAGCATAAATACTTTGATATTGTCCATTCTTTAAAGTGACATTATGCGCATCTGACTGCAAATAGTGTATTTTTGGTGACAGTTTTATAAAAGCGCATTTAAATGTGTTAAATAAATGATTATGCCGCATTAGTATTTGAAGTTGGTGCTTTAGATATAAAAAAATCGGACTGATAAAATGATAGTTGATTGTGTCGTTGTTGATGTTGGTAGAGATTTCGGCAGTGGAAGGGAAGCAACTCCTGCATGCAGTTGTTCTTTTCTTAAATTGACTCTCCCAGTCAAATAAGAAAATCAATATTTGGAAAGTTATTTTTTCATACTGGTAGCGGGAAGAGTTTGGTGTATTGGGTTAAAAGCTATTATTTCCTCTACACTTTTGTACACACACCATTTTCAGCTGGATTTTTACTTGAAAAAAATGTGCATACTGTCACTTTAACTGTATACTGGATAAATGCAGGAGATATATGCAAACTGAATAGACAGAATCCTGAGCATTGTACTGCTGCATAAACTTTTAACACAGACAAAAACATTACAGTACTTTTATCTTGTATTCTGTTTCTACATGTAACTGAGCAAAATTCTGTTGCAAAATGGTTATCCTAAATTTTTCAACATCTAAAAACAAAATCTAACCAACTTTACCAATTTCAGTGGTTCATTGCACAAAAACAAAAGCAATGCATGCTGGGAGATTCCTGCAGTCTTGTTATAACATCTGTAGACACAACAATATTAACCTAATACCTGTTTTCTATCCCATTCTTGCCCATACTTTGGATGTGTTACATGTATTGTTGTACTGATTATACTCTCAATTTCTTCTGCAAATCTTTTAAAATCTTTCAAACAACCCAAGTTGCCTCAGGACAATATACTGTTATCGTACTTTATTTTTAGCACATTGCTAACAAGTTACATAAATTTGAAATATTGGCGCCAGCATGAATTAGCGCACCTTCAACTTTCGCTAATTTACATATTTACCGCAAAGTGACTCATGATTGTACAAAAATGTCTGGAAATCAGCAGAATGGCTAAAAGAAAATTTTCCATTAAACTTGGCTGGAGTAAATCTGGTTTAAAAGTAAGTAGGAGCCTTAAATAGGAAAACTCATGCTTGTACTGTATTGTTTATCATCATAAGAATGAACAAGTGTTATATTGTTTCACATTATAATTTTTGCAATAAACAATAGTTGACAAGTAGACCTAATTGTATTATCATCTGACAAACAGTTTGGCTTGTTCATAAAGTAGTTTTTCACGCGTCATAGTGTGTATAGCCTATATGTAATCATGGAAATGCGTGAAAGAATTTGCCTCTATTTGAAATAAATATTCAGTTATTAATCTTGATTGTGCTCTGTATTTTGACAAAACTATAGTAGTTTGTGGGGATTTTTTCAAACATTCAGAATCAAAATGTTTATTGGTGGATTAATTGACATATGAACAAAGAAATTACGAATGCCGGAAATATAAAAACATTTTTCAATATGCCAAACAGTCATAGAAGACATCACATTCTTTAGGATTTTCAGTGTAAACATGAATTAGCGGGGCCTAATGGGGGCCTAGATCGGCGCTAATTGCGCTCATATTAGGAATCCGCTAATAAAAATGTACATCAACAGTTAACAAACCACTCAGTGCAGAAAAGAGGACTGTACTAACATGAAGACATGAACATAGCATCTCATTTGCTTTGGTTAAATCAACATCAGAAAATGCCAACTTTACACTAGTCTATTTCGAAAATCTATTGGTAGATGTCTAGTTTGATATGGAAGTTGCCTTAAACTACTTGTATTACCCTGTCAATCTATCCATTTATATCAATGGGCATTAAAACTTTGTTTACAGAAAAAAAAACCCAGTTTAGATGGCACATGCATTAGAATTTTATATCTGAAAGACTTCACAAATGGTATGGGGATCTAAAATTCATGGTTAACTTTACCCACCAAATCAGTGCCAAACAAGTATTAATTTCTCGCAGTAATTGATCAGTATTAATGCTTTTGATATTGTACATTCCCGGGTTCAAATTTGCTCGATTCTTTTTCATGATTCCTGATATTTTATTCTTGTACTATGGATGTACAGTATATTTTGTCAACAACTTTTAACGTAGGTCCAACAGTAGTCAACAGATGATATAACATGACTGCGCACTAAAGCATGCAAGTAAACACATACCTTTGGATTGGTTGCATGCCTTTCTCTCATATTCTGATTATCTCGATGTGGGGAAACAGTTGTGTCCTGATCTCGATTTGATACTGGAGTAGGCTGGCAAGGAGAAACAGAAAGCATCGAGTTATCACACAAAAAAGAACCGAAAGGTGAAAGCTACATTAAGACAGATTTTCTGGTTAAAATCCAAAAATCAGATGAAATATGCAGCGTAAGAAATACAGGTCGGAGAGCAAAAAAACATGCTTTGAAGTGATATTTTAGCTTCTACTCTCACAAAATGCTATTTGCTTGTTTATCATTATTTACAGTTACACCTAACACCATCTTTCACCTAGGAAGAACTGAGATAAAGTGACTGGATATTTTCCTGCAAGCTTTACCCTTTTCTGTCACACAGAAACTACCAAAACTTAACGGAGCAAAACAAAGCAGCACCTGAAACCAACCTTGCACAAAAGATTTCTGTCAGATTCAGACAAATTTCAATATGAGAAATTAATTTAGAAGATCAATAAAACAACTATCAGTAAATGGTCAATGATCTTTTTCTTCAAACTATCAACAATTTCAAAAACTTCTTAGAGAAGATTAACAGCACAAACCGATATATACAATTTCTTAATACATCAAGTGCTAAATCCCGTTAATTATTACTTAATATTACTTGAAATAAAGTGTTTGCATAGCAAAGCTTGTACATACAGAATAGCATCTATTCACATAGATGTAACATATGATGCAAATCCAAACATGCTTCTATACATGTCATGTACTCTTTAAGGTAAGTGTTTAAAAAAAAACACAAAGCATTAACACTGTTCTGCATCTGTTGTGGGGAAACATTATCATTATAATGATGTATCATTTCTGTATTTTGCATGGTAATTTTGTCTGGTTGAAGAGGGCCTTACCCGGCTTCTTTGAACTTTGAAATATTGTCAAATCAAAGCTGACATGATTTAATATTGTATGCTTTAAAGTCAACATTATAACTAAATATTGTATGCATTAAAGCTGACATTACAAGTGCATAATATATGTGTTATACCTTGCACTACAATTGGGGCAGAGGTAGAACTAGGAGCATATTCACTGTGGTCTAATATCAGAGTAACCCCAACAGACTTTCTGGAACTTGAAGGTCACAACTGAACAGCCTTAACAAAACATTTAAATAATCCCCAACCCCCACTCAACATCCTCTCTCACAAATCAGTTGAATATGTGTGTGCAATGCAGGAATTTATTTTACAAGCTGTGCACATGCACTGTGTAAGCTTATTTCATACATTTCAGCTGCCAGCTCTGCACAACAATAAAGATATACAGAGAAAATATTTGTTTGTGTTTTGGTGTAATTAATTGTTATCTTCTCAATAAAAGGGAGCCTATACACGTTGTTATGGGCGTTGCCTATTTTTTCATTTCACCAGCTGCGTATCAAATTGAGGCCTCCTACATATCAAAATACAAATCTGCAATTTTAGAAAAAGACTGGCATTTGAGCATACACCAAACTATTTTAATGTAAATTCGTTGCTATCCAATCATCAACCTTTATCAACAGCTCAGCTATGTAAGCTCAAATATCATATACAATATCATTGCACATTCCCAAGATCTGCAAGTCAGAAAAAATGAACCATTCCTTTTCATAATTATTCAATTACAACCATGTATTCTCCGACAGAAATATATATAAGACAGTCGCATAAAAAAGAGTTTGCATCAGCAAATATATGAATTTTAAGATCGTTAAGCAAAGCTGTATAGCTGTATATAAAGAGAATAGCGTACACATGCATTACCGTCAGGTGTACACTACTTACTACCTGGCGTCCGACCCAGTCGAATTCCCAATCACATTCTATGTTCATTCTCTCCATCAGATCCATAAATAGTTTACGTAAGTAGTCATAATCTGGGGTCTCGAAAAAGTCTAGACGACGTACGTACTGTAGATACTTGGAGAGCTCCTCTGTAAATATACATAAGAATTCATGTTTCACTATATGCAATGGTGGACTGAAACATCTTAACATGTAACAGTAGCTGTTTTACTATGTTACTGACTAAGGTGTCAGTATATCAAATCAGTACTCCTTGGTTTTTCTTTACAAGCAAGAGCTCACTTTCTGTAAGTAACTGAAAAACTTTTCCTCTCAAAACAGAGGCACGAAACATGCTAAGACTTGCTCAGCTCAAATCTATCAACTGATACACATATCCTAACATGTATTTGTTTTCATTTGACACCAAATTTCTAATGAAAAATAGAAGAGGTAAGCCACCTAAAAAGATATCAGAGAAAATTACACATAACACTGTGTGTATAGAAACAGGTCTCTGGCAAGAACATACCTGGAAAGTTTTCACACAGGACTTCTATTGGCGTTGCCCTTTTGGTGTCCCCTATTTTTTGGTATCTTTCTTTGAGTGTATCAGCTTTAAGACCTTGCCAAGGTAAACTACCACGTAGGAAGTACATGAACATATGCCCTAGGGCTTCCAAGTCATCCCTGCGACTTTGCTCTGAAAACCAGAATCTCTAAATTACCCAAAGTTATTACCCATGTTTTTTTTTTAAAGATGAATTCACAAATAAAACATACATTTATAATGTTGCCTAGCAACTTAGCTGCTGCTTACATTATATTGCTATATTTAAATAGAGTAAAATCATAATTCTAAGGAATTTTCTACAACATCAGTTACTACATATAGCCTGGACATTCGGACCTGCAAGGTCCATCAACATTTGCTAAATAATACATTAATCAGTGTTTATGGACCTAAAATCAAAAAAATTTACATTACAATAATCATGTTAACCTAATTATAATGGTCTTTAAACTCTTTTTTTCACAATGAATTTACTGGGCTGAGCGTTATGGGAAATCATTTTTCTATTTTCCCGGTAAAAAAACCTGTTCCTTTCGTTATGTATATCTTAATTGGCTATTTTGACAAGCAACCGAAATACTCGAATTAAATTTATCTCGGATAGTTGTTACACATCCACGGGTTTAAAGCATCGGTCTTGACTATAAACCTTAATGACATGTCCATTGGACGGGTAATATAATAGAGTCTGAATTCTAAGGAACTCTCTGATCAACATGCAGTTACTACATTAAAGTGATATTACCGTTCAAAGTGACCATCCAAATTTTAAATAAAACATTAATCAATGATTTATACTAATAGACCCCTTAATGAATAGTGCCATTATACTTATTGAACCTAAAAACAATGACATGACTACTAAGCAGTTATAATTCACAATAAACCCTTATACAGGAAATCTGTACAACATCAATTTATTGACGCTATCTTAGTAAAAAAATATAACGCCCATCCATTGCTGTTATGTATATCTTAATTTGTATTGTGGGCCAATAACTGAAATAGCTCTGTTAAAACTTATGCCTCTGATTTGTTTTTAACACATCCACTGTGGTTTGAGCATCTTTCTTCACTATAAACTGCATTTGCAACCATTTTTAAGGGTAATAATAAAACTTTAATGTCTGTTTACGAGAACCTATGCTCAAGAACAGAGAACTCTTGACACACAGGCTCTCTCTCTATATATATACATGTATATAACACTAAATTCTATACAGTGCATTATGACTTATCAGTCTACACTGGCAAACTTGAATTGGCACTTTAATGTTAACACAAGATCTACAATCCAAATCAATAACTTCTTTTATAGCTTTAATATGAGGCTTGTAAGCATCATACTATCTTAGCACATTGAAGCACTTCTAGTGAATATCTGAATAAATATTTTCTGGTGATTGCTTTAAGGTACTGCCTTACCTTTCCCGAGATGTGTGTTTATGCTCATGTATCTGGCAGTGCCAGTGAGACTTTTGTGTTCCCGATAAGGGATATGTTTGTGTGTTTCTGGATCTATGTATTCCTTTGCCAGACCAAAGTCTATCACATGGATGATATGCTGTTTTCTTGTGGAATTTCGACCAATGAGAAAGTTTTCTGGTTTCACATCTCTGTATATCAAGTGTTTTGAATGTATGAACTCCATTCGATGAAGCTGAAAAGACAAAGAGAACAAATTCAATATTATTCAGCTTTCTATACAAGCTATCTAGTAGATTAAGGTGCACTTGAAAAGCTTTTAAGTGAAAAAAAATCTGAATTTTTTAAATAAAATTAATTTAGTAACTTTGCCAAATGAGCTAAGAAATTACTACACACAGGGCCACCACTACAGCTCAACTGAGCTCATATTGGACATCAAGCTATACAGTCTGGACCTATTTCCCACATTTGTTTGATTTTCACATTTTAGTCTTTTATCATTTCACTGTATTAAGACTTTCATTCTCTCTTTACCTGAGACTTAAGTACCACCGGTAACTTATCCTCATCAGTGCTATTACACCCTGTGTAACCAGACTTACTGACTTAACTGCATATTAAACGTGACCACAGCCTGTCACAAACGTTTCTTACATTTGTAACAATACAAAATGTGAGAAATCAGAGAGTAACATGTCCCTCGTGGCCTGTTAACCAACACTGTCCACATACCATGTGATCATACTGTAAATATTTATGGGTTCTTGCATGCTTAATTTAACAGACCTGTCTCCCAATGGATTGAGAGGCCTTCTCTAAATTCATGCTGGTAATTATCGACAAACATTTACATAAAATAAAGTTGAAACAATTCTAGAGTCAGTCTTTTTAGGACTTTATTGCATACATTGTGTATGCCTAATTAATAGTTATTTGTTGTATTTAACTGAACATTTTCTTACATTGCCACAGCCTTCATGAAAACATGCACCCACGCAAACACACATTAAAGTCGGCATTAAGTTCCAGTCAATAAATATATATTGTACCAGTACACTTAATCTGTAACCACACCTGCTATGTATTAATAAGGTAAATGCAATTCTTCTGTATATATAGTTGTAATTGTGTAAGGCAAAAACGCTGATTCAGAATATTTGATGTCTGTTTACATTCTCATGTCAGGTGTAAACTATCGTGTTACCGAGCATTTCTACATAAACCTGTCAATTACTTCATTAAGGTCAAAACTGAATAAAACAGATTATATGTTAATGAAAGTAAAAGGGAAACACTTTAGTTGCTTTTATAGTCTTCTCATTCCTTGGACAATAAATATTGAAACGCTCTTGAATATTTGACCAATTTCAGATGTTTAAGTGTCTTTGAAGAATAAAATCACATACAAGGGTTGTAAAATGAAGTATGTATTGTGATATAATGTTACATTATTCTAAGAAACTTGAGAAGATATATGATGTCTAAAGCAATATCTGATGTTCTGTTTTGGGGCTGTAGTTACATCATGTACATGGTTACTTTGTAAAGTTGCCCGTATTTGGACAATTATTTCAAGAAAACTGAATTTTCTGACCATAGCTGTGTCCGCATCATAGAAAATAGTAGCAATGATCATCTAAACAAACATTAACGTATGTTGGGAAAAAATTCAGTCAACACTAACTTCCCGCTCTAAAACTGTCCTCGTTGGTCAGATATTTAAACTTCAATAACATGATGTAATCATGACTACTCAGATATTCAAACTTCAATCACATTATTTTAGCATGACTGATCAAATATTTGAACTTCAATAACATAATGTGTAACATCACAAAACACACTGGAAGTCGACTGGCTCCAATATATGAAACTGGTGATTAAGGTTCATTAAGAAGGTTAGATCCCAAATGAGATCATTATATAAACTATAGAGAAACCAGTACTAATACCGGTAGGTCATCTACAATATAATCATGGTTTTTAAACCTTCAGTCCATTGTGAATTTGACATTTATCACCATTTGACCAAAAATCTACAGGAATCACCTTCTGTGTGTGGCTTAGTAAAAGCATTGTCAAGTTAAGAAGCAGACTTCTGCTTCAAACACTTCAAACACTTCTTGATGCCACATGTCTGGGTTCATAAATCATAGTCTGTAATGACAGATTGATTAAATGAAATAAGATCTTTTATTGTGCACAGTTTTGACTTACCATTTGTACAGCGAGCATGAGAACTGTTTTAAGGGAGAACTTCCTATCACATAGGTCAAACAGGTCCTCCAGACTTGGCCCTAATAGCTCCAGAACTAGGGCATTGTACTTCCCACATGGTCCAAAATAATACACATTTGGAATGCCCTCTGAAAATATAACAACAAAATCATCAGTGATTCATATATATAATTATTTGATGAACAACAAATTCTGCCTCCCGGACAGGCAATCAAAATGTGCATATTTGGCCTGATCACTCCATGCATGCAACTAATGCTCTATGCAGTTAGTCATCTGAAAAGAGAACAGTGCTTTCACCTTCCCCTCCATTTTTTTGGCAAATTTATCTTCAGGAGCCAGACCTTAGTCCAATTACATCCCCACTCACTCAAGGAAACTAATGCAAAAACCCACAATCTGATGGGTGGGCAACAGTCTACTGGCTTGATTTATCGTTTTTTATGTTTCTGTATGAAACCTGTTGTCATGTTATATTAATTCAGACATCTAAGAATCATGTCTCCAGGTAAAAACTATACACTAATTTACATATAACATCCACATGTCATTGTTAGGACTACAGTAATGAGAAGTTACAACAACTTGAAACAAGACAGTACACATAAATTCTAATGTACGTGTTTCAACATCCATCAAAACAAAACAAAGCTGCTTCATCTTCACTTCAGTACTCAGGAAACAGCTGATCACTAGTAAAGGATGTGATGATATAAATTGTCTTAAATAGGTTACAAGTTTGTCTGCTCCCTACCCTGTTTAATCTTTAAAATAGACCTGCCCATGTTTCATTCTGGGCAGGACCATTAACTGTTCAAACAGTGCTCACTGAAAATTCACTGACGGGTGCAGGCAGATCATGATCTGCACTGGTAAATCACTAGCTGTCAGCACGGTAAGGCTTAACTTCATATGTATGTTCAGAAGATTAAAATAGAAAAAGTGGAGCAGTTGACCTTTAAGTGTGACATTGACTGGGATGTGCCAAAATGCAATTACAAACATTCCTCTTCAAGAAAACAAACAGTTGACAAAATCTGATGTTGATATGGCATTACCAGCTGAAGTTAACTAATCAACAAAAGCACCATGCTTGACCGTGCGCATACATTTGCGAAGTATAGCCTTATTAAAAATACATTTCTCTTTTAGAATAAATCTGGAGGAGTATTTATTAATTAATACATGTAGCTCTAAAAAGCACCAGGCAGATTTTCAATTTTCAAGAGACATACAAATATATACTGATGACCTTATAACAAGATTGTCTTGCAGAGGAGTTTTTCTGAAGAATTCCGATACATGTTTCCCTAGGGAGAAGCTGTCATGATTTTCTGTCTCATTCACTAGAAGAGCAATTAAGCGACAGAAACCATAAGTAAAAACGCCATGAAAAAGGGATTAATGTATAATTGCAGAAGGGAGATGCTAGGGTAAGCACCTAGTGACCTACAGTCTACACTTCACTTATCTCTGTACCTTAAAAGTTGCCTGCATGTATTTTAATAATTCCTTACGATTCACCTGAACAGTCTGAACTCAACTTCCCTCTGATTTTGCAGCAAAGTACAAAGCCTTAGACATGTTAGATGTAAAGTTGATCATTTCCCACACGTAGGCCTGACTCATTTTCTGTCTTGTTTATCCTCAAAACAATTACATGTTAAAGATGAACTCCGCTACAAAACGTACATTTATATATCAATGACACCAGTTTTTGAAATGTTAGCAAAAACCCAACAATGTACTGTTAAAGTGCAAACTTGTTAATGAATGAATAAAGTGGTGTTTTAAGGCCATTGACTTCCAAGGTTACATTGAGCCCATTAAAATCTACCCAAACTTATTAAAAAAAATTGTAGAAAGGCCCATACTTTTGTTAATAAAAATAAAACATGCCGCCAATGTATACATTTATTGAACACTGTTATCATTAATAAAACATGCTCCTTCATATCTCTGAAGCATAAAACTTCATAAATGTTGTACTCTACGACGTGTACAACAAGCTCTGAAAAATACAGTCGAGGTCAACAGCACCAATAAATATTAGATTTTGCTACTCTTTAAAATTCACTTTCCATGCTGCTTTGGTACACAAGTGTCTTATTTCTTCAAATACAAAGATGAGTGCCAAACTACAAAAAATTGGCCAATCACATTTTGCAGTAATGCATACAGTATTATGCACATTGCAACAGTAATCAAAACACATGTTCAACCAACTATAAATAGTATGGACTGTGGCAATTGACTGGGGCAATGTGGTTGATAGTAAGAAATACCATGAGTAAGATAGAGAACAGAGAGTGCTGTCAAGTTTTGTCAACTCAAGGGCAATAACTCAAGAGTGCCTGAAGCAATCTGACTGACAAAGATCTTTGCTGTGATATTAATCATATCAAACCCCTTTCACCGACCAAGTCTGGTTAGGACTGCACAAGGGGTATAAAAAACACAGATGCATGGAGTATTGGCTAGCCGCCACCAAATCTAATACTAGTCCCATGTTGTATGGGACATAAAAAATACAAGATTTGAAACAACTCTTTTCCTTCTATCACATCTCGGGGATACTGTTTATGTCATTTCTAAAAATGCACCCGGCTACTTTGTTTATCTATTGTGTAAAAAAGGTACCAGTCCTTTTTATTGGCACAGTCAAGTATGTGTTGTTGATGGTTGACTATCAGCTTATAGTGAAATGTTAGCTTCCAGTGTCAGTCATGAAAATATGAAACTCGTCGTCGCAAAAAGTAATCAATCTCTCTGATTACTTTCTCAAATTCCTTTAATTATTATTTTACCGCAGAAAACGCAAAAAAAAATGGATCTGGTTTCAAATTATCCGCACATACTCACACAAGACGAAATCCGCACTGTTAACTTAATGGTACCCCATGCACGCTATTTGATATACTGTGATGCAGGGAACCTACTTTTTAAAACGTCATGTATACAGTACATGTGGTTTGTGTAGCACTAGCAGTAACAGAATTCTTTTTTTTCAAATTATCTTAATCCAACTGTATCCGATACAGTTTGGAGTGGGATTTGATTCAGAAAATTGTTTTGCGTTGAAAAAACCAGACGAGTTTTCCTTATTTACACAAATGCCTTTTAACATGCATCAGGTTTTCAGTTGTTTCAAATCCTGTATTTGTATATGTCCTGTAGAACTTGGGGGGGGGGGAAGTCCATGCCCATGCATCTGTGATAGTGTGCAAAGTGCTTTTAGGTGGGGGAGTCCCCCGCATCTGTGATAGTGTGCAAGTGCTATTGGGGGTCCCATCTGTGATAGTGTGCAAAGTGCTATTTGGTCACATTTTTTTTGTAATACAAGAGGCATAGCTCCTGAGTATCATATGGCTTTTATACCAAGGTATTACGCCAATAAACATTATGAACAGGTTTGGCAATGATCTGATAAAAGTATCAAGGCAAGAGAGAAATTCTTTATCCATGATTTTTTTGCAATTCAAGGACTACAACTCTGGACATTCTAATGATTTGACTAATTGTTTTTAACTTGACCCAAATACTTTTCCCATGTTAAACACTGTGATCAGTTTGATCCGAGGGTGACCCATGTTGGCTACAGACTGGCATATAAATAATTATTTTGTTCAACCATAACTTCTATAAACTCAACATTTTCTCAGACTGATCATTTTGAAAAAATACTAACGAGTCTGACTATGAGCTGATTTTTCTTCTGTGAAACCTAATTACCTAGTTTATGTTCCCTGTGTATTTACTGTTTCAAATCACCACTATTGACCAATAGTTCAGAGGAATAGACTAAAACCAGACTTGCTTGTCCTACATTTACAAGGTATGTACATTTGTAACAAAGTGGCAGTCACTTTTAATATTCAGACAATCTGTGTTTAAAATAGAAACCTCTAACCTAGTTTTTAGAAAATTGGGCTATAAAATGCATGTCACAAGGGCTACCAGTATGTTTTCTTATCAAGTGAACTAGATATTTTAAGTTTGTAACTTGTTATCAAGAGAAAAAGGAAAGAAATTCTATCAGGTTTGAATATGATATGTTACTGAAATCAGCATGAGCTGTATGCAAAATATGAAAAACTGACCAACCCAACTCATCATATTAAGTCACTTATACAAAGAGCCCAGATGAGCCAAAGATTAATTTACAGTGGACATCATTAATCAATATTTGTAGTAGATAAAATCTATGGCTGTAAGCTCATGTACATCTGCCAGTAAGGTGCTGCTCTTGCAGAGCTTATGTGTGATCAATTTAATACAAGCAACTGTAGACTCCAAATAAGGTGAGAATACCAATACACCGTGGCCTACTGGTCAGTAATTCCAAAACAGGTTATCATTGGCTGAACAAGCAATGTACTTTTTATTACGATTCTCATAGTATATATGTACTATAAATGATATCTGACATGTTTAATAGTATTTCCCCAGCTGGATAACTGACCACCTTGCTCCATTGGCGCAAGGTCTAAAATGTTTCTTCCACTGAACTGGCAGATCTTACAATGTATGTGAAAGCAGAACATACATGTAACTGTGTGAAGAATTTTATAGGGGATAATGTAAGGTACATTTCATTTCCTGTTAGATGTTATACCAACCAAGCAGTACTGTTACAATATTCTATTTTTTACCCTGACAATCACTGAGATCAAAATGAGACAAAAAGTCACAAATGACTTGCAAAAAGAAACATTTTTGCAATCAAAACAAGTCAAACCATTTCAGAGTACGTTTATTATGCTAGAGATATCATATGACCAAATTCCAGCCTCGGTACTCATTCATATAGAACCAGTTTATGTCAAAAAAGGAAGTCCAAGTTGTGAGACTCAACAGCCCAACTCTGTCAAACGACCACTGCAACATGTCCTAAAAGGGTGTACCAGTAATGACCCGACACCAGGGCTAAGTCTCTGACATCTTTTTTTCCATACAAATAAAACCCTAACGCATTTCAAACCAATAAAATTATTAACTTAGTATCCATTACTACCAAGCAGGCAACTCACGATGCTTGTACTATACTGCAAGATTGGCCTGACACTGAATCTGATAAACAATCTACTCCTGTATTGAACAACAGGCAGTATATGAACAGGACAGGGTTACTTGCTAAGAGCAGTAGCTCCTCATACGTGTTAATCAATAATCAATATAAGCTCTTCTGATATGCCTAAATCACTTGACAGAAAATCTAGGGGAAAAAAACATCCGCAAGAAAAGTAGAAAACAGACAATGGTACAAGTTGTTAGATCAGATCTCAGAGTTTAGTAAAAACATCTACGGTCTAGTCAAGGAATTATGTATGGGATACTGATACCTGTCAAATTTGACAAAAGGGTTTTAACCTCAGCTCCTTTTAATTCTGATCTGCTATTTCAACTATTCAAGTGAAATTCTGTTATTGAATAACCTTTGAATACAGTACATATTGATCAGAGAAACTGATACTATAAAACAATGTATTACATTTGACTACGATACTTTAAACAAAATCATACTTGAGATAGCAAGAGTTGTTTTTTTAACAATCTCTATTGTATTTGTGGCCAGCTTTATTTGTCATCAAATAAAATTGCCATAGCTCTCTCTCCCTCTCTCTTTGTTCTAAACTCCATAGCGCAACAAAAAGCCTTTAAACTGTGTTAATCCCTATTTCATTAACAACATACTGCAATCAATAAATTGGTATAAATACTGAGTTTTTATTCATGGCAAATAAAGCTGTTAATCTTAACCCTTTAAAACACTTGTTCTATAGATAATAAAGAGCTTCTTCTCTCAACCCTCCTATTTCCATATGTCGGATGGTACGGGTGAACACCGATATATACACAGAAAGTAAATGTTGAATTTTTTTCTAGGGTGTAAGTGGGCGATTGTCCACTTACATTATTTAGCATAAGATATGTGGTCAAATCTAGAGTTTCATTTAATAACACAGACCATTTACAATTTACTAAAACTTTAGCATGAATTTTCGAATTTAATTTACTAAAACTTTAGCATGAATTTTCAAATTCGAAAATGTGACACTTTTCTTGAAAAGGGTATAGGGATTTATTAAAACTAAGAAGTCAAAGTTATGGATCATGCCTTATGGCCTTACAGTCCCCTCCACTGTTTTTTTCATTTTCAGTATGTTCACTCAAAACTAAGAGTGATGGGCGTTCACTGCAAAAAATACATGAGAGTCAAGTGCTTTCAGTGGGTAGAGGTAACAATCGAAGACTGTTTCACAGTAGTCTGTTGGGCGTTTTCCTATGGTTTGCCAGAGTAGTTTCACATAGATCTGTGGGTATCATTATAAATGAAACTGACTTATGTTTATTCTGGCAGTGCATTAATGTTCACAGCAATGTTTCACATTAACAGCTAAAGTGTCCACTTGCGTATTCAAATTATCACAAATAAGACACCAATTTTGTATTCAGATGGTTTTTGTAGAGAACACACTGACTCAAATGTTTCAGTACCAACAGCTCCTAACGCAATTTAAAGCTTTTTCTATTTTTACAAAGATTAACTACAACTCCAAGAACTTAACAACTAGCACTTATACATGTTTTACACTGATACAAGAAACTTGTCAGATTTCATTATAAACTTTAGACAAAATTTGTTTCAAATATACAAATGTACATACTTTACATGTATAATATAGTGATGCAAATTAACTGTATGTAGTTACTTGCTTACCTGACTGCCCTAATTGTCTGTAAAAGCGGTATTCTAAATGCAACTGGGGTGCACGAGATTTCATAGGTTCCTGAAAAATATAAAACAATTTCAAAACTTGCATTCTGCTCAGTTTTTATACTGAAAGCAATTTGGGTTTTTTTCTGTCAATAAATTTCATCATCTCTGTTGTTTGTAAAGTGGAATGTTACAAATTTTTCACAATAGTCTTTTGGGAAATGTATGATTATATAAATTCCTACATTGTAATTATTTCCATATAAACAAGTAAAAGAAGACTAGCTACATGTATGCAACACATAGTGTATATCATGATGAAAGCCTTGCTGAGGCATGTCCTTTAACTTTGTCCAGAGGACAATCATTCTTCCCATGATATGTTTTAGACTTCTATTTAGTTTTACTGAAATTCCAATTATAGCCAAATGCAAGTGTCAAGGGAAGCCCAAAATGTTTCCTTTTGAAATCAAACCCAAGCTTTGAGACAAAAACAACTTTTGCCAGAATGACAGCATATCATTTAATATTGAATTCAATAAACGGCTTAAAAAACTTACCAATTTAATAGCTACATGCTCATTGTTGTATAAATTCTTTCCTGAAAAATAAAACATGTATGACAATTAAATACTAAATTTAATTATGAAATCAAATTAACCATGTATGACAAATAATTCAAATTTGATGTTCCTTATAGTCTCATAGGTATACAAATATATCCATAGTCCATAGACACTTTGAATGATACTAAAAAGCCAACCATACTTCCCATAAAAGCACCATGTACATGTTGCTACCGGTATACTTTTTCAAACGAAGTAGACTCAAACGGAGCCAGTTGTCTCAACATTTTTGTTGCAGTCAAGCATTTAGACCACCTTTTATAATGCCACATTCATCATGGTCATGACTGTTTTCTTTTGAAAATCTTGTTATAAATCAGTTGTAAGTAGTTGTTGTTCATTTGTCAAAACATGATATTGATTGAAACAAGAGGGCCAAGATGGCCCTATATCACTCATTTGGCTACAATCATGACAATTGGCTCTAATACAAGGTCAACAACCTTGTCGCAGTAAACATGGTAAAGGGTCAATTTTGAACTGGATGTCCTGCTTTAAATATAACCCTAGTTGAGGTCCACTACACAATGCAACATTCCAAATATCTAAGCTCTGGCCTTGTGGTTTTAGACAAGGAGATTTTCGAAGTTTTCCCAACATAAGCCTATGTGAAAAGGCAGGGTCAATGTTGATCAGAGGGTTATGATTTGAACTGTTTGGTAAAGATCAACTAGGAAATGCTACATGACACGTATCTAAGCTCTACGCCTTGTGGCCTCATAAGATTTCCTATAGAAATGGATGTAAAATCAAGTTTAGTTCTTTTACTACTTTTGCCATAGCAACATGCATGAAATGGAATTGTTTGAACAACTTTGGTAAAGCTTCATGAATGCAAGGAACATCCCTGCCAAGTTTCCTCAACATTGGCTAAGTGGTTTCAGAGGAGATGTTGTTTCAAGGAAGTGGTGGACCGTGGACTGAAGTACAAAGTGATTTACATGAGGGTCACGGGGGCCCTTTATTGCTTTAATACTCACATGAGAACAATTTCATCACAGACTGGACCTACATGTTAACACGGGGTCAAAAGTTCTAAATATATAGTTCATTAAATGTAATGGCCTGAGCCTTAGCATCTAATGATCTATAATACAAATGACAGCCAGTGTATACTCTGAATATGAACATCAGCCATCTTGTTCACCTAAAAATGACCATGGCTCCCATTGCAGTGTTAAAGCAGTGGTTTGCCACAGTATCATGCGATGGTTTTGCAGTAACACGTTCACTTGGTCAACCTACACAATCAGGAACTCATTCACATGTTTTTTGCCAAGTACAAGCTGGCTGCACTGCACACTTACTCTTCTCAATGCAGACATACTACTAGATGTAATTTATCAAATGGCTGTGAGGACAAAATGAATTGAGAAGTGGATACAAAGTGAGCTGGTGCAGGAAATTAAATTTTCAGTTTTATTGCGAAATACTTCAAATAGTACATTTTCTTCATGAGAATCTGCAATACCAGTTGAAGCCATTACAACTGATTTATATATTGAGTATAAAATCAATTTTGTTGGCATTACAAAGTCAATGAAAGGCCTATTTTCTTATAAAACATTACAATTTATATGTTAAAAACACCAAAGTTTATAGCCACTATATATTACGTTTTGTTCCAATATAAAGTGTATTGAGGTTTTGATTGTAATTTGTATCACATAAAGAATATACAAATTATTAATGTTACTACAAATTTGACTTTGCAACAACGTGTTACATATATGCATCAATATGAACAAGCATACAGAATCAGAACCTTTCGATTTCTTACCTAATCTAAGTTCCCCAAAATTACCGCAGCCTATCTTCTTCCCTACTCTAAAATTTGGTCCTACCATCAACACCCCAGAGTTTCCAGATCCCGACGGACGACTTGACCCATGCATGCTTGATCTTCCAGAAGATTTTCGGCGTGAGGAGTCGTCAGGTTTCTCGTATTCTCTCTTTTGCATACTCTATTCAAGTATTCTCTCAATAGAACTACCGTAAAAAGCCCAAAACAGGAAAGGATAGATTACAGTGTGCTATCTCAGTCAAACACACTGGTTTACAGTTCATGGTTTCAAATTTACATCATACGGAATTCACACTTAAATAAAGATTATCTATGTAACTTCACCAATGCCAGAGTGAGAAAATCCTTTTTGTTCCCATATTCAAATACCATATATAAGATACCACAAAAATAGTTTGTTTTTATTCCAAATCTTTCTTTCTCTCGTAAATTTCAGCTGTCCATCAAAGGAACTACTTTTCGCACATTAACAAATATTATCAAATTAATGTATTTTACCATTGAAAGTCAGTATTTTCATTCTCTCTAAGCAACTTTATACACTTGCAGACCTAAACGACTATGGCAAGATTATGGATCGTGCAAATATCTTCAGAAAAGTAATCAAATTAAGGGACTATTTCCTTCTTTCATATAGCCGACCGGAAGCAAATGATTTGTCAGTGCGCAAGTCTGGGTTTTCCGTAACCAGGCGTAGCATAAACAAACATTAATCTCTCTGTACATAGGCTTTGTATATTACAATTAACACTTTAATTGCGAATATATTCCCACATCTAACTTTTATTTGAATGTTCCCTAAAAATTATGATGTCAAAATGAAAATAGAAAACCGGTGTGCGATGTCCTGATTTTACGTCACATCCGTCTAGGTTAAGAATAAACTATTTATTAGCCACTGATTTCATCACTGTCGTCATTGGAACTGTCTGAAACTGACCAGGATGCACAAGTATTACATAAACATATATATTTTAATGTATATCACTAGAGAAAGTTGTATATTTTGGTTAACATCAGACACGTAGAAAATGTTTTGATTAGTTTCTGTAAAATATATAAAATATATAAACTATTATCTTTCTGATGAAATGAAATTTATGTTCTACCAATCATACATTTTACCTGTCATGGATTACTGTGCTGTTGTTTGGAGTAATAAATCCAGTATCACAAATAGATTAAGTAAATTACAGGATAGAATAAAACGCGTTATATTAAGAAACGGACAAAACTGGCACATAAGAGAGCCATACATGCTTAGGTATTCGAATAGAATCAAATATCACATTGCGCTTGTTGTTTATACGACTTCAAAAATACTAGTGCCAATATATATATATATATATATGTAACTTGTTAACCTTTTCCAGCAATGAAGTCTACAATCTTCGATCCATTAATTACAATAACCTGTCTTTACCAAAACATAAAACAAATATATTAAAATCGTCATTTTCATATGCTGCAGTACACATTTGGAATAACATTCCTGTGCATATTCGTCACTCTAAATCTGTAACGTTGTTCAAAAAGAATTATAAATTATATTTGTTACATAATCAAAACTAATTACAAGTAACACATTTAGTTTATAATGAGGTTAATTTGTAAATATATACTATTTTACTATGATGCTATTTTTCTGAGTGTCTGTCAATTATAATTTGTATGGGTTTTGTGTTGAAAGTGTTTGTACCTTCATGTGTGCAATTTTGTGAATGTATGTATTTGTATGAACGTTTGTTATCTATGGAAGGCCACAATGAAATTGTGATGTATATACAAATTTGTATAAATGTCTATTTGTGCTACCTTCGTGAAATAAAGATTTTATTTTCTCTTTATCTTTATCCTTATTTTATCTTTTCTCTAAGAATATAATAGACTCTCCAAATTGTGAGTGTGGTGCTGTTGAGGATACCAATCATTTTCTTTTAGTATGTCCTCTTTACAGAAATCAAAGAGCTATCCTAGTGGACAATCTGTCAACTCTTACATCAGTCACTTCTTACACTAATACTCTTCTTTTCGGAAATGAAAATCTTGACACCGATGTCAATGCTGCAATATTTCAATTTGTTCAACAATACATATCTCAAACACAACGATTCAAACATTGATCATACACATATAACAACCCACCAGGTATCTGACCAATCTTCTGACCCACGATCTTTCTTCTCTCCTTTAATTCTCTGTATTTCTCAAGTTCTCAAACTACCTCTCTCTTTTTGTTTACTTTTATTCAATAGCAGTGTTTTGACAAAGTTGATCTTAAAATAATTAAATTATAATTTTCCTTCTTTAGATTTTCTCATATTCTTATCCTTTATTAGATTTTCTTTCTCCTTAATATTAAGATTAAGATAGCTTTTATTTAGGTTTTATACATCAAATTGTTGTAATTATTATACACCAATAGTGCAGCTTTGCAAGATAAACAGAAGCGAGGCTCAGAATAAGCTATATAGCTTCCTCCTCGATTCTGTTTGAATTTCTAGAATCGAATATATTGATATATAATGCAAACTAACTATTTTCATATGTTTACTTTTGTTATCTGTACAACGCATATATTATGTAAATGTGAACTTACTTGATAAATAAATATTGTTTAAAGCAAAGATTTTATTATTAGTTATTATTATTATTATTATTATTATTATTATTATTATAAATGTAAAAAACTTTGACCACCTGTTGTAAGATGTATTAATTTTTGCATGTTTGCATGCGGGTATTAAACTTCAATGTATTTACTATATTATATTCACTCGATTTTAAATATCTCCGAAGTTTCAGAAGTTATGAATAGCTAGTATAATGAAAGGTTGATTCGGCCACACGTACATTATGACAGGAAAAATGTCTATGTAATAAATTGTTACAGTAATGTTAACGTTAAAAAGTACAAAATGGTAAACCCCATTATTTAACAGTTTACCCCCGACTCAACTGTGATGCTGTGCAGTCTGAGCCTGAAGAATACGTCGGTCTTTAATCCGCCCAGGGTCCGTATATTTCGGACCCGGATCCGGCGTTCTGGTTCTGAAACATTTCAAATTTTCATACAACGTTTTTTTTACATTATTTTCTCAAAGTCTTCTTCCGTTTTTACCCTTATTATTCTTTTAGGTCATCGTACCTTTAAGTAAGCGATCTATATTGATGGCCGGCACGTGTCTTTCCACAAGCTTGTCTCGTAAAGGAACGTCAGTTGACGATCTCTCTCTTTAAGAACGGGTCCCAGACGACGCTTCCATATTCGAGTTCAGTAGAATTAATGCAAAGTATGCATTTTTCCTATATATTTTTGGGAAGTGTTTGAGGTTTCTGCGAAGGAGTCCTATTGAAGAGTTGGCTCGTAGAGTCTTCCATTTAAAATTCTCTGAAGTACCAGTATATATTATTCTGAACCTGTTAGTAATAGGGTGCGTTGTTACTGATATTATAAAAACAGCTGCTTTTGTTCTTGGTACTGTGGATGTACAACACTTTTTGGCATTGAATTTCATTCTCAATTCTCAGTTTGCAAATTCTTGGAGGTTATCTAAGTCTGTTTGGAGTTGTAGGTGGTCACTGATGGAGTTTATGGCCGGTATAATAGGTAGTCGTCAGCAAATACTAGTAGACGGACGTGAGACTTGACTCGGTAGGGTAGGTCGTTGAAGTGACAGAGGAACAAGAGCGGACCGAGCACTGTACCCTGTGGAACACCCGAACCAACATCGTTCACCACTTACTAGGATACACATTTGTCTTTACGTTAACAATTTGTGATCCATTTTAAAATGGTCCTCGTATGCCATATGCCTTGATTTTGTACAGGAGATTGCTGTACGGCAAGCGGACATCATTTTTAAGGTAGAAGGTAAGTTGGTCTTCATTGATGTAATATGTTGTAGCTTAGGAAAGAACTTAAACGTCCAGATAACAAACTGGCCTAGTAGTAGTAGGTGATATGCACTGGATTAATACCTGGTTATATCCAGACCAGTGCACTCACAGCTCGCACGAGCTTATAATGTTGTTGTTTTTCTTTTTTCTATACCGTCAACTTTAAATAATGATTATTTCAATATACATGTATTATCATTATACATTATGTCAATTTACATGTAATTAGTTTTGTATACTCACCAGAGAACGGTACAGTTGTGTGTTACGGCTGTGACTTCATTCAAGAGAATCTAACGATTTTTTGAAATCCTAGCATTCGTTTTAAAAATCTTCATTGTCATAATTGTGTCACAGCATAGAATAAATTGAAAACCGTGTAGATTATTCAAGATGGCTGTTTTTACATGGACGAAAATGTATGCCACAGCAAGTCGCTGTTAACGTTGACTGTAGCCTAATTAATTTGACGTTTCAGTGTGACCCCTTTCACAGATCTAATATTTTATAACTGTCACACCTCTACAGGCGGACAACTGTAAAATGTCAACCTGTAAAATCGGTCTGCCTTCGGAGTGGAAATAGTGAGACTACGTTGACTGTTACTCTATGAAAAATAAAAAATTTCTGCGTAGACCAGGAGTCCAGGATATATCATTGGCAAAAGAGTGGCCTTATATTTGCTTACATACACGCGTACAAGTTGGTGTATTTTGGCAGAAACTTAACGCAGGTAAATGTAGTTCTCTGAGAACCCCTGGCCTAGCATGTTCATCAGATCATAGTTTGTTGAGGAGAAATGTAATTGCTTTAAATAAATCATATATGCAACCGAGTGGACCTACTTTCCCTTTCGATAAACGGCGACACTTGGAAAAAAAGGTGCCCAGTTGAAACATCGGTTACCGTTAGATCTTTTCTAAGCTTCAATCTACCATATTCTCTCCAAGAATGAAGTTGAGACATGCGTTTCCGCTGTTCTTGTTTCTATTAAACATTTTATCTTCTGATGACTTCTACTAAACTTTTCGGGTGCAACGAGTCATTTCAGTTTCATCGTTACGAAAAAATCGAGTGATGTTTTTGACCATAGGTTTTATAAAAAGGTAATTAAATTGCGACTAACCTAACATACGAAACAATGTAGATGGCAGGGTGGGGTCAATTTTGACCAAAGGGTCATGATTTGAATAACCTGTGTACATTTCCACAAGGCATTGCTACATGCCAAATATCTAACATCTAGGCCAGTGTTTTCTGAGAAATATTTTAAAGTTTGTCTTACATAGCCTATGTAAAATCAAGTGAACCCTCGGGTGGGGTCAGTTTTGACCGTTTTGACCAGGGGATCATGATTTGAACATCTTGGTAGAGGTCCAATACAAATGCTACATGCTAAATATCAAAGCTCTGGGCATTGTGGTGTCAGATTTTAAAAAGTTTTCCTACTTGTTGCCATAGCACCCAGAGTTCTGCATAGAATGGACTTTTTTAACAACTTTGAGCTTCATGCAAGGAACATCCCTTTAGTTTCATCAACATTGGCCCAGTGGTTAGAGATTTCGATTGAAGGAAATGGTGGACTGGTGGGGTCAGTTTTAACTTTGGGGTCATAATTTGAACATCTTTGTGGAGGTCCACTATAAAATGCTACAATGTGCATGCTAAATATCTAAGCTCTGGGCCTGGTGGTTTCAGAGATTTTTAAAGTTTTTCCTATTTGTTGCCATAGCAACTAGAATTCTGCATGGAATGGACTTCTTTGAACAACTTTGGTAGAGCTTCATGCAAGGAACATCCCTGTACTCTCAACATTAGCCCAGTGGTTACAGAGATGTTGTTTGAAAGAAATGGTGGACTAGGTGTGAAGAGTAGCATTTATAGCTTACTCTGGCACTTTGTGAGCTAATAAAAGGCTTTAACACTAAAATAACTCGGGCAAAGGCGTCGGTTATCAAAAATAGATGCAAATAACGTTGTGAACATTTAAACTTTGCATCGCTTTTTATGTTTGGCAATAAAAGGGCCATAACTCCATTGCCTGGCGACACAGGACTTTTACTATCAAAACAAACGCCATCGAAATTACTATGCATCGGATTTATTACCATTGTAACATAATTCTGCAGATGATAATGTATCATATAAATAATATAAGTAACATATACATATATAACGAGTATTGCACAAAATTATCAACAATATTTCAAAATGCAAGGAATTCTTCTACAATGAAGTGTCAATAAATGAAAATATCTGTCTCAAAATATTGACGACTAGCTTACAGATTTATAAAACACAGCACTGGGTTATTTATAAATTAAGCATAAAAACATGGCAGTGGGTTGTTTTATCATACAATATAGCACTGGAGTGGCTTTTGAAATAATAAAAAAAAAACGTACATGGCTGGATTTTGTTGTTATAAAACACAGAAGTAGGTTGTTTTATCATATAACACAGCTCTGGGTTGTTTCTGAAGTTATTCATAAAAAAGCTCTGAGCTTCTTTTAAATAAAAACTAGAGCTATCACTAAATGTGATTAATACCCCCAAAAGACTGCTTTATAAACTAAGGAAGTTCGTAGTAACAGAATACCTTGCAAACATACTAAAAAAGAGATATTGTTCTTGGCAAGTAACAATGCTCCGGACAAGTAAAAGTAACAAAGGGCAATAATTCTGTAATTACCAAAGATGGAGTTATGGTTCCTTTGCACTGCACTTCCTCTCATTGTGCTTGACCATTGTACGAAGTTGTATTGAATTCCCACCAGTAATTTTCAAGTTACAATCCAGACAAGGAAAAGTAACAAAGGACAATAACTCTATAATTACTCAAGATAGAGTTATGGTTATTGTACACTGCACTTCCTCTCATTGTGCTTGGCCATTGTATGAAGTTTTATTGAATTCCAACCAGTAGTTTTTCAATTATGCTCCGGACAAGGAAAATAACAAAGGGCAATAACTCTGTAATGAATCAAGACAGAGTTATGGTTCCAAGGCAAATCACTTCCTCTTAATGTACTTGACCATTGTATAAAGTTGTATTGAATTCCAACCAGTAGTTTTCAAGTTATGCTCCAGACAAGGAAAAGTTAAAAATGGCAATAACTCTGTAATTGCTCAAGATAGAGTCGTGGTTCTTGTTCACTGCACTTCCTCCCAATGTACTTGACCATTGTATGAAATTGTATTGAATTCCAACCAGTAGTTTTCAAGTTATGCACCGGACAAGGAAAAGTAACAAAGGGCAATCACTCTGTAATTTGTCAAGACGGAGTTATGGTTCTTGTGCACTGCACTTCCTCTCATTGTGCTTGACCATTGTATGAAGTTGTATTAAATTCCAACCAGTAGTTTTCAAGTTATGCTCTGGACAAGGAAAAGTAACAAAGGGCAATAACTCTGTAATTAGTCCAGATGGAGTTATAGTTCTTGTGCACTGCACTTCCTCTTCCATGTGCTTGACCATTGTATGAAGTTGTATTGAATTTCAACTAGTAGTTTTAAAGTTATGCTCCGGACAAGGAAAATGCAACAGACCGCTCGACTGACCGCCCAACCAACCACCGGGTGACTCCTATTAACCCCCCTAAACTTCGTTTCGGGGGTATAAAAAAACAACAGCACTTTGATGTTTTTCATATAAAATAGCACTGGGTTGTTTTAAAGAGACAAAATATGAAAAAGAAGAAAATGGTGTAAAATGAAATGGTTAAGTAGCAATGAATTAGTACAGCAACATATTGGCAGCACTGCCTGAAGTTGTCGGTTCAATCCCTGTTTGGGTTATGACTACACCTATTGCTGTACCATTTCTTCAAAAGAAGCAGACTCACAAATGTGTTAATAACATTGAGTATCTTCCCTAACAAGAAAACCCCAATATAAACTAAACTATATGCATGGTTCTGTCAGTCTGGGAGTAAATCACTGTTAAATCATATTACTTAACACTGTTCATGTTTGTTTAAAACAGGTTTTAACAGATAATTAACATGCAAACCAACTAAAGTCCATCTCTCTAACAGTGCCTGTTGCCTGTGTATGACTTTGTTTCCTTCACTTCATGGTCTGTAATTCACTTAAGTCCATCATTGTTTCTCCTACATGTATATTATAATGTAATTTCTGACCATTGTGATCATGCTTTAAAAACTATAGTCTGAATTTTACACTTGAGCTACGACCTTCGTTTTCCTTGGTTTTTACCATTGTTTTACAATAAGCTAAATGTACATTCACAGCTCAGTGCTCAAAATCAGACTATAAAGCCGTTGCTGAATACAGTCACATGTTTCCAATATAAATAGAATGGGATTTTCACACTTAACCCCTGACCTGCTAAATTTCTAAAAAGGGAATTGTCAATCCTTCCAATTGGCACAGTTCCTTAATTTTTAAAAGGGGTGTTCAGTGAAATTTATTCAGTAGCAAACAGTACATATTATGATCAGACTGCGCGAATATGCATTTAGTATGATCATGATCTGCACTATTTCTAAAGCCATTTGCTGCCAACAGGGTCAGTATTTAAAAAGGGAGTTCTGCTCATAGATACCATCTTTGTATACTAGATGCATAATCTTGTCAAACAGTGATCAACCCTGACCGGAACAGTTTTTGATCATAGTTTTATATCACATATTTATCTGTATATATGTCATAGCTACATCAGATTCATGCATAAATTATATTTCTAAAGATAATGATCAGAAAATAACCCTGTTCATCAATACAGGTAGATAAAAAGTCTCTTAGAGCATACAAGGTTATCATATGGTTGTGTTCTGCTGATACACGAAAGCTGATGCTATCACTGGATAATGCTATGAGTATTTGTTAGCGACACTCGCAAATCTCGCTGGGGAATCTGTTATCAGTGTCACCTGAAATCAAATACAACATACGTTATCATAGTTTTATGATAATTCTTAATTTCCTAAATGAAGCTTAGACTGTCACCTTGGTCAAGTGGTTAGAACCATTGACTTGAAATTACTTATGGAAATGCAAATCTCATTCAGGGCCATGGGCTCAATCCCTGTTCAAGTCTCTCTCAGCAAATACATATTGTTAAATCAATATTTCAGTGACTTTTTACATATATTCTATGTGTGATTGTAGATAAAAGCACAGCACCAATCTGCCTAGATTTAGCTCCCTTTTCATTATGTCCAAACATTAAAATAAGATTCTTGTGTATTGGAAGGATAGGAGTCACTGTTGGACAATGTAATGTCACGTCTAGCTAACTTACGCAAAAATACAACGTACCTTATTAAAGACTCCTCTACCAAAGTAATCAGCGACTACGGAGAAACGATCAGGTGCCCTCTCTAACTGGTTGTGGAATGTTTCGTGTAAATCTCGTCCATGCTCCTGTGCTTGTATTATTTCCATGATTTTTCTGTAATCGTAACATTTTTTATTGTTTCATAACATATCACTAAAATGCAACTATATTTTTGTCTTTATGCACAACTATTATTTATGTTTCATTTGGTTCCGATACTTATTTCTTCACTTATATCTTAACTTATTGGATTGAATCACTTTATTTATTTCCAGAGGTCACAGAAATCATAATTTGCATGTTCATTCTTTCTTGCAGCTATATAGCAAAAATAAACCTATGTATATTGTGCAGTCATGGTCTCAAATGTAACATTATGTAAGTACCAAGGGCCATAACTCTGGTGTACATCATGCAATCAGACTGAAATTTGCATGGCCACATGTACTCATAAATGATTATACTTAAGTTTTATTCCAATATTCAAAGGCTCTGGACAGATGAAGAGACAACATTGAAACTACATGTATATCCCCATGCATTTGGCAAGGGACAATGAATAAACAGAATGAAATAGAGGATAATTGTTGGTTTCGGTATAATATCACGTTATAATTCACAGACTGGGCACCAAAAGTGATATTTTCACGAGTGGCTGTGCCACGCGTGAAAATAACAACTTCTGGTGTTCACAAGTGAAATTATCCTGATATTACATCGATACAAACAATTTTTCTGTTTATTTTATGTGGAAAACACTACTGTTGTTGTGTTTTTTCAATAAAATGTCGAAAATTGTGGGAAACGTCATCCGAAAGCATCGCAAATATTATGTCATTTTAACGTCATCGTCATATAGTTTCCGGAGTTTAGTACACTCGGGATACCTATTGACGTTAATCCGGGTCACAGATTTTGATAATTTTCACTGAGTTGACAGTGAGTTTATCGGGATATAATTCACCGTTATATTCTGATAAACCACCGAAAAACATAAAATAAAAAAAATTACAGGTAACTTGAAACGCGAGTGCAAAAATTAGTACAACACTATTTTTGTTTAAAGTAACGACTCAATAAGATAGATAAGAACAAAGTCAAATATTACAGAATGATGTTAGATGAATGAACATACCTGTTCTCATTACTACAAACTGGACATTCTGTATCATTTTCTGCATAACTCTCAAAGCAACTGAAATAAAGAGTTTTTGACAATATCTTAATGTACCGCACAGGCAATTGTCAGGAATAAATGAGGTATAGTCCCATAAAGTGTCTATAATGCCATGTCTCTAAAAGTGTGATCACTGATGGACATACACCTGGTCACTCTAAAAATTTTTTTTTACAGTAAACTCAATATATAACGACTCCGGATATAGACTCTAGCCACAATCTGGATATAAGGAATAAATTTTCTCTGCCCAAGATTTTCTTTATCTATTCTATATGAAAATGTTATTATGGATTAACTAACTTCGGATATAAGGAATAAATTTAAATGGTTTGTTATAAATTGAGGTTACAGTACAATGTTTTAGGCAAGTTGTTTAATCACCAATGCTTTAAAATTTCAGTGTGCTGGGCGCAAGTGATTTGCCTTTTTCCAAAGCCTACTGTACACCATACTGATGGACCAGTAACTTCCTGTTAATGGAACTAGCTTCACCTTGATCACTGGAAATGTCCAAATTAAAACTTTGACTTGTTCATTTTCAGAATCTTAGGGTTAGGACAGTTTGTCAGAATACGCTATTTTTCAAAGTATGGAAACCATAATGATGGACCAATTACTTCCTGTCAATGGAATAACTGGATTGTTTGGTAACTTTATTGTAACTTTCCTTTTGACGTGAATAGCTTTGTGTGGATAAATTTAAAAGTAACAAACTATTGATGCAATGTGAAGTATGGAATTTTGTATTATTAACTTACCATTGATGGAAAACTGTGTGGTAAATTTATAAATAACTTACCATTGATGGAAAAAAGTGTGGGAAATTTATAAATAACATTTGTTGATGGAAAATAGTGTGGTGAATTTATAGATTGAAAATATTGTGGCGAATTTATAAATTACATATGATGGAAGAAAGTGTGGCAAATTTATACATAACTTCTTGCTGATGGAAAATAGTGTGGCATATTATAAATTACTTACTGTTGATGGAAAGAATGTGGTTCACACAGAAAATGCACGGTGGGTAGATCAAGTGGGTGGTGACAGATACTGCACTTTGTGTTCTGGAAGACTTTTGCCCTGTAATCAGATGACCCAAAATATCTATAACATGCCTGAACATTTTTTTCATTTTATTCAACAAAACCAAATTACAATCACAATAAACAATTTTTATTTTTTATATGCTTCCATGGGCTAAATATGTCCGTACCTTTTTTGGTTTGTATCTACAATTTTAATATTGTGGTGCATTTCATCTTTTGCACATAATTACGCAAATTAGTGCTGAAAATTTGTATTTTCCTTATTTGTACAAAAAAGGACTCATCTTTATGGCAAATACAATCAATCAAGCATCTTTATGGCAAATACAATCAATCAAGCATCTTTATGGCAAATACAATCAATCAAGCATCATCTCACGTAGTTTTGAGCTCATGAATTTGATGGCGTTTCTTTTCCGTATCTTCTTGGTATTGTTTGATTAAACGTTCATCTTCAGAGATCTGCTCGTTCTCCACCTGAAGCTTGCGTATTACATAGTTCTTGATCACTGACAAAGTGGCTGTTGAGCTGTGAGCTAACGTCTGAATTACTAGCAACGGAGGTAACAAATTCATCTTATCAATATCTGAACACTGTTAAGGGAAGACTTAATAAACCCAGGTACATGAAAAATTTCTACTGGATCATTTATTACATTTTGTTTGCTACAAAAATGTAATTGATTTTTAAATACTTTTTATGGACAGGAACACCGCTTAAAAAATTGATACTGCACGCAAAAAATAATTCTTAGCAGTAGATAACCTGTAGTTACACAGAAAATATAACCTTGAATTGTAAGGCTGTAAGAATCTATCTGATTCATCATAGATGTTTTTTGGGTAAATCTATTTCTGATCTCACAAACATAGCCAGCCCCAGCAAATTTGTTCTGATTCATTGCCAATGCAGTCAGAAAGCTAAAAACTGTTTTTCTTAGGTCCTCACTACAGTACATATATATCTTACCAATCAGGTAACAGGTAACAAAAGGTTTTCTGTTTTTTTATTTGGGAAGGGGACTAGGCAAATGGATTAATACCCCAAAGCTGCTTTAGGAACTGGGCATTATGTAACATGATACCTTGCAGCTTCAAGATATTTGAGAAGTCCTGGGAATAACTCTTAATAGTAAGATACAGTTTGTCTTCACATGCACTTCCTCCCATTTGAAATCAGTGAACTGTCTCATTTCCACAAACATTCACAATGTAAAACCACTATATATCTAGCATGAAAAGTAACAAAGGGCAGTAAAACTGACTGAGAGTTTTTTTTATCCTGCACTTCCATTCAATGAACTTGACGCACAGTATGAAGATTGTACTGAATTCCAACCAGTTTCTTGTATATGCTGACAAGAAAAGTATACAAGGGAAGAACTCTGTAATAACCCAAGCTGTAGGTTCTGTGCAGGTTCTCCTTTCTATTGAAAAATATGACAGTTGCCTGAACCCAACCAGTAGTTTTCAAGTTATGTCCTGCGGAATCCTAAAAAGGGAATAACTCTGTAATTCGCTGTTATTCTTGTATCAAACAGGTAATGACTTTACATGAAGTTTTTGAAATCAAAGTAGTTGCCAATTACTGTCGACAAAAAGTAACAAAGGCCTGTCAACTATGGCATAACTGCAGTATGGTTCTTGGCAGTTCATTTCTTTTGTAAAGCTTGCTATGAACTTGTATTGAATTCCAACTAGCAGTTTTACAAGTTATGCTAAAATGCCGACCAGTTTGAACTATAGAGCTGACGGAGGCTAATATCCCCCATAATCGTTTGGATAATTCAAGGGCAGTAACTCCAGGAGTGCCTAGAGCTGCAATTTGGACTGGTTATCCAACTTGGCCTAGATAAGTTAGACCCATAAACATTTAATCAGCAACTGTCTCAGTCAGAACGATCAGATGAAAACCACTATGTTCTAGCTTGAAAGAAAGGCGTATGACTGGATTTTTTAAGCTGAATTCAAAACTATGGTCAATTAGATTGTATATTTTCTTGTATATTAATCAAAGGCACCAGTGGTTTCCATAATCCCTCTAAAAATGTGCCAGGGTCTGCACCCACAGGTTTGTGTCCCCCCCCCCAAAAAAAAAAAGTTTGGCTGGTTATACGATACTGAATAACAAATGCCAAACTGTCAGATATTATGCCCACAAAGCATTTTGATCGCATTATTGTTTAGTGAACATCCAGATGAAAAGGCTAGTTCACCTGTTTGAGCGGACAGTAGGTGCTAATTTGGTCAATTATTCATAAACCAAGGGCCAAAATCTAAAAGTGCCCTGAGTCGATTTGGCTGGTTATCAAACTTGGCCTAGATATTATGCCAACAATCATTTTCAGCCAAGTTTGGAAAAGATCAGATGAAAACTGTTCGACTTAGGGGCAGACAAGGTGAATTTGGTCAATTTTGAATAAATCAAGGGCCATAATCTAAAAGTGCCCCGAGTCGATTTGGCTGGTTATCAAACTTGGCCGAGATATTATGCCAACAATCATTTTGACCAAGTTTGGAAAAGATCAGATGAAAACTGTTCAGACAAGGTGAATTTGGTCAATTTTGAATAAATCAAGGGCCATAATCTAAAAGTGCCTGGGTCGATTTGGCTGGTTATCGAACTTGGCTGAGGTATTATGCCGACAAACATTTTGACCAAGTTTAGTGAAGATCAGATGAAAACTGTTCGACTTAGAGAGCGGACAAAGTGTGGACGCCACCTGCCCTTCACTGGTAATCTTATATTAGTCCCTTCAGGCATATAAAAAAGGTTGTGAAGGTCATACTGATATCTGATGACTTCAGGGTGACCCTGGAATACTAAATACCATATCAAAGCGATGATCCTTTACCTAATAAATCACATGACCTAATGCAGAATAAGGGGAAATACTCAACACATTGCAGATTATTCACAACGTTATTAAGGCTCCCAGTCCCTGACAGAATGTGTGACAGCTTGTTTCTGGACTATGCTGTAAAACATCTGCATCTACTTTTCTGAAAAAAGTCTGCATCTACTTTTCTGAACCAATTATGTACTTTGACTGAAGAACGAAACAAAATCTATCTGTCACAATGAAATTTATATTTCCATGAAGTTCATAGGGACTGTGTAAGTCTGTGTTACTAACAGTAAGTATTATTATCGTACTATGTGGTCATTAAATACCACAAGGGCTTTCTTACACTTACCCGTACGTCTTGCATGTCTGAATAACAAGATCATAAGCGTCATTATCCATGTGATATCGGAGAATCTGTTGGTACCTGTCAATCAAAGTAACACCTGTCAATCAAAGTTACACAACTACTAGACCAAGTATCACCTCAAATGCTTTATCTGAACCAGTGCAAGTTTGTCATGAAAGTAATGTATGGAACGGAATTGCAATAATTATTAACATCCAAAAAGATCATTTATGCTAAATTTTTTTTCTTAATTGCAAAACAAGTTACAACTTAGATTAAATCGCTCTCAAAGAGAGAAGGGCAATGATGAAATATTGGTGTCTTGCCTAAGGACACAACCGCTGTGGCACTGGGTTTGAACCCGGGACCCTCCAATCCAGAGGCGATTGTGCTACCACTGCACCTCAAAATGATAAAACTGTTAATATTTTTAGCTGTTTTCAATCAGAACAAGGATACACAGTGGGAAGCCACCTTACCAGATCTCACTTTTCAGTACCTAGGAATAAAACATAAACCAAACAATTTCTAATACCTTCAAATGGCTTATATGTGAAAGCCCTGGAAATTTTTGTAAAGATTAACCTGCATAACATCTACCACTGAAAACTGGACAAATACTTTGTTAATAAAACACTAACTTAAACTAAGATATTCATATGTCTCACTTACAGTCGAGCCTTTTCATAAAGGCAGAGAATGCCAGCTTTGAAGTTGTTCATTTGACACAAAACTAACGCCTGGTCCAGATCATAGTTGGCCTGAAACATAAAAGATGTAAAACATCTTTATATTCAGACAGCATGTAGCACATTAAACATGCTGTATTATAAAAGAAAGAGACAACAAACCAATATTGGGCAGTTATTTGCCTTCTAAAGTTACCTATACATTATTTTTAACTGAGGCTCTATAATGGGAAGCTGTTCAGTTACCCTAATGGTGTTTTGTGGTGTCTATACCAAAACTTTCAATTTTTTTTGGCAAGTAACTCATCATTAATGCACACACAGAAAATATAATAGCATTTGCACATATTTTTGAAAGATAATTAGGTGCATATGTACAAGTAAGGGTTCCTGATACGGCAAAAAAAAACAGACAACCGTAATAAACCTGGTGAACGTTATCTGTAAGCCAGAGGTTCATGGGCTACCAAAAATTAGAAGAGTGTTAATAAAATACATGTATACTTACTTCAGGATTTTTAAGAATATCTATTATTTTATTCTCTTTGCCAAACTTTTCCTGTAAGGTAAAAGAAGCCAATATTAAGCAGTCTTATAAATGGTGAGACTTTGTGTCAAATATACATTAATTAATACAGAAAATCTGTTTGCACTGAAAATTGTGCACCAGGGATTATACAACGATAGATTCAACTTCCCTACATTCTAGGATTTCTTTATGCATTGTATTCCTATACATTCCTTATATAAGGGGCAACAAGCAGATATATATCTGGTGTGTTTTTTTCAGATTTTCAGGCAATTTATACTATATGTTGTGATCTAAATCAAATTCTTACAGTAATTTTTCAATAAAGACAAAGCGGAAACAGAAACAGAAGCAGAGCCTCGTTTTTGGGACATATCTCGACCGTCGGGTGGGATTTCCTTATCCACAACTTATGAACATGTTAGATTCACTTTACCTCTTTGTTTTCCATATGTGAGATGTCATGTAGATACAGTTCTATGAGTGTGTTGTACAGCAGACTTGGAGAATTCCGATTTACCTGAAACAGGGAAGTCATGCCTTCATACACTGTAAACACATTTTCATCGCATATTACTACAAATCTAACAGAAAAATGCTAGACTGTTTCAAAAAGACAGTTACAGAAGTATTTTGTGTTATCTTTTATCTTTTTCTGCTTCGATTGTTTATAAGTCGTGACCGACACTGGGACTTCTCCCTGGGTGAACTTACCAAGATTCCCGACAGGCGCAGGGTGAAGAGAGACAGATGCAGATACAAGGGAATCTGGGTACCAGACCCTAGCTCTTTTATGAATAGACCCCTTGGTTCTTTTACATGCCTGGTGTATAGCACTGATACACGTGAAACTACCTCAGGGTTTCTAACCAGTTCATCTCTAGATGGGTGGGAAACACTGAAAAGTGTTTCTGAAATTTCCAGTGCCCTGGCCGGGATGTTTAATCTTTATTTACTTATATAATGCAAACTGATCCATATTTATAAGCATAAAAACTTATGTACTTAAAACATAGTAATATAGTCAGGTTTTAAAACACATTTTACTAAATACACTAAAATCTCTTACAGAGATCATATGTTCCAAGAACTCTATAAGTTTAGAAGAGTTATCCACAAAGATGTGTATGAACTGCTCAGCTGGTGCCCGGCATACTCGACTTTGTGTTGGGCCACCTGAAATTTACAACGGCAAGTTTGTGGTACCAACCAATGACAGCACTAGATATTACCCAATCTTATACAAATATTGATTGATGATTTAAGTGAATATCAAAACCTACCAATGGACCTTTAGGTATGTGATATCTACCAAGGCTAAAGAGGACTTTCAGAATTCTGTTTAAGCTCTATAGGCGATATTGTTCAGTCAATTGGAAACATTTCTACAATTCAAAGACATATCAGTGCCAGGATGCTTCTAGCCTTGTGGAGAAATTGCATGACCTAGTTCATGAGAAGAAGTTGTTTGAAACAAACTGTGGATAAAAAGGTGGAAGAGAACATCCAACAACCTTTAAAGCTTGATGAACAGTATGTGCTTAAGTGAGCTGAAAACACAACATTAGGTTCCATCTACCAACCAAAACTGATCTATACCCAAAGTTTCAAGACTTTGGATGGAAGTCTTTTCAGGCTTTAAAGCTGAATGAAATCTGAAAGACTTTGGGGGAAAATGGGAGGAGACAAACACGTTAAGTATTTCCATACAGGTAGAGACGTATAATTACCTTCTAATTCACCAGCATCAACCAGAGGTTCTACAAGTTCAAAATGAAAAACTGTTAAATCATGTTAATAAAATATGTTAATGATGATTTATACATTATTCTACTATCTTTAAAATTATGCACTATCAAAACTGCTACAAATATCTTGTTAGACAACCAAAAATATAAAAGGGCTAGACGAAGCCCATGCTGGCATATATATTCAGCATATGCCGGTATATCCACCCCTATTTGTCGATAATGCTGGCACATATCCGGCGTATCGATCCCTATTTGCCGATAATGCGCTGGATTCCACCTGGCTATATGAAATGAATGGACAGGCATGCAGATGTAACATATAGCCCCCAATTAAGAAGTCATGAAATATTGAGCCACAGTATAAGAAAATAATCATACACTATTTTACTATTTATACAAGAGCTGTCAGTAGGACAGCGCGCTCGACTTTTTTAGTGCTTGCCAATAAAACAAAACTTTGACAGTTAAGGGCACACAAGACTTTAATAGGAATTTCTAAGTACAAATCAAGAAACATTTTCACAGAGTTATCTTCTCTTGCTTACAGATAGGTCTCATGATGGTACATAAGTACTCCAACTTTCAAAGTAATATCTCAAATGGTTAAGTCAACAAGTGGACAAGAATGAAAATTTTAACTGAGTTTCTAAGACAAAAAGGGCCATAATTCACATAAAATCCTTGACAGAATTACCTTCTCCTGCCCATGTTTTGGGATCATGATGGTAAACAAGTATTCAAACTTTCAAAGTAATATCTCGAACAGTTTAGTCAAAAAGTGGACTGGTACGAAAACTTTACCAAGATTCTAAGTCGATAAAGGGGCTTAATTTTTAAAACAAACCCTCACAGAGTTACCTTCTCTTGCCTACAGATGGGGGTAATGATGTAAACAAGCATTCAAAGTTTCAAAGCAATATCTCAAAGGGTTAAGGCATAAGTGGATTTTACCCATATTCAAAGTATTTTCTAAGTAAAAAGGGGCATAATTCTGTCAAAAACCTTGACAGAGTTATGTACTCTTGTCTGTTGATGTAGGTCATGATGGTAAACAAGTATGGTTAGTTTCAAAGCAATACCTCCAATGGTTTTGAAATAAAGTGAGGTGGGGTCGAAAAACTTAACCAAGCTCAATACACTTTCTAAGTCAAAAAAGGGCCATAATTCTGCCAAAAACCTTGACAGAGTTATGTCTCTTGTCTGTAGATGGAGGTTATGATGGTAAACAAGTATGGTAAGTTTCAAAGCCATACCTCCAATACTTTTGAAATAAAGTGGGGTGGTACGAAAAACTTAACCAAGGTGTGACGCCAACGCTGACGCCGACGCCGGGGCGAGTAGGATAGCTCCCCTTTTCATAGAAAAGTCGAGCTAAAAATGAAAAGAAAGAACTTTACTAAGGTTCACATATAAACCAAACAATAAAAACTTAAAAATTTGTATTATCCTGTCTTCACAGCAAGTTACACAAAATTAAATGCATCGTATAGTGAAATTTTCTTGGTATTTGACCTGTTTTATGCATTATGTACCTCTCATTAACATGTCGAGGTTTGACTACAAAACTGTTGTATGACCTTCTATATTTCATATAAGTTACGACAGTTTTGTGGTCAATCCTCGATGTCATGTCTAGATTAACTGAACATGTACTGTACACAACTCACTATCTGTAGGCCTGTAGTCAGTACACAGTCGCTTCAGTAGATCTGTGGTCTCCTTGGGTCTTTCTGCCATCAACATTTTACCATACTTCTTCACATTTTCTTCAGCCTAAGTAATGATTAGCTTGTAATTTTTAAGAGTACAGTAAAAACCCTATTTGCGACCACCCCGATTTCGAGACCACCCCGCTAATGAGACCAATATTTTTCAGAACGGAATTTTTCTCTATATATCTTATTGGTCGTTAACTCCAAAATACGACCACCCCGTTATTCCGTGATTCGACCACTAAATACAGTCCCTTTTCATTAATCAGTGCTATTTTAATCCTATAATGCGACCGCAGGCATTTCTCACCTCAATTTCATGTGTATTGTTTACATCTTAATGGTAACATAAACAACATCTGCCCAAGTTTTACAAAACTAATGACCAATTTACGACAATTGACCGACTTCCTTTACGACCACTGTCGGCAGGTCAAGGATGGTGTGAAACATACACCCGGAAGTGTTTGATTATTAATTGTCTTTTGATTTATTTAATACATTTGATGTGATAATCGGTGGGAGAAACTGTTAAAAATTTAATTGCATGAGCAAAACCATGTGTGATCTGTCTGACGACAGGTGAGATAGAAAGACAGTCGGTGAAAACTTAATGTTCAAGCATACAATCAACTCTTGTTATGCTTTAAGTGGTGATCAGAAACTTTTAGTTTTGAAGTGTTTAGGAATACATGTAAATGACATACTGAATTAATGTTGAAAGCAACATATTCCAGTAAATGGCAAACTTTTTTATGTTTGAAGTGCAAGTCAGAAATTGTTTTATTTAATGAAAAATGCTATACATTTTATTCATGAGAAGCACTGACTTTTATACAGATCTTTTCTGTCTATAATTTGTAAAGACCAATTGCTACATGTACATAATGATTTTGCTATAATAAAATATATACTATCCAGTACAAAAAGACCAAACTCAATACTGAGACCACCCCGCTAATAAGACCAGTTCCATAAAGTCCGAATGGTGGTCTTATTATAGGGGTTTTACTGTATATGCAGTGACAGCTGTTTATAACCAACTACATGATTGGCTGTTACAAAATGAATCAAAGCTCAGTAAATAGTACTGCTTCATTGTAATGCAACTTTACAGATGTTTAACACTAGTTTATGGTAAAATAAAGCATAAATGATCTAAATGACCAAACATTAGAATGGTCTACAATTGTACTTATGACAAGAAGGTAAAGATGGTCCTATATCTCTCACCTGGCTACCATTGACTACATTAATACTTAATACAAGGAAGGGTTAATTTTGACCTAGGGGTCCTATATTCAAATCAAATTTTGACCCAGGGGCCATGATAAGAACAATCTTGGTTGAGGTCTAGTAGGCAATGCTACCTGCCAAATATCTAAGCTCTAGGCTTTGTGGTTTCAGAGAAGAAATTTTTTGAAGTAATCCCAAAAGAAACATACATAAAATCAAGTGACCCCCCTGGTGGGGTAAATTTTGACAGGAAAATCCACAATCCTGATAGCTCACCCTGGCACTCTCTATTTCATACTTTGCCTTTACCTGCATTGACATAAACAGGAGTCAGTGTATTCCTGATTCAGAGAAATGTGCTGCAAACACTCTTTATGTAAATCAAACATCGATAGATTACCACCTTTGTGAAAAGACACAGCTTTAAAAATAAACTGGCAATCCAAAATATTTTAAAAATTATTCATTTGAATGTGACAAGACAAGGAAAATTCAATATGATTCATATTCACTACATGACCACATTTTTAATCTACAACACAAACGATAAAGAGCCAAATTTTTACCTCTTCAAATTCAAGTTTGCCAATATACTCAAGAGCCTTCTGGTACTCAAGAGCCTTCTGGGAATCTTTTTTATCGTCTAGCTGTATTTTGAGGTACCACTCATGCAACTCATGTTTGCTTGCCAGAATCAGCGCCTGTTTGTAATATCCTGCTTGTCGACACACCTTGATCGCTGTCTCTACGTTGAAGTCTTCCTCTCTGTCCTTCTGTTTTGTTTAGAAATAAAGAGGTAACTCTTAACAAACTAATGCGAGTAATTATGAATCCACACAAATACAGAAAATTATAAACAAATATTAAGATTGGAAGTTTATGCATACATTAACGGCTGATAATGAATGAATGATTAATACTGGTCATTATGCAAGCACATCAGTACCAATATTCACCATGTATATGTACATGGCAAAAAGAGGGACAAGATGGCCCTATATTGCTCACCTGGCTACCAGTGACTATAACACAAGGTTAACAATAGCAGAAGGTTTTTTTTGTACCTGGTTGGTCCTGATTTGAACAATATTCATAGAGAACCACTACATAATACTACATTCCAAATATCTAAGCTCTGGGCCTTATGGTTCTAGGCAAGAAGAGTTTTAAAGTTCTGCCTACATAGGCTTATGTAATATCAAGTGACCCCCCGACTGGCTCAATTTTGACCTGAGGGATGATTTGAACAATCTTGAAAGAGGTCCACTAAGCAATGCTTCATGCTTAATATCCAAGCTTTAGGCCTTGTGCTTTCAGAGAAAATTAAAGTCTTCCCTACACAAGTATATGTAAAGTACAGTGACCCCCCTGGACAGGGTTAATTTTGACTCGTGGGTCAGAATTTGAACAATTTTTGTAGAGGTCCACTAGCAATACTACACGCTAAATATCCAAGCACTAGGCCTTGTGCTTTCAGAGAAGATTAAAGTCTTCCCTACACAAGTATATGTAAAGTAAAGTGACCCCCAGGGCAGGGTCAATTTTGAACCATGGGTCATAATTTGAACAATCTTGGTAGAGGTCCACTAGACATGCCACATGCATTGCTAAATATCTAATCTCTGGGCCTTCCAGTTTTTGAGAAGATTTTTAAAGTTTTTCCTTTCCATTGCCAGGCCAACCAGAGTTCTGCATTGAATGGAATTCTTTGAACAACCTTGATAGAACTTCATGCAAGGAACATCCCCCCATGTTTCATCAACATTGGCTAAGTGGTTTCAAAGGAGATGTCGTTTGAAGTAAATGGTGGACAGACCAACAATGTAAAACAGATCCCGGACTGTGAGGGGTCCTTATACAAAGGTGAGCTAAAACAGATAAGTTTGACTGTATATTGTGTATAAAATGCAGCTATTAATATTGCTAAACTTACCATTATAAACTCATTTAGTTTTTTTTCATCATTGAGCTTTGTGTAACAGTTCAGCAGTAAGGTAGTGTGTTCCTCAGTTGCCATCTGTGCTTTGTGCAACGCTTGCAGGTACTTAGTCAAGTTGTGGATTCTTTGGGCATCAAGAAACTGAAAAAGGATGCCAGCTGATTTGTATCTGTGACTGAAAGCTTTAAGTGTTTATTCATGATATATTTCGAAAGTATTTTTGATAAGAAAATGAATAAACCTAAAGCTAAAAACTGGCGGAAATTCAACCATATTAGACTATCTTTAAGTCTATTTTAAACCATACAAAATGTTGTTATAAAATAACATTGATGTGGCACAAGTCACTATGCTTTGCTCAAATTCCTGTAAGAAGAATATTGGTTATACGGTACCTTTCTGATGACGTATGAAGCCTCAAGTTTGCCGACAGTTTTAATGTACTGATCAATAGCACCGTCATGATCGCCTTTCTTGTAGAGATGGTCACCGTACTGTGTGAAGATATCTACCAATCCATCTTGGTCATACTGCTGGCTCTTTGCCAAACTGAAACGGAAATGGTCACTGCAGAACTGCTCTAAGTACTGAACCTCACTGTGTAATGACCTAACTACTAAGTACCTGCTGTTATATCAGTTATTCTAATGCACTACAAATGTAACGTCGTTTTTTATTGGTTACATCATTTAATTTTGCAACTGTAAAACAGAATATAGATTTTAACTATATTCCAAGTTTATTTTGGCCTGCCAGCTCTTATGTTTCTATAAATAGATAAGGTGTCTAAAAATAGCTCTAGCAGTATTTTGAAGATATTAATCGCATGACTATAATATGTCACATGTACCGATTCCTGGAACTGAGGTCAAAGGTTGAAAGCATGTTGGCTCTCCCAGCAGGCATTGCTCCAAGAGCTTCCTTTTCCAAAATCTCTTGGACAGAAAACAATAATAACTATATCAAGGTAACCAAAATTAAAAATGTATAGTTATAAAGTCTTGTTTTAATGTTTGCTTTCTAAAGCTGGCAGTGTCCTAAAATAAATAACTTATACATCAGTAATGATCACATTTTACATGATTGTGCCTTAAAATAGGGTTAACCATTTAGTGATTTTATTATTTGTAACAGTATATATGGCTTTTAACGGTCGCAAACAGTTTTAACAACTCTGGCTAATGCCGTTGCCATTAAAAATATTTGCAACCATTAAAAACCGTATATACAGTCGCAAATATCAAAATTAGAAAACAGATAACCATATATTTTCCAGGGCATGCATCCAAGAACCCAGAACATTTCCAAACTTTTCTAAACTCAACTTTCTTCTTTACAAGCTGTTCTTTTCATAAAGAAGTTCAACTAATACTCTTTTACACTAGGACAATAAACATGCATGTAGTGAACCCCACAATGGACACCTATGGTGTGGTATGGACTACACGCTATGGTATCAATTTTTGGTTATTATTAATTGAATGGAGTTAAAACCTGATTGCCAATGTGTAATTCTTCTTGTTAAACAACATCTCCAGTTTGGTCTGTGTATCTTTCTCTTGTAACTGATAAAACTGAAAGTTACAAAAAACAAACCTTTGAGCAATAACAGTACAAGCTGAACACAAAATGGCATCAAATCACAGTTTTGTTACAAATACCAGTAATAAATGTTTCTCTTGAAACGCTGTATGTTTTAGCAATAGCTGAAAAGCATCATAAATCATACAAAGTATTTAAGTTCAGTACAGGAAGCTTTGTTTCTTGGAAGGACCAGTGCTGGACTACTATCCTCTGTAAGAAACGGCCTTTTTTTCAAGTAGTCAGGCCAGTAGTGGGGCTCGACAAATGACCCTCAGTCAGTAAGACGTTTCCCAACACAAATCCGCAACATTCACCACTAAACTGTGGAGGCATGTTGCACCATGTTCTAGTTATTATGGCCAACATAATACCATTCCATATGTGACAAAACTGAATACGAAACTTACCTTTCTATCACCGCCAAGGATGTACAGAGATCCCCATTCACTCACCACGTCTATTACATCAGGATAAGGAGCTGTATAAGCTATAAACTTATTCTGTATGTCATATACTGTCACAATATGCATGTCCATATTATGTCCAGCTCTTCTGTAAAGGAAATACTACCTACGGTCAAACACAAGTCAGCTCAAGTAAATGTTTCTTTATATAAATCATGAATATTTGTCAAAAACTTCACACTGCTGCAAAAAAAAAACTCAATTTGTCTTTCATCAGACATTACAATATAACATCACATTTGTCTTTCTAAATCATATTCAACAGCACATAGTTTTTACATAGCAATTCATGTTAATTACAGCTCAATTATGAACATTGACGAAAGACAAAGGCAAGAGTCTAAGCTAAATTGTGGTAAAAACATTTTGTTAGACAATGAAACCACAATCAGGCTACCTTACAAATACAAGCTGTCATTAAAATATCACCTTGTAATAAATATCTAGACATAAAAAGGTAAATCAATGAAACTAACATAATTGGAACTTTTGGTAATGCTTTGCTTTCCCTGCCAACTATTACAAGATAGCCTCTAAACCAATGTAGCTGGTATTTTTCTCCTTCAAAGGCTAGACAAGGACCTCGTCCATCTGGCTGATAGAAATATAGTGCCTGCAACAAAACACAAAGCATGTATAATTCTTGAAGGGTCAAGATTTTCATAATCATGTCTGCATGAGAACATGTGGGGTGTAACATGGGGACCATTAATCCAACATAACACCCCTCACCTTAAATTTATGTTTTTCTTTATCAACTGTAGAAATGATCAAGATTACTACTGTAACTGATGTAGTTCTCAGAGATTCACTTTTGACAGCCTTTTGTTGAAAAGCATATGTGTCTTAGCTATTGCATTTTACTGATCAGAAATGAAATTTGAGATTTAAACAGAGCAACAAGCTGACAGATTTAGTGCCAGTACATAATACAGCATACTCTGTATATAACAAACCCTTTAGGACCATTTCAATTTGCTCTTTATATTCGGAGTATGTTATATCAATATAATATTTTCACATTAAATAAAGAAGTAACAAGAGCTGTCAGTAGGACAGTGTGCTCGACTTTTTTAGTGCTTGCCAATAAAACAAAACTTTGACAGTTAAGGGCACACAAGACTTTAACTAGGAATTTCTAAGTACAAATCAAGAAAATTTTTCACAGAGTTATCTTCTTTTGCTTACAGATAGGTCTTACGATGGTACATAAGTACTCCAACTTTCAAAGTAATATCTCAAATGGTTAAGTTAACAAGTGGACAAGGATGAAAATTTCAACTGAGTTTCTAAGTCAAAAAGGGCCATAATTCAAATAAAATCCTTGACAGAATTACCTTCTCCTGCCCATGTTTGGGAATCATGATGGTAAACAAGTATTCCAACTTTCAAATTAATATCTCAAACAGTTCAGTCAAAAAGTGGACTGGTACGAAAAACTTAACCAAGATTCTAAGTCGATAAAAGGCCTTAATTTTTAAAACAAATCCCTCACAGAGTTACCTTCTCTTGCGTACAGATGGGGGTAATGATGTGAAATAGCATTAAAAGTTTCAAAGCAATATCTCAAAGGGTTAAGGCAGTAAGTGGATTTTACCCATATTCAATGTATTTTCTAAGCAAAAAAGGGGCATAATTCTGTCAAAAACCTTGACAGAGTTATGTCCTCTTGTCTGTTGATGAAGGTCGTGATGGTAAACAAGTATGGTTAGTTTCAAAGCAATACCTCCAATGGTTTTGAAATAAAGTGAGGTGGTACGAAAAACTTAACCAAGCTCAATACACTTTCTAAGTCAAAAAAGGGCCATAATTCTGTCAAAAACCTTGACAGAGTTATGTACTCTTGTCTGTAGATGGAGGTTATGATGGTTAACAAGTATGGTAAGTTTCAAAGCCATACCTCTAATACTTCTGAAATAAAGTGGGGTGGTACGAAAAACTTAACCAAGGTGTGACGCACCCCCCTACCCCACCCCCCCAGTAGGATAGCTCCCCTTTTCATAGAAAAGTCGAGCTAAAAATGGGTCCAGGAAATTTGTTCCTTATATCCGAAATTTCGCTATATCCAGTGTCGTTATATACAGAGTTTACTGTATATGGTAAATATTGAGCCTGTACTGCTATAACATGGTAAAAAAATCGTGACTTAATGATTCATTAACAAGCTACAATTGTACTGAGCAACCTTTACTAGTAACGTGTACTACTTACATCATCTCTACCAATGACAAAGTGGTTTTCCTGGCTTACATCACTCATCACTGAACATCCTAACTTACAGCCTATCTCGTCTAGTGTATGCTGAAATAAATAAATACAGTAAACATGCAAGTTTCAAAGTCTCACAATAACAATATTTAAGCGTAATCAAAGCATTCTAAGAGCCAGTTATATATCCCCTGGGATACCGTGTATAGTGCAACCTCTCAGGAGCCAACATCCTTGGGAACACAGCATTGTGTATACATTGCTGTTCACAAGAGGTCGATTCCTAACATAATAATATAACTGACACAACGGGAAAGAAAATGTGCGTCTTTCAAGAGTTTGTTGCTCTAGGGAGGTTTGACTATATGCATACATCTTAACATTTCAGTTAGAAGCATTATGCTGACAATGGAGACACATCTTAAAAGAATTTATTTCATGTTATTTTAAACAGTGAATGCTTTTTATTAAAAATATAAAAAAAGATAGCCAAACTCTCTTTTTGGATAAAGTTATATGTTATATTGTAATGCTTTTGATTACAATAAATGTATTTAATATATAGTTCATTTTTCTCCCAAAAGAGTTTGATACAAGCCCCTGTGGTCACACTGTCACACAATATGTCCATCAAGTTTTAGGGAAGAGCTACCATAATTTAAACATTTTTTTATAATTGTTTTAGACTCAAGCTTTATATCGGCACTGGTACATGCATAGTATCTTGATTACAAAACAGACTCTGGTTTGTGTGATAATTTTACACAGTATGCAATCAGCTAATATAGCAAAATTGATATAAACGTGTTCAAGTTCAGTAACCTTGGTGACAAAAACTGACACTCACCACCATTTTATCCTTGACAATCACATTAATAGACATGATGGCAGCCTCCGTTACAACGAACAATACCACATTCTTTCCCGAACTTCTGAATGCTAGTCCAGTGATTGGCCTGGCATTTTCATACACCACTGTCTGTTTACTGTGTCTGTGGCAGAATTGTGAAGAACCTTATTTGTATGTAGACTTTGAATGCAGTACAATATCTATGGGCTAAGAGGATAGTGCATTCTACATCAATAAATGACTGACACTTCAAATCAGGATCACACTTATAGAATTAAATTATACATGTAAGTACCACAAATGACAAAATTATTTCAACATTTAAGTTGTACAGATGGTTAAATACAGAAATGTTTTTTCCATCTCAACACAGTTGTAAATATATTTATGTATTACTGTTTAAAATAAACAATTTCATTTCTAGGTGGTAAGCTTTTCATGTAATTCATCGAAACTGTCACATAAGCAAAGACATTATACTCTTATTCTATTATATAATTATATGTTGTATCTTTGATGGTAATAAAGTGCGGCTATGTTACACTGTGCTTTAGATCACCATAGTTAAAAAGTATATGTAAGTGGCTTCGAAAGGAACGGTTCTTACCTGTCTGATTTCACGTCACCTTTAAACAACACCACACTTCCATTTTCAAATCCTACAGCCATCCAGTTGAGATTTTCATGAACAGTGAAGCAAGTGACTGGAGTTGGTTTGTTTGCCGGCATGGCTCGACATATTCTCGTAACAAATGGAGCTCCCTTTTCCAGCTGTAAATATAATATATACATACAGATTTCTTAATTTCACTTCGATAAACAGACAGCAAAACTTTGCATGCAGGGTAACAAGTAATGGCTGCAATATTTTTTTCAAACTCACTGTTAACATCAATCAAACCATCATTTCCTGACATTCTAACAAACTGCAATGAAACTGACAATATTTATACTGTTTTCTTACCTTGTCTAGATTCCAAACTTTAATTACTGGGTTGGTACCTTGTTCGTCTTCCTGCAAAATGTTACATGTATATGTTAATCATTAAACATTGCAAAAGACATTGAGTTACTCAACAAACATGTGACATCATGAATTCAAAACATTCGGCTGTCCAGATCAACTGAGAATAGGTCTTGGTAAAATATCAACCACTGGCTCCTACTTTTATACTGAAACTCAAATACCTTTTACAGGCAGAACATGTAAGTTGTTATAAAATTATTTCTTGTCTCTAAAACACAAATCATGACAGAGGGCAATGTACATATCAGGTTGTGCAAACTTGACAAATATGCTGACCGCCGAAAGAAATGCATCTTTACCTTTGAATTTGAATTTTGTGCTCAGTTAGACCCAGGCTGGTACTAAGAGATAAGACATTCTGACACAAATTGAAAACAGTTTTAAATGGGTTAGTTCATTGTAATTTCATGCAGCCTGATAGCAAACTTTAACACCTACAATAATTCATGAAACATAGTCTGCTGCCTTTTTCTAAAAATGATAAATTGAAAAAGTTGTGTTAAATTTGCCTTAATTTTGTCTTTTAAGTATAATGTTGTAGGTTCATAAGCCTAATGTTATCAAAGGTTAACGCTTCCACTCTCAGGTCAAACTGAAACACTGGATGTAATGAAAAGGACGTTAAAGTAAAACTGGCCAGACACTGGGTTTCAAACCAAAAATTGATAAAACATCACCTGACGACTTTTCATAACCCAAGTTAGTCCATAAGACTAGTCAACTGAATTACACTCACCCCAATAGATATGAGGAGGTTACTCTGTTTCATCTGAAAAAGGTGCGACACCCTGATTTCATACGCTCTAAATGATGTCATCTGTAGGGTCCTTGACAGCATGTAGATTGACCCCTCATAGTCTCCGACAATGATCTGACCTCTGCCGCTAACACATGCAGATACATTAACATCCTACAAACAGAACAGTCCAAGTCTATTACTGTTACAACATCATTAAATAACCCACGTGCAGGTTTGAGCACTCTTGAATTAGTAATGTAAATGGTATTAACTGATTTTCAGGGTTCCTTCTGTCAAATACCAACTTTGCCATTAAATATTTGGCGACAATTTCTTTGCTTTGGTGACACAATTACTATAAAATGACATCTAATTTTAGGCAATTTAGTGAACTTTGATTATTCAGAAAATTTGTGAGAATTGTACGTCAGGGGGAACCCTGATTTTGGTGAAATACAAGATCAACTTAACACTTTACAATGGACACTGGTATATGTATCTGAAAAAATCTATACAAACTTTAATATCCTTGTGTCATTTTGAGCTATTTTAGCTGGATATTATACATGGTTCAAAGAAAGCTTAAAGCTGATAGCGTTAACTTTTTTGCTATCACTAACCCTGTCATGTTTTATAATGAATCATCAAATTTTGTTAGAGGATCATTTAAGGAACATTTCAAAATCTTATCTATGTAGACATAATAGGTAAAACTATTTCTGTCCCCCAGGGCCCCTGTTTCTTTGACCAATTTAGTAGGTTTAGTTTCTATTTAACAACAGCTGCTGTTGGCTAAAAAATTAAAACACTGTTGAATACACTACAAATTAAGTAATAACTGAAAATACAGATATATGGGATACCATTAATTGATGATCAACCAGAGCTCTGTAAGGAATGAAATTTACAACAACTTTAGAAGGTACAGGGCCATCAAAAGAACATCCATGCAATGTTTCGTCAGCTTCCATGTATTGATCATGTAGTACAAATGTCATTTCTAAATAAATTGTATGTTGTTCAAATGGTGAACAGACACTACTACAATTGATGTATGCCCACAATAGCTCTGACACCAAAATAATAAAGTATGAAAATGCAAACCTTAAGACTGTCGAATATCTGGTTTGTCTCTGGATCTTTCACTGTCTCCTTGTCAAAGAAATTAAATTTCCTCAGCTGGAAAAGACAATTTTGACAACTGTAGACAACAGATTGCACAGTGCATACCTATATCACGTTACCTGTTTTGCAGCAGTCTTATTTTCAGTAACTTTCAGTTGTTTACATTGTCTGCTGTTTGTTAAAGTCAATTTTATTTGACTGGCCAATCATTTACAGCTTTACATAATAGATTTTCAATTTCATGCATTTAGTCTCCTTTATAGACTTGTTTTGTAGCTTTGCTCCGAAACATTATTAATTGTGAAAGCCAATGTCAACACGCACTTGAATACTTTTTCTCATGCAGGAAATGTTTTTAATACGCAGTTCCATGTAAGACCATTAAACCCTTAATTTGACAATTTATTGTTCCGAAGGCCTTCAGATCTTTCATCATTTATATAGGTTTTTTGTAAGAATGGTAATATGCAAATTATACTGTGTATGAAATAAAGTGAACAGATCTAAATTATTGTTTTGTTAGTTAGTCCAAGTTTGCAATCAAACTACTCCCACTTATCAGCATCAAATAATAATCGTCATTACAGTACAGTAGTTACCTTTCCCTACATAGTATTAGTAATATAATGTCATAGAATGACAGATAAAATATTCAGAGGTAAGAGTTAAATATCTCTTAAATGCTTATTAGTGTTTCCCACCCATCTAGAGGTGAACTGGTTAGAAACCAGAGGTGGTCTAATGTGTATTGATGCTATACAACGGGCACAAAGAAAAGAACCAAGGAGTCTACTCGTAAGAACTAGGGTCTGTCAACCGGATTCTCTTATATCTGCATCTGTCTCTCTTCAACCTGTGCCTGTCAGGAGTCTTGGCAAGTTCTCCAAGGGAGAAGTCCCATGGTCGCATACATGCCGTTTAGGGTTGGATCATTAACGGGAGATTTGTGAAAAATCGCCGGGTTTTTGGACATCACAACGGGGTAAAAACGAAAACCAAAAAACATGCGTTTCTGACGTCATACACGAAGATTATGTTTATTCAACTTAATGTAAACACATGCAGTCGCCATTTTAAGCACATTTAAACCTTGATTCTCAATTTCTCATATGCAAAATTATTACTCAAACAAAATTCTCTGAATTTTAATGAAACAAGAATAATGTCGTACTTACGTTTGATCTGGATACAAAGCAAAACAAAACAAACAAAAGCAACAATTTTATTTCTTTCAACTGGCGGTACATAATCTTTAATCAACTAGTACATTAAAAGAATCATATAATCATATTTAATAATCCTGACCAAGGTCTTTCAAATAGTATGGTCAGGAAACCACGCATCGATAAATAACTTGCCTCGGATCACGTGACAATCATCCGGTCCCCGCAAGTTTGGAAAAATAAAGAAAACATTGAAACTTTATATCTACTATAAATCGATATTTTACCAATCAATTTGACCAACAAAGAGATCCTTAATACAATATATACTATTTGAAAGACCTTGTCCAGACGTGTCATCTTGTTGCAAAACATCAATTACGCTCAATCAGGCGATAAGTATTCCCCGGCAATGACCAGATGTTACTGACAATTAACACTAACGGCGTAATAAAGACCCGACTTTCGTCACCTAATCAACCAATTATCGATCTCGCGTGTCAAGGTTTTGACTTTGTATATTCAAACTTGGACTTAAGTGGGTATTTAACGAATTTTATGGATTTTCTTTTCTTTCAAGACAAAATTTTGATTTATCGGGAGATTTGGGTGTTTTTATGCTTCGCCGGGGTGCCGGGGTAAGGGTCTAAATATCGGGAGAACCCGGCGAGTAACGGGAGAACGGCATGTATGCAGGGTCGGCCTGGTCTTACAATCAAAGAAAAAAAAAACAGCCAATGCTTAAAGCTGCTCTCTCTCAGTAAGCGTTGAAAAAGATTTAATCTTCAAAAATGACATAGTTATACATACATATAAACCTAAAGGCCAGAATCAACAAGAGAAGTAAAATTCTAGGTAGGAATTTGAACTTTTAACTGAAAATGCTGGTTTTACGGCACCACTACACTTTGTTTATATTGGAATTTCAAAAGCGTTTGCAACGCCTTATTATTTCGTAGCGTATTATTTCAAATCTACAGATATACTGTATTTAAACCTTTTTATATCTAAAATATGCTATTTCCATACAGTTCGAAGAACTTTATCTTTTTACCAAAATCTGAGAGGGGGCAGCTTTAAACAATGATATTGTCATTAACAATAAGAATATGAGTCGCTACAGGTGTGGTACCAGTTGACAGTTTTGGAAATTAAATTTGCACGAGTAATCGAAAAAAGGTACGAAATAACCTGGGTACAAGTTGACTCGATTCTGTTCTAAACCTAAAGATTTGAAGAGGACAGTTCAACTTAAAATCTCAGAAATTACAAAATGATCGATTAATTAAAGTAAATACTAGTAAGCAACATATTTTCTTATAAGTATTGGACAGTTCAATGAAATTATTGTTATTTCCGCCTACTTGCAAGAAAGCCATTTTTAGCGACCTTGACCTCAACGCTAAAGCTACCTTTGAAAAGTTTATATTTAAGTTCGCATAAAATATTAGCCAAGTCTTCGTTTCAATGATATTGATTTTAACAAATAAAATTTAAAAGATATTTTTTAAACTAAATTTCAGAGTATGTAAATCTCAGAAAGCATTTGTTTCTTAATAAATTATTATTCGAAAACAGGCATAACGGTGACTCCGGTGTTGCCTCTCAACAGATGACGCGTTTGGACAAGAATATTGATAGACATCGGTGTTTTAAACTCAGAACTCGGTGAAATCGTTGACTCTGTAGGTATTTCATTAAGTTGCATCAAAATAAAAAGCATTTCATTTATTTAAAAATCTCCACAATGCATCTTTTATATGATGCAGTTTGGATTAAAATAGCATGAATAGGCTCCCAAGAACATTAAATGATTAACCAACTCCTTGGTGGTGTTGTGGTTATAGGTCACTTCCAACAGCCTAACTGCTTGGTTAACCCATTAGCGATGTGGTTATGGTGTCCGCTTCCCATGCTGACGGTCAGGGTTTGATCCCAGCTGGGGACATGAGACTTTTCTCCTCTGGAATTACTTCAGAGGTGATGAGGATATTTCGGTGAGCTGGTAGAAATTAGAGTTAGAAATTGCAGGGAATGTGAAGTTGATGCTCGGCTCCAAAGTGGTCAAGAGGGGAGAAGTGTAGGAAACAAAAAAAGTATTTGATCCCAGCTTGGGACATGAGACACTTTTCTCCTCAGGGAATTACTTCAGTGGAGTTATGGGTTGAGTGGTAAGAGCGACCGACTTTAGAACACTGTAACCTCTATTGAGGACCATTGGTTCATGTTCACTGACCATGTCTGTTTATGTGAGAAAATTGGCAGTTTCTTACGGAGGATCAGAGTCTAGTACTGGTTCTACCCAGAAATTATTGTTGGTTAACTGCCTGTCTGTTAAAAACTTAAAGTAACCTGGGTTGGAACAGGTGTTAAACAACAACAAGAATATAAAGATTAGTGACACTTGACTGCTAAGGCACATAATAACTAAATTTGACACCAACCAGTATATTTCTTGCATGCCCTACACAGATTCTGCACAGTTGCACCCAACCAGGTTTTGCACAATTTACTACTGCACAATGTAGTATCCAGTCAACTGGTACCGAAGTAATTTTGTACCTTACAAAAGTAAATTTGTACCTGTAATCATTAATTTTGTAATGGATTATGGTTAAACATTTTTTAGGTCTTTAAGCATCAAGTGTTTCTCTTACTTGTTAGCATTTAATTAGGAAATGACAGAAATAAAGTGATATTTTACGTCACATACCACAACATCCAAAATGATAATTATGGGAACACTACATCCTTGCACTTTCTCTGCTTTATGTAGAGCAAAGAATACCTGCACCAGTCAGGGTTACAGATTTTGCATGCTAAAGCATAAGGTGTGAGAAAGCGCAATAAAAGCGCAATAAAGCTTGGTGACGTAAATCCTGACAGGTTCTGTTTCCGTACATTATTTTTACCCATTTTAAGCTATATTTTTACGTAGTGATGTATCGGTGAACGAATATAATTGAATAATTGATCGAAAAGCTTCCAAAATCTATTATGTTATATGAGTTTGAATAATCAATTTTCGCATCTTTTTACTTTGAATACTTACAGGCAATTTTGCTCAAATTTGTAAACAATGTTTTTGATGCATTGTCCACATCAATGATAAAATGAATTATTATTAATGTCTTTTGTACAAGAACTGTCTAAGGGGAAACACAAGAAATGAAGTACACTTACTTATTATTATCTTTTTACTAAAATTTGAATGGTTTTAGAAGTATAAGTACTGCAATCTAGATTAGTTATATTCTATGACTTTTGTAAACTTATCATATATGTTAGCCCCTTAAAAATTTGAATGATTGCACAAGCACTATTGACAGGTTGCTTCATGTAGCAAATATGACATAATTGCAAAAATAAATTGTAAAAGTGAAATTTGTACAAAACCATCAGAAACTATGGAAAGCCGGTAGGGACATGCCAATTTGCTTATTTGTCAACTGCTGAATTGCTTATTTGCCAATTGCTGATTTGCTTATATGCCAATTTGCTTATTTGCCAACTGCTGAATTGCTTATTTGCCAATTGCTAATTTGCTTATTTGCCAACTGCTGAATTGCTTATTTGCCAATTGCTGATTTGCTTATTGGCCAATTTGCTTATTTGCCAATTGCTGAATTGCTTATTTGTTAATTGCTAATTTGCTTATTTGTAATTGCTGATTTACGTATTTGCTTATTTGCCAATTGCTGATTTGCTTATTTGCCAATTTGCTTATTTAAATAAGCAATTCAGCAATTGGCAAATAAGCAAATTGGCCAATAAGCAAATCAGCAATTGGCAAATAAGCAATTCAGCAGTTGGCAAATTAGCAAATCAGCAATTGGCAAATAAGCAATTCAGCAGTTGGCAAATAAGCAAATTGGCAAATCAGCAATTGGCAAATAAGCAATTCAGCAGTTGGCAAATAAGCAAATTGGCATGTCCCTACCGGCTTTCCATAAGAAACATTAATACTCTTAAGTGTAACAAAGAGAAAAAAACCATATAACTAGGCAGGATAAAATAGCAATACATTGCTCAGAAAAATAGTCATAAGGGTAACAGCACATCCATGTAGTCTGATCATGATCTGTACTGTTAGTACACAAACACTCGAGATTTTGTAGCTAAGTTTCAGGGACCTTCAGGCTTGACACTGAAATCACTTTACACTACTGACTAGAATGTTCGAGTCAAAGGTTGTAAATCTTTTACAGCTAGTTTGGTTATACAGATATAGGTAGTTGATAGCTGTTTTGATTTTGGAATTATTACCGGTAGGTCAAAAGGTCAATGCTATTTTCCTACTGTTTGGTATCAGTTTCAGCCTTGTAACAAGAGAAAGCAGGTTTAAGCAAGGACAGTAGCTATTGTGATCCATGCTATTTCACCATAAGAGTATGAATGGAACAGATCCATGGGGTTTTGACTTTAAAGCAGTTTCCATTCAGCAGTAAATCACATGACTCATTGTTCCTAGCCGTAATAAACTGAATATTTGTTACAAATAGACAGTTTTTGATTTTGTTATGGCATAATGATTTGTTACAATTCAAAGTTCTGTTTATTGTTATTTTCTTTTCATTTCAATAAGCCAGGGAGTAGCAGTCAAACACATTTTCACAAAACGCATTGATTATATTTCAATATGTGTAATTTTCATATGCTTGTATTATAAATGATAGTTGTTGTTTTCAGTGGTAAAAAATTATTTTGATACTTGTTAGTTTAAGATGAGTGACACGGAAAAAATATCCGAACCAAATGGCGTGCAATCTTCAGATGTTATGGAATGGAAAAAATCTTTGAGGGAGTCAAGTCCATCTCCTGTGCGAAATGTTACCCGGTCTAGGAGTCCTTCACCGGCACAGTCCGGTGCTAGAAAGAGAACTCCTAGAAAAGGTAAATGATCACATACACGGACTGGCTAGAACATGTCCCGCAGATTTGGTTAATGTACAAATGTAGATACTAACATCAAGTATCTTAACATAATCTTATTTTTGCCTCATTTGTATTCATTAGTGAGAACTAAACTGCATGTTGGCGTTTTGTTTTTTCTGAAATAAGTTAATCTCTATCATTCTGTGCTTGTAGTTTAGATTGAACGTTTATGCTGATTTAAATAATTGTCGTTAGTTGTCTATGTATGTTACATCAAACAAGTGCAAAGGATATAATTATATATATCTGCACATTCTGATGTATGATTATACTTTGTGAATGTGTCAGACTAGCTCTGATTATGGTTATTTAAATGACTCTTGTTACATGTGGTTGTATCAAGGCTGTTTACAAGATTATCTAGATAAGTTGAGGCGGACAAAGTTTTAATTCAATGCTATTAGATTTAAAAACTGTATTCTGACTTGCAATGAACTTGAATTATATAGTAGGGCTATAATTTAGATGCTCTTGGTTTAGAATGTAACTGGCATAGCTGTAGATTTTAGTTAAAGTCCCAGGAACACTTCACATGTAAATAAGAAAAGATAGACAAATTATATTATGGATAGAGTAATGAATCTTATGATAGAATGGTTTATTTAATGTCAAATGGTGTCAGTGGATATATTCCTTTTTTCATATTTTGGTGGCTTCATCACTTAAAAACTTTTCAGAAAGTGTTTCTTAATTTGTACAATGTTTTATATATATATAATGTGTAAGACATCTTTACTGGTAATATAAAACTACAAGAAATTGTATAGTTATTATGCCAAAGCACAGATGCTTGGGGTGTGGACCTCGCCCCTGCTCACTGCAATACCTTTAAATACAAATTCCTACAACTGCGTGTAAGCTAACCAATGCCTTATTCTACTTACCTACTGATCACATGTTTTTGGTGACAATGTATATAAATACAAGATTTGAAACAACTCCGTTAACATTCTATCACATCTCAGGTATACTGTTTATGTAATTTCTAAAAATAGTACTGATAAGAAAACTATAGGCACCCGGCTATGCTCTTTATCGATCGTGTAAAAATGGAACCAGTCGTTTTATTATGCGACACAAAAATATAAATCTGTTTTCAAATTTACTGCTATAGTCACACAAGACAAAATCCGGCCTGTAAATGTACTGGTACCCTACGCAAACTATTTCATATACTGCGATGCGGGATACCTATTTTTATATCTTCATATATACTAAATTTGATTTGTGCAGAAGTGTGTTTCCCCGAAATTCTCTCAATTCAACCGTATTCAATGTAGTTTGAAGTGGGATTTTATTCATAAAACTGTTTTGCATTGGAAAAACCAGTTAGTTATTCCTTACTTACACACATGCCTTAAATATGCGATTGGAGTTTTCAGTTGTTTCAAATCTTGTATTTATATACGTTCCGTACAACATGGGACAAGTATAGATTGGGTGGCGAGTCCATACCCCTAGCATCTGTGTGCCAAAGTGCTCCTGGGACTAAATGATATCATGATGATAGATTATTATAATGTATTTACTTAGATATTCAATGAACAAAATTTTTAGACTGATGTAAATGCTAACTCTGCATGTGTCAAGTATGCTCTCAATATTGTACAATGGTAACAATATAGCAGTTACAGATGGTTCACTTGTTGTTTAAGCAGTAGTTTATCACCACACTAAACACTGCCAATATACCATTGCACACCTGTAGAAGTGTTAAATTTTGTGTTGTGTTGTACAGTAGCTGATGTACAGTTTATTTAGAATAATATGACAGTGACACAGTAGAAGAGGTCGATACTATTCATCCAATAATAAACAGATTAAATCTTTCTTGCATGCATGATCTACCATTTTATGCAATGAGGATGAACTTTTGTGGTCACATTAATATCTTCAAAGTCACTATCACATTATCCTAAATGACCAGTATCACTTTTTTCAACCCTGTAAAGACTGGTATTTGATATTGCATTGTAGATCTAGTCAGCTGGTAATATCATAGTGTTTTTAATGAGTCTAAAAATGCATGCAAAGTTTCATTATCAATTTAAACTTTATTTTATCATTGCAGTTTATTTGTTGTTGTTGTGGGGTTTTTCTAACAGAACTTAGTCTAGGATCCAGCTATTTGACCAAAGTAGCGTTATGAACATTTCATAATACAAAGCAAAAAGTAGTAAATATTCTGAGAGCTATTTTTAGTCTGAATTTGATCCTTAAGCTGCAACCTTTTTCCTTGGTTTTACCGTTGTTTTATAAAAAAACTAAAAGTAAATTCACGGCTCAGTGCTAGAAATCAGTCTAAAACAAGTGATGAAGAATGTGTTTAAGAAAATCCTGCATTTGTTTTGGAATAATTGATTCTGAACATATTGACAATTATATTTAAAGAGTTATTTAGCTAACATTTGTTGAGGTTTCTATCAAATAAATCAATCGTTATCATTCATTATTATTGGATAAGAAACAGCTTCAGTTTTTTGTCCATTATGTGAACATTTTCCTGTAATGCATGCACAGTTTCAAGATCAAGTGTCACTTACACTAGATATATGCAAATAGTTTGTTACCTTTTCTTATTTTGAATATAGCACAAAAATTTGACTAACTGGAATATTTCTTCAAACTTGGTATGTTGACCAAGAATCAAATCTGAAAAAGAACTACGGTAAAAAAATGTAGGTGACACCAGCCTTAATTTTGAATTAACTGCCCTTGAACAAAGCATTTTGTTATATTTTCTTATTTTCAAGGGCAGACAATTCAAGATCAAGGCCAGTGAACAATTTTGCCAATTTGCTTTTGTTATGTTATTCACGTGTTGTTTGATTGGTACTTTTAGTATTAGCACGCACATGCATGGGTTTTCCTTTTCTTTTTATTTAGAGGTTTTTTCTGGCACAGTTCCATCTACTCCAGGTGTCCTCATGATGGAGGTACCCAAGCCCACATCTTCAAAGGGGCCCAAGATGTCACAGTCAGCAAAAGTCCCACATACACGTAAATCTGCTGACAGTGCATTGCGACGAAGCGCAGGCAATAGCATGGCTGCTGCATTCAGTACTAATAAAACGTAAGATTATGCAAAATTTAAGTAGAGCAATTAATTTTCTAAATATCAAAAATTAATACCATTTTTTAATTTTTTTCAAATGTGCAGACCTTATGTGTTAGAGAAATAGTTTATACATCTTTAGCACACATGAGCATTAAAACCTGATGACCTATTCATGATTGGATTGATGGATGTCAGACTCTGTTATCTGTCCAGAAAATGGACTGTGATGAAGGAAAACCTATTATTCTGGAAGCCACATGTTCTGTTTATGAAATCAAGACCAAACATCAATGGAATGTGTATGGGCACAATATCATATCCAAGTTATATTATAGACCAGATTTGACTAGAAATCTACATTTGGTGAAATCTGTTACACTTAACCATGTTAAATATCCTGCTGGTTTGTTTTTATCAAACCTAACCTTGTCAGTTAGAGAAATGGTACTCTGGTGAGCATTAAATACCTTCTGGTTTCAATGAAAAATTTGTCAGACAGATTACATTAACAACAGACCAGTTTCTCAGATTGTATTAAACCTTTTATAGCTGATATGGTACATGTATAAGGTGGTGTGAATTCTTGAGGTTATATATCTAAATTGTTTTGTATGTTTGTTCCAGAATAACACCAACAAAGAATGGATCAGCAGATGGTATAGAAGCAGAGTATATAAAAAATTTGCAACAACAAATCTACTTCCTAGAACTTGAAACTAATTATCTATATCCTTTTACATCTAGTTATGATAAAATATAAGTGTTTTATCAGATGCATGAGAACTAAATATTCAGCTATTTTCAGTCTTGGTGAATATAATCATATGCAAAATTTTGCATTATTTTTATGATCAGATCAAATAGCCATAAATAAATATCTTATTTATGAATTGTCCGACTTTTAAATGTGTCGGTTGAGTTTTTTGATAACATCTGTTGAATTTATTTGAATTATCTGATGTTAGTTTTTACAGCTTGATAGTATTAAGTTATAAATTACATTTTATCAACTTTGTATTTTAAGATACAAATAAATACTGAATTTACAAAAGTTCTAGACTTCCTTAACACACATCACTCGTGAACAAGCGAAGAGAGCCACAGACTTGCATCCAAGGATGTCTGCAGAAGCAGAGAGAATGCTTGCAAAGTTACGAGTAAGTTATTTTGTACTTTATTTGAACCCTACTGTGTAAAAACCATCAGTTTAATTTAAGTCTTAATGACCATTATCAGTCAACTGATCAGCCTGCACATCTCTGCAGATTGGTTTAAATCTATACTGTCTGCTTATCCAATGCCTTCAACATGAGTATCAATATGCATATCTTTAGGCACAGAGCCTTCAGCCCTCTCAGTGCTTTGATTGGCATCTGTAGTACATATGTACTTAATAGCTCTACTTTAACTTGTTTTATATTGCTTTGGTAATTTGTCTTGTATTTATACAAAAGAAATGGGGCTTCTTTGAGAGAAAATATGGAAGTTATTATTAAAAAGAAACGCTTAACAGTTGCACAGCAAATTGCATTTTTATAGAGAAAAAACGAAACAAAAGTGTGTAAAATGTCAATGCCTTCTTTATTTCAGACAATGCAATCAGAAATGGATGGTCTGCAGGTGGAAAACATGAGGAAGACCAGTAGTGTTGATATAATAAATAAAGAGAAAGAGCATCTCATTGAGAAATTGAAGGAGGAGGAAGGTATCTACTGTGAACATTTTGGCAGACTAATGTTTTATACTTACCAATCTTTGGGTGCATACTGTTAAACTAATTTAAAAATGAACAACTGAAAATAACCAAATCTTCAAGATTTTGCCTTCTTCGTGTTAAATGCCTGTTTCTAACAGAGAAATTTACAAGTGAGCAGTATACTTCAGTATCATTCCTTGGGAAAGACCAGTGCTAAACCCTACTAGGGTCTGTTATTGATGGTTTGCCTTTGTTCCTTAATGTGTTGTATTTAAGCTTTAGAGTAGTTTACAAACTCCACAATGGTCAAAAATTTTTAACCTGACAGAACAAAGATGTCGGTTGTTTAGCTTATATAAAACAAATTTGTTTACATGGTGGACAGAAGTGTACTTATTTTACAAAGGTCGTTGAATAATTTCTTTTGGACTGTTCTGTCAGCAAATTATCACTCTGCATGCCTTTCTACAACAAATGGTACTGTCTCATACTGAGACGGACAAATCATTTTTAGAAATAAGGTAGGTTAAGGCCTCAAATGTTAATTAAGATTTTTGGAAATTCTTTGCAAGTATTTTAGCCTCTGTTACCCAGTTTTGAAGGTCATTATGAAATTCCCCTCCAGTATATTTAGCTTAATATAAAAATTACAGAAGTTTACTTTAATAAAGTCAGATGTTTATGTGATGTGAAACACTAACAGGGTTCCCTCTGATGTTTGCCATTGTGGCCAGTAGCAACAAAAACAATCATTGGTGACAATTTTTGAGTTTTGGCAACAGAAATGCTTCAAAGCAACCCTTATTTTTTGGCGGTAAGGCAATTATTGATGTGCCAAATTGGTGCAAACTGTGAACAAAATTATATCACTACTTCAGATGCACGTGTTAGAGACAAGAGGATGTTAATGGATGAAGTTATAGATCTGAAGAAGACAATAACCAAAATGGAGTCGGAAATCTCTTACAAGGATAGCCAGCTATTGGACGCTAGAAATGAGCTGGACAAGAGTGCTACAGCATTGAAGAATGCAGAAACTAAAATTATCACTTTAAAAAGTCAGGTAAGACAATGGGATAACAGAAAATGTTTTTACAAATTTTATTCAAGATTTTGGATAAATGTATAGATTGGAAGAAAAAGTAGGAAAAGGTACTGATGCGTTATAGATGATAAACTCTGGTTTTGCTATGTTGTGTCATTTGCACCATTTACATTTGTATTCCAAACTTTAGAGCTATACATTAACAGACTGATGCCTAAAATTGTAAAAGCTTACAACATAAAAGCATTAGTGGAAGTAGTGGATAATATAAATGGAACAATATGTATAAGGTCAGTGGTTTGATTGAAAGCTGGGCACACTTCGAAAGTGGCAGGATTTGTTATTAATTGTGTGGTACTCTGCTCTAATAGATTATCTCTGATGCTGGTATTGCTTCCAGGCTCCAGCCACATCAACAGACATAGATACTGGTCAGATGAAAACACCTGTCACCTTCATTCTTAAACAAGTTATGTAATCTGTCTTGCATTTTGAAATGAGTTTCTGGCCTTTCTGGACATAGAAAAACATATTCCATGGTTAAATTTTGAATTAATGTCTTCTTTTCTCATAGAGCTATTGCATTGAAATACATGCATCTATCAGAAGATGTCTGTGTTATACAAGTCACATACATCTATCTTGTATTTTGCATGAACATAGAAAACTTTTATTTCTACCCAGTGCTATGGAATAGGAAACTGTATTTAAACACCATAAGATGCCTCTGTAGTGAAGGATCATAATAAGTCTACCTTTCATTTTTGTATGAGTTACTGCCCTTTAAACGAGTAACTGCCCTTTTTCAGCATACTAAAAGTAGATATCGTATCAAGTTTTGTGTTAAGTTCAAGAGATTTAAATTTTTTATGAGAACTATGGGTCTGAAACTTCTAGTTTTTTTTTCTTGGATCCAATTTTAAAAAAAAAACTAAACGATTGGTCAATTAGTGTTGCATTGAAGAGTACAGGCTGTATACACTGTGACTTTCAAATTTGCTACAGCTAAATGTTTTGTTTACGCCTGTAAGGCAGTCTTATTGTGAAAAAATTAAAAAAAAAAAAAAAATTTTAAAAACCTGTAAACGTAGTAATATTCACATCTCACCTACCTGCCATTAAGTTATACAAAAAGTATTGTCTTTCGTTATGTGTAGCTTGAACAACGGATAGAGCAGCACAAGATGACCCAGATAAATCTCGAAGAGAAACGCTCGGATCTCCTCAGTATCGAGACACAGCTCAAAACTACCGAAGAGAAATATTACAATAGTACTGTCAACTTACAGGACAAGGTTGTAAATGACTTGAGGGTATGTGTAGTAACCATCTCACTTGCTGCATGTGTTCACAAAGAATGTCTACGGTTAATGCGTCTGTCACTCACTGAATGAACATCTATATATCAGTCATTTGTAAAAACCTCTTCAGAGCTTATGAATTTGAAATATTTTAAATGTCTTGCTAACTCAACATAAATTTTGCCTTGTTTCATCTTATCAGTTTCTTACACATTTTGCTAAATATAAAGTAGAATCTACAAGTTCTCCTACCCATGGATGTTTGTGTGATAGTCATAACTGAACAGTTAAGAATGAGAAATAAAGTTCATTACTTTCACAACTTTTCAGTTTCCATCTTCGTTGCAAGTTTGTGAATATCCAATCAGATTGATTAATTTCTGATGTGGATCTTTAACAAAAATTTTCATAAAAATGAACATTCCAAATAAAATGCCGTTTACAGTAGGTAAAATGCTTGCATAATTATGAGAGCTTAGAACTGCCGAAACTTTTGAAGTAAAATTATAGCAATGGTTGTCATTGCAACTCATGCATAAAATGTTTGAAATCTTGTAGGAGGAAATAAGGGAACTAAGACATAAACTAAAAGAGGCTGAAATGTCTTCGGAGCAAGAGCGTCATCTACGTTCAAAAATGTCTGACGATAGTTCATGCATTATACGAGAAAATGCTACACTTCACCAGCAGGTTGTAGAAATAACCAAACAACTAGAAAGGGTGAGTGACGTTCTACAAGTTCATATAGACCCCTGTTGACCATTATGACAAACATCAATCCAGATCTGTTCATCTGTGCCGTCCAGTTTGTATATGTTTGTTTCACGACAGCCTCAGTAACGTTATTGCTTTTGTAATTAGAGTTGTGCTATGTTATGATAACACTCTTTATTGATACATTAGTACAGTGCAACCTCTAAGGAGCGACACCCTTGGGAACACTGAAATATGCTTGTTAAATAGAGGTGTTGTTCTTGAGAATTCAATTTCTTACATGACTAATGCAATGGGAAAGAAAATGTCTTTTAAGGAAGGTTGTTGCTCTAATGTCGTTTGCGGAGGCTGGACTGTAATAGTTATAATATAGTACTTGCAGTGGTAGTTGTGCCACATAATATAGTCATTTAATAACGACTCTAAATGTAAAAACATCTTTTCAGAGTGGAGTTCATTTTGAGCGTTAATCTGATTTCAAACCCTTTATCTTTGTCCAACTTTCTTCCATTGCAGGAAAAAAATCTTCGAGATGAAATAGAGGCCAGACATCAGAGTAATATTTCAGAAATGGTTCAGTGTAAAGATCGCGAGAAGGAGCTCAGATTTGAACTAGATTATGCCAAAGGAAGTCTTAACAAAGAACAAGAGAAAATCAGACAATATCAGGAACAGGTGCGATTTATTTTTTTAACTAGCCCTTTTCAGTCCAATATTTAGGTTTGATCTAACAGATGTACCTGTGTTCATGTGTCAACAAAATTTGTGTTATGTTTATTGCTAGGGAGTCTTGATATTTGAGATATAGTTTGACAATAGAGTGTAAGGCGTGACTTTCAGGTTCTCCTCCGCATTTATCATTCGGATAAACAAAAAGTACAGCCACGCTTCACTGTTTTCTGTTTATCTTTACTGTTATAATCCATAAACTGCAATATTTGAAATTGTGCACAATTTTTGTGCATTCACTGATTTAGAGGATTATTATATTAAGTACTCTGTATTAACACTAAGTCTTGTGTCAGAATTTTAAAAAAAAAGTTACATATCGAGGGTTGACCGCATATCTGTCGCAAGTCCTTCTTTGCATGCAAGTTACATACAGTTTTGTGGTCAACCCCCGATATAAGTATATTTTCTGTATTTAAGGTCACATTTAAGGAGTCTGTGACAACTCAGCAGGAACTGCAGTTGAACACTGCTCGTAGTCGCGTCACTGAGTTGTCGAGTATGCACGAACACATCGAGAAAGAGAACAACCAGTTGCGTAAGGACAAGACTCTGTTGGTTGACCATGTTGCTGATGTTCAGAAGAAGGTTTGTATCACGATTAGCAGTTTACTTGTCAGATTGTCCGAGGCTTTCAAGAGTTACTGCCCTTGAATTTCAAAATTCTATGAAGATAGTTTTCTCTTTTTAACTGGAATAGTATAATTTTTATCGGATCAACAATTATCTTGGTCAAAATATTAATCAGTATATCTGTTTTGATTACCATTGCATTAAATACTGCAACTATAAAAGGCATGTTCTAACAATTTAGCACCCATATACTTTGTAACTGACAGTGTTGTAATTGTTGCTTTTTTTTCTATTTCAAAGCTTGAACTTAAGAATGAGGAAGTAGTGAATCTAAGAAGCCAAGTTCTCTCCCTTGAGCAAAGGCTGGATGAATTTGAGCAATTTAACTCCCTTGAAGTTACCTCACAGAGCCAAAAATGGAGCGAATTCGAGAAACTTGCCGAGAGCATGCGGACACTGTCTCATACCATGGCACATACTCGCAGTCCAAGGTCCATGTCTGGAACCGCGGGGAGACCACTACAGTTTTAAGGGGTCAAAGTTGACATGGGTCAAGCTTGAATTGTGCTCAATGTGGATTGTAGTGCTGTCAAAAAGGTTTTCATTGCCTGGTAAACATAATTATATGGCTTAAATTGCTAAGTGATATCTACAAACATGTTAAAACGGTTGTGTAAACTGCCATGTATCATTGCACCAGCTAGATGTTGTAACCAGTTTGTGTACCAAAATCTCTCAGTATAATGTACTGTGTGCATGAGTCATTTGCTGATACTTTCTCAGTATGCTGACAGTTAAAAAACTAAAAAAAAAATTTCTTTAAACGTTAATTGTTTCAGTAGAAGCTAATTGTTCCAGCACATGCTAATTGTTCCAATAGAAGCTAATTGTTCCAGTAGAGAAGATTAATGTTTAATCAAGTTTAATCATAGAGTACTAATTTTTAGTGGTATGTTTTGATATTAGTATTTAAGGATTGTGCTGTCAGTGACTTGGAATAGAGTAAAGTCATATATTAAAGTTAACAAGATCAATGTAAATTCCTCTCAAAGTCATAAAATGTGTGCAACATATCTACAATTATTTTCTGAGAAATGTATTATCTTTTTTTTATAATTAATTTCTGCTAAATCTTTAACAAATGACTGAAGAATTATTTTGTGTGTCCGTGTCTTACATGTTCATAAAATCTTGTGTTTACGAACATTTATTTGAAGGCAGCATTCATTTTGATCTTTTTTGAAAAACCTCAAAAGAAAATTCATCACATTTTGTACACCATCTGTTACTTCGGTCAAGTCAGAGAGAACTGTACAGTGAACTCCATTCATAACAAATTCGTTGGGACCATTTAAATTTGTTCCTTATATCCAGAGTATGTTATATCCATACATCTTTATCATGTTTATATGAAATAAAGATTAGTAAAACGGGCCATGAAAATTTGTTCCTTATACATGCAGCTGGAATTTTGCTATATTCAGAGTCATTATTTATGGAGTTTACTGTAGTTTTAACTTATTTATTTTACATTGTACAGGAACCAATTATTGTTTTGTTCAGTTCCATCCAGTTTTGTTTTACTTATATCTATTTAAGAGTTCCTACATGTATTGTACAGTATTTATTATTTAAAGTTTGACAACAACTGTCTTTTAGTTATTTTTTTGTACATTTATATACTCAATTACTTATTTATATCAGTTCTGCGAAAACTAGTTAAAAATATGCACTTAGCTTATGACAGTGTAAAAAGATGTTGAATATTCAGCGTGTTAACAAAAGATATATATCTCAAGTTATGCCGGGAATTGAAAATTGCTGGAAGTTCAAAAACAGAACCCTTAAATTATTTCAAACGAGATTAGTTAAACTTGCTGAGTCATTAGAATATATTATTTTCTTTTCTCTTTTTTTTTCACTTTGCTTGAATATTGTTAATTATGTAAGCAAAAATAATTTATTGAGTAGTAGTATTTACATGTTAAGACACGTCATTCCGTTGTGTGTTGTATATTTTTAGTTGTATATCTAATCAGCAATAGAGGCATTTGATTGATATAGTCATGGTAATTACCCTAGCAACCTTTCAGTAGTTTTGACAGGCACGTCATTCTTATTTCCATTACCTCACAATTTTTCACAATTTTGCACAAGTCACATGCTGATACATGTATACCACAGTTATAATGTCTGTTTGTTAACATCTTAGTTTTAGAGTGCTGTGGTGGTACAGAAACAAAAACATTAGAACGCATAAACACATTAAATGTGTCATATTGCAAACAAATTGGAAAGAGAAACTCTTATGTTTATTTATATCTTAGTATTAATTTTCACTGAATTTTTTCTAAGTGGGCAACTGGAAAACCGAGGTTTAAATACATGTACAGTCAAACCACCTCTGAATAAAGACCACCCTGTGAATAAAAACCAGTAGGGATATCGCAGTGCACTATTCATCTATAGTAGTAACATTTGCGAATAAAGACCACCTCCAAACAAAGACCATATTTTTAGCTTCCCAACAGTGGTTGTTGCTCACAGATTTTCAATATTCATTAAGCAATGAATATTTGGATAGTTTCATGGGAAATTCATGTAATACCCCAGCACTCTAGTAGTATTAGCAATGCTTGAGGTAGACATTTGTATGTAGAGATGAATTCTAATTGTAGGGCTGTAGGTAAATCTTGCCAGTAACAGTTAATGTTTGCTTAGATAGGTAATGTTCCAACACATATATTGTTTTAACCAAAGCTGTGATACCTGAATTATTTATGTACTCAGTTCTATGAAAGATAAAGTATATTATATTAACAAGAACTTGTGTTTTATATTTCTTCATTAAAGATGTTTGCCCACAGTTAATGCTGAAAACTTCAGTTTCTTCAAAAACGTCTTTAAAAGTCTATAAATTATCTATAAATAAGAGAGACCTTTGTAGACTAATAAGTCGAGAAACATTATCAATGTATAGCTGTAAAGCTGTTACAAGAAAGAAAATATGGACTACAAAATAAAGTCAAGTGTTGCAAAACCTAGTGGCAATTTCAAAGCATTTTAAGCAAAAATTCACGCTTCATTTTTCTTACATTGTCTTTTATTATATTAATATTTGGCTTCAATGGGATGTTTGAGATCTGAATATGTTTTGAAGATGCCCATAGTAAAGTAATGTACATTTTATTAAATCATTGTTAATTGCTCTCTGATTCCTTGTCACAAAAAGTGCAGGGTCTTTTCATGTTCCTTTTAACACAAAGTAGATCTAAATGCACTATCAAAACATGACAAAATGCTAAAAATGGCTTGTTGAAGATCACAATGTAGGTATGACTAAATAGATTCCCAAATTAGGCTTTGGATTATCCCATAAATTTAATAGCCATAGCCATAAATAAGGTAAAAGGTCACTACATTTTATCTAATCAGACATCATTACTCGAATGACGAAAGCTGTGTCTTTTGTGACGTATGACATCTGATCTATCATTGCGTATGTTACAACAATCTATCCAACTCAACAGGTAAACTTCAATGGAGTTTGGGTGAATAATGCCATGTTTAATTGTCTAAATCACAATCCTCGTACTTTTTGTGAAGCATTTTGTTGGGCATGAAGAAAACAAGATAAACATTTGACATGTATGTTATTTAATTACTATTAAAATACATGCATTATAAACACATAAAAATGATATACATTACAAAACGAGCTGTCCCTCACAAGTGACGAATGCCCCCGAAAGAGGTGCCTCACAGTCTGTGTCCTCTCCATGTGCTCAATAAATGTGCGATGTAATTTTAAAATCCTTCCATGCATGACAGAGTAACCATGCATACAGTATTCCATTACTTTTAAACACTAAGTGTGACCTTGACCTTTGAGGTAGGGACATGGTTCATGCAGACAACACATTGTCTTGATGTGCTTAACCTTTGTGCCAAGTTATTTTAAATCAATTAATGCATTAAAAAGTTACAATCCTGACACAAATGTATGCATATATACAGGATTCCATTACCTATAAACTCTAAGTGTGACCTTGACCTTTGATGTAGGGACTTAGGTCTTGCACACGACACATCGGCTTGATGTGCTAGACATTTGTGCCAAGTTATTTTAAAATCCTTCAAAGCATGATAAAGTTATAGTCCTGACACAAATGTATGCATATATACAGGATTTCATTACCTAAAAACTCTAAATGTGACCTTGACCTTTGAGCTAGGGACGTGGGTCTTGCATGCGACATGTCTTGATGTGCTAGACATTTGTGCCAAGTTATTTTAAAATCCTTCAAGGCATGACAAAGTTACAGTCTGGACAAGAATGTGTGCATAAATGCATATATAAAGGAATCAATTACCTTCAAACTCTAAGTGTGACCTTGACCTTTGAGCTATGCACGCGACACGTCGTCTTGATGTGCTACACATTTGTGCCAAGTTATTTTAAAATTCTTCAATGCATGACAAAGTTACAGTCTAGATACGAATGTGTGCATATATGCATATATAGAGGAATCCATTACCTTCAAACTCTAAGTATGACCTTGACCTTTGAGCTAGGGATGTGGGCCTTGCACCTGACACTTCGTCTTGATGTGCTAGACATTTATGCCAAGTTATTTTAAAATCCTTCAATACATGACAAAGTTACAGTCTGGACACGAATGTGTGCATATATAGAGGATTCCATAACCTTCAAACTTCAAGTGTGACCTTGACCTTTGAGGTAGGAACGTGGGTCTTGCACGCCACACGTCGTCTTGATGTGCTAGACATTTGTGCAAAGTTATTTTAAAATTCTCCAATGCATGACAGAGTTACAGTCCAGACACAAATTTGTAAGTGGGGATGCACAGACGGACGGACAGTGCGATTTTAATATGCCACCCTTCGGGAGCATAAAAAGAGGTATTTTGCTTCTGTAAAGGATAAATGTATTGCTAAACAGTATCAGGTGACACTTCTGTGTATTCAGATCTTGTCATCTGATCTCAATTCTTAACCCTATAACACTGAGTATACTAAATTCTCATGTGTACCACCAACAATTAAATAGCTTGTAATACTTAATTGTGCCAAGACTGCAACATGTATTTCTAATTGCTACTTTGACCTGCAACATGTGAGAAGACATAGTGCGACTCTAGCTAAAGTTTGCTTCATTCCAAAAGATATGGAACAAACAAGTTGTACTGTAGTCATAATTATGTAGATTGAAGTACAAAATATTGAAAATTTATTACCCCTTTTCCCGATCATGCAAAATATCAAGTTCATCAGGAAAAAATATATTCAAAAGAAAGTACAGGTCTTATTTACATACAGCATAGTTTGCTGGCGTACTGAAGCAGTTGACTGATTAAGGACCATTACTTTGACCTATTGCATTTAAAAAATATGTCCCCATCAATTCATTCAAGGTCTTTCAAATAGTATTTGAGCCTTGATTCATTGGACAGTTTGTTGTCCGGGCCGACCCACAGAAGCCATGGGACAGATTGCCAGGACTCCACATGTTTCATCACTTTCAGACATCAATGTGAGATTTCCATTTTACAACATTAATAAAGTATCATTTAAAATCAATACAACACCAACAACCATCATCACCTTTACCAATAGAAAACTTCATCTTCAATTGATCACCCATTATGTCACCAATCAGTAGCACAGAAACCACACTTTTAGATGAATATGGACAATTCAGTGAGAACAATGAACAGATCATCTCTGTTAGATCCATATATGGCATTTTCCAAACAGATAAATCATAAATACAACACAACTCGAACATACTAGAGAAAACAATCAATTCTTGGCAGCCTGCCAAAGAAATTACAGTCCAACTTCTCTAAACAACACCTCTGAAGAGCAAAAACCTCTCTACAAAGACAGATGTTTTATTTCCCAAAGCAGTTGTATCTGAACAAATTATCCTCCTTAGAGCAACAACCTCCCCTAAACAAACAAAACTTGATGTTCCCTTTGGTGTTGTAGAGAGGTTATACTGTAGTAGCTTTTAACATCTGATGTCACAAACTGAATTCACTAATTTAGTACCTTATAGATCACATTTTATGTTTATTTTATCCTGATTAAGGTCCATGCTGGACCGAAACCGGTTGTTTAATAAATTATAGTCTACCATCTTCTGGTGTTTGATGTGTTGTTCCATTAATAAAGCTATAAATGGAAAGAACGTTGGACCTGATCAGCTGTGGGTATGTAGTGGTAATGCTGTTCAAACAAAACAACACGAGAGTTGTAAATACAGGAGTATAAAAAACATTATATATGTTTAAATGACAAACTTACAGTGCCATATCACAATGCATACAAAAGTTATCAGTATATCAAAAATATTTTCACATTAAAACAGTACATTCTAGGCTTCCATAGCAACCCCCTGTTGCCTTCTGCATTTTCCTACATAGTATATATATATTCTCTGTTGTGAAACAAATTCATACAACTTAAAGAGTTATATTACCTTTCAAAATGGCCATATGAAATAATTGTCAAAAATGAAGCTTAAAACTTAGTAGATGCTTTGAAAAAATGTAAAAAATGAGTTATGTTGAGTTATTTCTATTATTGACAGATATTAATGAAAATAGAAAGGATATATTTTCAGTTTGTGACAAGGATAGTCAAAAAAAAACTTTTACAGCTATTCTCTATATTCAGTGGGAATGGAACTATACAGATTCATATGTTGGTTAAAACTATGGCCATGCTCGTTATTTTAGGAGTAGAAGTCAGTGATTAATGTCTTCTTTGAAATGATGATGGCGAGACTGAATGGTAATATCACTTTAATCACTCTTGAGACTCACTCCATATGGAATCAACCTCGAAGATAGAGAGGCAATGTAGAATTATTGTGTATGGTGGGGATCAAAACCCAGGACTGTTCTGTTCCCAACATCAATTATCATTGTCATCTTGGTCTGGGTTTTTTTGTTTTTTTTTCAGTAAAACGATAGTGAGTATCGATCCTTGTTGTCGACTGAAGTTTATATGCTCATGAGGGATAGGGTTTTACTCCTTCAAGAAAACTGTGACAAAGTAGAAGAAAACAAGTGAATGGGTTATTGCCACGCAATACAAAATCCCAAACCAAATATGACGGGATGAGTTGAATATATGACTAAAGTTTTATGAAAATCTTTCAAGGGGTTTGGAGATATAGTCACATGAGCTTTGACCCCAAGAGTGGCCTTGACCCTTTTCATCATGATCTGATTGCCATTTAACCCAAGTTTAATAACAATTCTTCAAAGGTTTAAAGCTGCTCACTCAGACTTTGGTGAAAAAATAAAGTTCCCCAAACTCTCTGAAAATAAAATATTTTAGAACGAATAGTCATATAAACAGGTCCCAGTATAAATTCCTGTTGAGTATACATGTAATTGTTTATTTGAAATCATACACTTCCAAATAATAAAGCGTTACAAACACTTTTAAATTTCTGATGTAACCATATAGCATAATGGTGTCGTTACATCAAACCCCACCAACATTTTTGATGGAATTTTGCAAATGGTACCTAGATTTTTACGTTTGTTGTTGATTCTTGCACTTACTTTTACACTTTATACTTGAATATATCATTTTGGAGAAATAATTTTTTTCACCTGAAACTGTGAGCATGCAGCTTTAAGGAGATACAGCTGGATGACCTTTGACCTTCAAGTGTGACCTTGAGCCAAGCTTGGCTGAGAAATGGATTCTTCACTTTCTCTCCATAAGATTAACATTTACCCAGTTTAGGAGATTATAGAAACATGATCTTTGACCCTAAATGTGACCTTGACCTTGAGCAGGCTTGGTTAAAACACGAATATAACACGTAGTCTCCATGAGGTGAACATTTAGCTCAAGTTTCAAAGAAATTCTTCTTTGACTTATGGAAATATAGTACTTTTGACCAAAGAAGTTGGAAGGTGGATGGGTATACTGGAATCAGCATGTCTGTCTGTCTTTCTGTCTGTCTTTCGACACGATCTTGTGGACGCAACTTGTCCCACAGTTTTTGTTAGCTTGGTACAGTAACTACACATGATGAGCAGATGTGCATGAAGTGAAACATTTGTCAATGTCACAAAATACTGCCAGGGTAAAGGCTGTCAGGTATTTTTTTTAAGAATATGTTATCTTGTTGTGTTACACAATTTAGTGGACATGATAATAAAAATTATGTCCCGCAGTTGGTATGTCACATAAGGCAGTCTAGACTGTATCCTGCATGCAAGTACATGATACAACATTACACGTACAAAAGTGTACAAATGTTTAATGAACACATTACTAGATATGATGTAAGTAAAAAAGTCTATAAACACAGTTAAATGAAAACAGGTAAGCAAAATATATCAGCAAAGCTTATACCTAAATACCTTAATATATTTAAGAAATATAAAAATAACAAGAGCTGTTTGTAAAACATGAATGCCCCCCTTGATGCAATCAGTAATGTGGATAAAGTCGAACTATGCAAGGAACCTTCAAGTTTGAAAAATGTGTGCTGACTGGTTCTTGACTTATTACTCAGGAACCATTTCAATATAAATGTCCCAGTGACCTTGATCTTTGACCTACTGACCTCAAAATCAATACAGGATCTTCTTGGTAGATGGACCGACCGTCATCTGCAAACCAATATACCCCTCTTCTTCGATGGAGGCATAATAAAAATGAAAATTATCATTTAAGTGATCAATGTCCAACAAGGTGCTGTTTTGTTAAAAAAAAAAAACCTTGTCATCACTTCCACTGGTTTCAGTGCAAACTATTTCAGTGATTCAAAATAAGGTCAGAAATGTATATACAAATCCTGGCATAAATGCACTTCTTTTAAGCTGGACTAGTTGAAGAGAAAAGAAAGGCCCTTTTTGTTACCCTAGGATTTATATTATATTATATTTTTGTGTGTAAGCAATTTTGTTAACTTCATTTAAGTCTTCAAAGGTATCAATCAAATCAGGAAACTCCCAACTCAATTTCAAACAAATATTGCACCTTGCCATGAACATATTTCAGTAACAACAGATGGGATTGATTCCCAGCTTCACTTGTGCTCAAAGGTATCAATCAGGTTAAAACAATTTCTTGTTTGAATTTATTGACACTTGTTTGTCTTAAAACAATTTTGTTCAAGTTAATGGGCATGTCAGCATCATGCAAATACATGAACCTTATAAACCACTCATTGGGGCTGAATTGAAACTTATTTGAAATGGTCAGGAGTATCAGACAAAAATTGGCACAAAGTTATGGTAAATACATTTTTAAAACATGAAGGGTGGGGGACAGGGGGGTCACTGGTGAGGTTTAGGATTTTTGCACTTCCGGAAATTTACATTTGTTATAATTAAAAAATGATGAGTTAACTGAAAAAAAAACCAACAATTATGTAGTAGTAACCTAAGGCACAATAGGAATATTTTAGTGTAAAAAATTGAACATTTTTGAGAAAAAATATTTTGACCTCACATTTTGTGACTAAACTGACAAATTTGGTCATATGCAAAATTGGGGGGTAGGGGTACAAAAAAAGTCATTTCTGAAAAACCGTTTATGATATTATCTTAATTCAAACTGTATTACAAGAAGTATTGTTAGAATATAAAAATTCATGAATAATTAGTTCCTTTTACAGTTCTTTATTACAGACCTATGCCGTCACATCTCAAAGCTCGTCGAAATCTAAAAAAACACATTTTTTGTCAGTTTTTATTGAATTTCTTTCTTATATGCACATTGACCCCCAATTTTATTTTTGCATTCTAAAACAAAGGTTTTAATTAAACTGTAGGCAAAGTATCTGAAATACCTTGTTATTCCTTTATCATGAAAATATTCATTTATCAAAAATTGAAAAAATGAATTTTTGTAAAGTGGGTTGGGTAATAATAAGGAGCGTAATATTTATTCAGATGATGATAGAAATACCACTATCACAAATTTTTCATCCTAAAGTAAGACATACTACCCTAGAAGATATTAAAAATTGATACCAATTCTGAAACATACACCACATACATAAACGTTTACAATACGAACATTCTAGCTAATTCTGCATTAAGCACCTTATCTGATAGTGTATCACTAAAGATTAATATTGCGAAAAAGTTAAGTCATTGACCCATCATTATTTTTCCAGAAATTAACTTGCAATATGTTAGTCTCCATAAAAAACAGGGTCAATAAAATTTCTTGTTAATTTGAATTTCAGCAGTGACCCCCCTTAAGACTGCTTAGATATTACAAATAAAGCAGTTCTAACAATAAATGAACAATATCAAAGGCATCTGTAAACACGTATAGCACAAAGCTATGAAAATGAGAAACTGTGATGACTTAACAAAATGAAAATTTGTGATGATATAAAACAAGCAATACATTTAATAAATTATTTTAGTTTATTTTAGCTCAATTGTGAAGAAAGCTTGAAGCTAATCGAGTCACTCTCAAATCCGCTTCCTGGAAAAAACACTATTGGTGTTATATACTGCCATGATCCCAGTGGGGCTCAAACCCGCAGCCTCCAGGATGAGCGGCAGACCACTGCTCAAACTATTTTGAAGAGTCTACATTTATAAACATGTGAACAGTTCATAGATTCTTCAATATCATTTTTTTAATGCCGCATACGGAAGAACAAATTGGTTACACAACTAAGTGTTATTCATAAAAACTAATAAAAATAACTTATAACAAATAAAATGTAAAAATATATTGTGTTGTTAACTACACTTATAATAAAGGGATATTGCACTCAGGGACAGAGATGTGTCTGGATATAACTTTATTCAATACACGGGTTTAAAATTTCAAGCAGGTTATTTCCTGTCTATTTTTATTTTCGAGTAAACTTGTTACTATATATAAATTCTACGTAAAGCTACTGATATGTGGTCAGGTTTAACTACTCATTCAGTGTTTGCGGATAAATTAAATGTATCAAATTGCCTATCTTTAGAAAACTCAGATCATGAGCTTTCCAGTGATGTATTTATTGTGACAATATAATACGCAACCATGTCAGACGGACAGTTTAAAAATAGCTTTTATCTATAAATTATTAGCATAGTTTTAAAAACTTTTACTCAAGGAAGATAACTCCAAAGTTTGCTCGATACGCTTCGGATATCTATGTCATATAGTCTCGAAACTGTAAACCCATGTATCTACTTTTCTTGAACAACAAAGTAAAACACTTATATCAGAAAACATGTAAAAGTCAGGGTATTTTCAATACAATCAACACATTCTGACACATTATTTAAGAGAAAAGCCACGAAAGACGAACAAATCAGAAAGTTTATAGTTTTGACATATAGATTCAGAGAACTCTAGGAGAAAATGTTGACAACAGGCTAGACACTGGAGCCCGCACAACCAATCTTGATTAATCAGTTATGTAGACCAAAATTAGCTAAAGAAACAACTAGGGACCTCTGCAATTAGCATATTTTCACAATTTAAAAATAGGGAATACAGTCAATTGGGTAATTTTCGTGCGACAAAAAATTTGCCATTTGTGAGCAGACAGACTCATTCGCAAATAATAGTAAACCTACATGAAATGAATCTTTCGCAAGATTTTTATATATTATAATAATTGATTCTGTTCATCAAAATATTGCCATCCAATTCTTACTTAACTTGTCTGTTACCAGCAAACCTGTGTAACTGGTCCTGTATTAGGGAAAGTTTGTATTTAATGTTGTTACAACTAGTGACCTGACCCTTTTTCCATATACAAGTTTCATATGGTGGCTTTTATTTAAGTTTATGTTAAATTTATTAAATTTAGTACAAACAACTATACGTTTGAATTCTTGTACAAATAATTCATCGCAAAAATGCTTAAAACTAAACTAGGCCATTCAAATGTCAGCTTTGCTTTCTAATATCGGTTGTGTATTTATTGTAAAATTTAATGTTACTCCGCATTGAATTATGTTTCAAACTGAACTAGACAGTCGCGCCCTCCATACACAATGTTGATGTATATCTTATGTTTCAAATTAAAAGAATCTCCATACTGGAGTACTCATTTACACTCATACCTTTACTTTAATTACATCAATTTCTAAAAACTCTATAAAAATATGACTTAAATTAACTAAACCTGTAAAATTAGTCTCAACAGAAAGAATCTTATAAATTGTATATTTAAAAACAAAGAGAAATTATAACAAGACACTCCTCCAACTTTGTATGTTGTTTAGTTGTTTCATTTAATTATCTGCAGCATAATAAATGATGCAAACGTTTAAATGTCTACGAAGGGGCACCTGTTGGTGGATGGTTCATCCAATCGTAATATGTGTAAGAAGGAGCAAAGCTCATATTTCCAGCAGCATTTTTGTCGTCATCATCAGTTGTATCAACCTTTCCCAACACACATTCTTGGTAAGACGGTGGTGCTGTAAAAGTAAATCATAAATTAGATTTAACATTATTTTTCACACAAATTATTAGGTATTTTAAACCAAAAGTCAACAAAAACTACTTGCTATAAACAAACAACCTTGTTGACTGAAAATTCATGGTTTTTATAATTTACCATGGCTATGTTATTCTATCAATTTCCTGACGGGTGGGGGGGGGGGGGGGGCAAGAACTAAATAGGGTAGCTTTTTGTCCCTGCCGGTCTTTATTGGCAGGATTGTCATTATTCGGAGGTTGTCTTTCACACAGGTTTGCTGTATAAATAATCAAATATGTTCTACATTCTACCAGTATTAAACATACAGTGAAACTTGTGTTAATGACCACTTACCAATTAAGACCATTTAGTGAATAAGGACAGGTAGGGACAAAATGGTGCACCATTTAACTATTGTTGGAACACCTGTGAATAAAGACCACCTGTCAAAGAGGACAGCATTAGTTTCTTCCAGCCAGTGATCTTTGTTTACAGGTTTGACTGTACTTGAGAATTTGAGTAACTGATGCAAATCATGGTAACTGGGAATTATGATTAATGGAAAAGAGAAATTATTAAAACAACACATATCCCATGGGAGTCGAAGTCTGCAAAAAGTGTAAAATATACATGTACCTGGTTAGACAACAATATGAACGGAATATCTATTTATGTAAATCTGATAACTCACGCAGATCAAAATTGACAGGAGCGCTAAATCCCATTGGTTGATTTGTGATGGTTCCCGGCTGCATCTGTGGCATGTATTGATTAACAACTGACTGCAGAGGTATGCTTCCGATGATTATTGGTAATGGCAACTTTAGATCAAATGGTGTGTCCATAACATCAACTGCTAGCTGAAACCATAATACTTTAATGCATGATCTGTCTATTTATCTTATAAAACTACATGTTTAAATAAATGAAAATCAAATATTGGCAGACTGGTTGCAATTATTTACTCACAGACTTGTTTTGTTTAATTAAATTCTATTTCAGAGTAGCAATTAAATCAATATCGCATTTACGTGTTCAGAAGTTGGACATATTTTCATGGTTTCTAAAGTACAAATTGTATTTTCATGCAAACAAGACAAAGCAGTTCTGATGATGACTTTAATATCTTTAAACCCTTAAATCTTGATAATAAGCCTATCTGGTAAATAGGCCCCTAGGAAAATACCATATGTCGGTGTCGCAGACTCAAATTTCGCGATTTTGGTTGCAATTCTATTTTTCGCGATTTTAAAAATGTTGATTTTGATTTTCGGGTTTATTTTACTAAGGCGGAAATTAACCATGACATTATTTTATAAATGAAAGGAAATTACTTTGTGACAGTGCTATAAACCAGCCGGTCCTCTAACTGCTCCGCTTTGTTTTATTTGTTTGCTAAAATAAACAATACATAGTAATACATCATGTATGTTCATTGAATGAATGGTATTTATAGCGCATCGATAATGACTTTCGCGAAGATTGTTTTTACAGGTTCCAACTGTTTTAATGCTAAATTATCTTTAGAGGTTAGTGTTCAACACCTGACTGGATATTGCATTCAGGTAAGTAAGGTAAAAAACTGACACCTTATTTAATATGATAATTATACGTTCATGTTAGATAACGTGCGTTAAGCGTGATAATGTATAACACGCATGAAATTCAAATTTAGCAATGTTGTACTAAATTTTGTGATTCTAAAGTTGCGATTTTAACTGGTCTCGAATATTGCTAAAATTAGATCAAAAGCAAAAAACCCATTTACATGTTAAGCATGTTTGAACATAAGCCCCCATGTTTTTTGCTGAGAAATGGACCTGAAAATTAGTCATTACACAAGATTAAAGCTTTGTTATTAGAAGTTTGTTTATATATAAATAACAGCTCGAAAAAGTACTTCAAAATAAGCCAAACTGGAAAATAACAACCAAATTTTTACAAAAAAAATAAAATAAGCCATGGCTTATTACCCAGATTTTAGGGTATTATCATAGTCAATTTTTAAACATAAATATGTATTTCCAGGGTTTACGCTCAGCTATTGGACTCGGAAGTTTGACAGACAAGTTTCATTTGAATGCCTGTTATTAAATCACCTGGAGAAGCTGTGCAAAAAGGTAGCGTTTCTATGGCAATGTGAGAATCCTGTGACTTTTCAATACATAGTTCTGGCTTACAAGAAATGAGTGAAAGAAATGTGTTTATATGCCATTGTCAGAACCTGTGTTAACATATTACAAAACTTACCTCAACGTAATAATCAATCTCAATAATATTGCAATGAGGTAGATAGGATGGAGGTAAGGGAGGAATTTGTATCCTCTCACCATTCCAAACGTCTGTGCCCCCGCCTGTTATAGAACCATGCTGGAGGCGGGCCACCTCATGAGTCTCTCTTTTCTTAGAACCACCATGGGTTCTGTATGTGGTTTGCTGAAAATGTAGACACATAAAGTCAGTTTACTTTCAAAATTTATAATTTTTAATTCTGTTGCTAGGCAACTTTACCACAAGTTGATACCTTGCACTGCAGCATGACAACAGTTCATTATGTAACAACTATGCCAGTCAAACAGGCCATTTGTCACTGTAATTTGTAAATTATGGGATTTTTTATTGCACATTATGTTGCATGGTTGCACCACAAATATGTTAACAAGGTAAACTTTGATAAAGGTAAATTCTAGATTTTCTTCCAGTGCAACGCTCCTCCTCCTCAAAATCAAAACACTGTTTTACTGTCATGCATCAATGTGATTTATTTTAAAGCTACTTTTGCTTATTAATTATTCAGGACAACAGTGTCTAGCTATTATATACACAGTGAAATAATAACACAAACAAATATACCATAACAAGTTTTATTTTTGAGACGTTCACACCTCTCCCCGTCCCTTCATGAATCTCGGCGTTACACGATATTGATTCTCCAGGAACGTAGCCTGTTCTGTCTATACGAAAGGTTGCCGTAATAGGGTCAGTCTCACAACAACAACAACAAACAGTCTTGGAGTCCGTAGACTGGGCTGGTGCCTGGCAGAAAGCAATATTAGTAAGTTAAGTATAGACTTGTTGACTATAGGCAAAGTACCCATCCTGGTCATGTTTTTTTACAGAATAGATCAAAAAAACCTACAGGCAAGTCATGTCTTATTAATATGTCAGTAGAATATGTTACAACTGGCTTCTGTTATGTAACTGCATTCTAAGTGAGGCAACAAAATGGACAAAGTAAAACATTAGCTAAACATTAACTGTGCACACTTAATAACAAACTTTAATAACATTGTTAAATTTAAAACAGCAAAATTACACTTAACCTGACCTGTAATACAAAATGGTGAAAATACCACATTTTAGTATCCTTTTTCAAATAATATTAAAATAGTCCATCAAGGTCATTGCTTGTACTGTCTACCAATATAATCAAACTGAATTGCTTAAAACGTCACACCAAAGTGGACTTTTCTATACGGTTGCAATTTACTGCAATAGCATGCTGTCCAATTACTCAACATGTATTACAAATGTATGCTCGAAAAATTATTTCAAAGTGCAAAACTGCTCCTTGTGAAAACAACATACCGTGATAGATACTCGGGGTTTCGACCTAAACCCCCAAGTATCTGTGGCAGCAACTGATTCTGCCTCTGCGACCAGTGCAGATCATGATCACCCTGCACATCACTGTTTGCTATTCAGTCAGTAAGAGCTCTTCTGAATAATTAAAGGTTCTGTCCTGATTGAAATCTACTGTAAATTGGGTAATGTTCACACTGATTTAATTTTCGCTACTTTCATGAATTTCCAACTTCGCCAATTTAATAATCTCTCAAAAGATTCATTTCACATAGATTTACTATTAGAAAATTCTCATTTTGTGAATATAAAATACACGAATAAGTCGGTCTGCATACAAATCGCGAAATTTTCGTCACGCAAAAATTATACAATTTACAGTAGCAGGGTAAGGATTAAAAGAGATCACTTACAGCAGCGTTGGGAATGGTATTAAGGTCCAAGACCGATCCTAAGGTAAACACCATCTTGTACTCAGGATCAAACTTCCACGGTCTATCAATGGTCGCTTTCAACCAGTAACGTACATAACAGCTGGATTTACCCTCGAATGAGCCAGGCAAGTTTACCGGAAGTACAAATTGAAACGGAAAAACATGATTGCCTGCATGTAGTGTTACATCATCGCCACTGCTGGGAGCTGAAAAAGTTTTTGTTGATATACGAGTCATAGGTTCAAAACACTTCTTCATTATAGATTATTTTTATCTAGAGCAGACCTAAGAATTAAGGAATTAAGACTATGTTTTCATGTCCTCCCAAAGAAATGCAGCACAGTCTATAATCGCCAAAACACAAATATAACTTAAAAAGATTTTATAGGCATTAAAAAGATTTAAACCTAAACCCGCTGGTGGCGTGCAAGTCTGCCTATGCAATTAATGAAGATCATGATCAGCCTGTACGTACAAGTAGTCTGATCATAATCTACACTGTTCACTATTCAGTCAATATACCGAAATTGAAATTCACTGAGCATCCATTGACCAATTAACATTGCTGTCTAAATAGATAAGCGGATAAGTCCATTTTAAAAAGGTTAAAGTAAGAACCTGCTTAAAGCAACTATCTAAAGAATACAACAAAAGTTAATGAAGTCACTTGAATCTGACTGGTTAAAGTGATAGCTTACAGTCAAGTGATATTGTACCTTCCTTTAATCTAGTCATGCAAAATTCAGTTTCAATTATTTCACACACACCAAAGCTGACTGGAACACAGGTATTACATGCTTAATGTCTGTTACTAGAAAATATGTGACAAATATGCTTTTGGAGTAACATTTTACATGTGGAAAAACTGCAATGATTTTACTCAGTCACAGACTGGCAAAAGCAATTCTTTTATGTCCCCTACTAGCAAAAATAAATCGGGCATAATTTTAAAATGTCAACAATCTTCAAAACCCCTACAGGAAATTAATCAGTATGATAAGTGGGTGTTATTCTAAAAGCATGCAATGCACACACTTTCATTCTTTAACTCTTACCCTGCTATTAAATTTCTAAAATTTACTTGTCCATCTTTCAATATGGACAGTAGTGAGTACCATTACTTGTTAACACTGGGTTCTTCTGTGAAAACTTACTTAAAGATTGAATAGCACACAGTGGAGATCATGATCAGACTGCATGGATATACAGGCTGATCATGATCTGCACTTGTCACAAAGGTAAAATCGTTTGCCACCAACAGGATAAGAGTTAAAGAAAACAAGTACAGAATTGTTAACTAGATATAGTTTAAATACACAATCTCACCATTGCCAAAAAGAACAAGCACAACATCCAGGTATTCTTCAGTGGCACTGTAGTGTCGTCTGTTGTCTCCAGAGCCTTCCGACCAAGCAATATGACCTTTCCCGCGACATTTGACCCGTATACCTGAAGGTCACCAACAAACAAAAAAGAAACAACAGGCTAAATCTAGGTCAGGTTTGAATACATCATTCATTATATTCTTACCACTGCCATATAGTGTAAGCACTTTGTGGAGATATTTTTCTGAAGTGGAGTAATTATCATCCCCATCTGTCCAATATACATGACCTTTCCCTTCGCAAGAAATGTGCATGCCTGAAAAGGGTTGAAACAACAACAGGACCATCTCAAAATGCTTTTTGCTGAAACAGGTGGAATATTTTATTGTTGGATTCATGGCTTGAAAATGCTATTTTATTTTAAACTTTACCGTAGGTTTTACAGAAGTAATTTGGAAATTACAGAAGTATTTTGGAAATTATAAACTCTTTTTTTCAGTACATGTATAACATTATACCCTAATTCTAGTAATAATCCCCAACACCATTTTTGTTCATCTAAAGAGTTTACTGACATTCTATATTTTTCATTATTTATGTAATATGTTACCTCAGCTATTAAAGTATAATGTGAAATGTCATAATTCTAAAGTAACATGGTTATTGTTAAGTGATGCTTTTTTTGAGGTCCAAATGTTTGGAATACATTAAGTCCATGAGCGTTTTAATAATAGATGATGATCCTGATATAAATGATTCCCCTTGTGGCGATAGTCCTACGTCCTAACTTTCCATTGTGGCAATTAGCTTATGTGAAGTGCTAAAATAGCAAACTGTATAACGTTTAAAAAGCACGAACTTCATTAAGGTAAAAGCTCAATATGAAACCTTGTGATAATTTCAGCAATTTAAAGGGGAAACATTGAATAATGCATCTGTTCCATCTAGCACGGTGGTAGAGTGGTTAAAACGGTGGTAGAGTGGTTAACATGTTGGGAATAATTTTTTTGTTTATTTTGATTTAATTAATTTTTTTTCAGAGTCATGAAATAAATCAGTTAAAGTATTAATTTTAATCTCAGATGTTACCAGTTGGTAACATGAAAACTCAAAAAATATTTTGGTACAGGGGCACTTCAGAAACATTTGGATAAAGGTCACTTCAGGAATTTTTTGGTAGAGGGTCACTCAAGGAATATTTTTGTGATTTTTTTAATACAGTCACTGGCTTTTATGGAAAAAAAATTAAGTGTTTCCTACTGGTATGTAAAGCAAATGCATTATGGGATCTTTTTACCCACAAGGCATGATTTAGTTTATATTTATTTTAGCTCGATTGTGAAGAAAGCTTTTAGCTTATCGAGTCACTCTCGAGTCCGCTTCCTGGAAAAACCAGTACTGGTGTCATATGAGGAGGTACTATCATGACCCCAGTGGGGCTCAAACCCGCAACCTCAGGGATGAGCGGCAGACATGAATTGACCAAATTTTATAGCCAAGTTCTGCCTTGGCATTGCTGTACTCAGCAAATATCTAAGCTCTAGAGGTACATTTTTTCAATTTGGTTGCCATGACAATCAATTTCTGTATGAGACAGATTTTTTAAACCAGTTTTGCTGTTTGACAAAGAATAACATATGCGACAATTTAATCTCCATTCGCTAGCAAAGATAAGCCTGGTCAGAAAATCGAAGAACAGGTAGTGGTGGCCAGACAGTTCACTTGCGGTCGTAAATTTACCGAAACAGACCAGAAAACTGCTGATTGTTTCGGTCACTCAGACCAGAAAACCGCTGATTGTTTCGGTCACTCAATCAGTAAAAATCGATATTTGCTTGGGTAATATTAGCCTGGGGATATTATGATGTATATGTACCATGTATTACGCTAAAATAGAAACCTTTAACTTTTTGCATTCATCCCAGCTATCTTTTTGTGCTATTATGTTTAAAAAGCAACGTGATAACAGTGAAATGAAGCATCACTTAAGCTATGGAGCTATTATAGATTTATCAGTTAGAGGGGGTGGGGGCGGGGGAAGTATTTTCATTTCATGAATATACATGATATACCCTAGCATTTTATTAACTTCTGTAAAATATACCCAATGCAGTGCTATTCGTGTAATCAATTGTCAACAGGATCATGCCGACAAACCACATGAGATATTAAGCTATTAATCTATAAATTGTTCGATTAATTTCATTACAGTGAAACATATATTAAAGCATCCGTATTTTATGTATTTCAATGAAGTTTCACGACATAAATCATACGCGGTACCACCAACTTGTTATACAATGACAGTCACACTTTTATATTTTCTTTTTTTCGCGCGATTAAAAGTCTTTTGGTGTTTTTATATCCTTAAAGCAATAAATTCTCTTAAAATGTAGTACATATCTATCATTTAAATGTGAAACATTGAAATAACGAAGTTTTCATTATGCATATACAAAATCGATGTCATTGATTTCATATCCCTGTTTGCTGTGAAATAAACAAACATCACGATAGACAGAATGTTTGCGTCATCTTTGAAAATTTGTTATTTACATGATGAATGTCTCAACTTACAAGGTGGACAGTACTATTGTTAAATTAGTCACAGTACTGTTTCCCATGCGCGTGACGCCAACGTTACACGTGCGTAAAATCTACAGGGCAGAGATAAATGCGCTACAACATTTTCACATGCGTAGAAGCTAGAACGAAACACTTCAGTGTCAGGGATTATTTTGAAATAAGATGGAAAAGCTTTAAAAATCTTCTTTGACACCACAAGGCCTATGAGCTTAGATAGTTAGCATGTGGCATTGCCTAGTGGATCTTCACTAAGATTGTTCAAATTATGATCCCCGAGTCAAAATTGACCCCGCCCAGGGGTCACTTGTTTTTACAGAGGCTTATATATGAGAATTTTTTTAATCTTCTACTCTGAAACCACAAGCCCTAGAGCTAAGACATCTAGCATGTGGCATTGCCTAGTGAAAGTCTACCAAGACTGTTCAAATCATGACCCCGCTCCGGGGTCTCTTGATTTTACATAGGCTTATACTGGAAAAACTTTAAAAATCTTTATCTCTCAAACCACCTCTACCACCGCCAGGTGAGCTAACAAAATAGCCATGCTATGTATGATCATCAATTTTCAAAAAGCAGTTTCAAAATGGTGTCCTTTGAAGAACAATTTTTGGTGGATCATCTGACATACACATGACAGAGTGTGAGTGGTCACAATATCTCACCCTAAGCATATAGGCCTATGCTAAGGTCAGCTAAAAAGTTGACTTTAACAAATTATACATTTTATAATATCTGTTCATGTAAATTTGTTATGCAAATCAGTTTGATTTTAATGACTTTTCAATCTACTTAACCTTTTCAGCTTATTTGTATAGATCTACACGTTTTGAATCTAATTCCACAATTCAAGCATGAATTGAAAGATGTCATGTAAGTCAGCCTTGAAAAGAAGAGTAAAAGTATGTTTTATAATGGAGTTCTATAACTGTTACAATTCTTTATATCTAGTTGATCTAAAAGAAATAATTTTGAAGTTTCAAATTTGTTGAAAATCTTTATGTATCTTGAATTGACTTGACTCTGCACTTTCAGTGCTTTGATCATGTGTTTTATGTCTGGATTCGAGTAGATCTAACACGTTACAGCGAAACGATATCTTTCAATAACATAATTTAACAATAACATCCCTACATATTTCTCACGGATGATAGACGATGGCCAAAAACATTTGTGTGTTACTGTACGCTATAGTACAACTGTATTTATTTATAAATATGTGAGACTGTAGATGAATGTGCTATTGTGCAATATTATGTCATAAAAATGTACATCAATGTATTTTATGTGCTTTGTATCTCAATTTATAATCAAGCCAAGATCTTTGAAATAGTACTATTTGAAAGACCTTGATCAAGCACAGCAATTATGCATGGTTTAAAATATATCTTACGGTATTTGAAGAAATATTCCGGTAATTTTTAAATGTGCTACCAGTATATGTAGTAAAATAATATATACCATGATAAGTGATATGCAAACATGTACAAGACAAATTTTGATGCAAAGCATCAAAGGCGCTGCGCACGTTTTTGAAACATGATTTAAAGGAATCAGTGTCATTTTAGAATATCAGTAAACAACCTATCAACGGGAAAAACCAAATACATTATGTTATATGTAACTGTTATCATAATAAGTAAAAAAACCACATTTACTACAGTTTAACCAAAAAATAAACGAATCATAAAACAACCTTCCGTATAATGGTACGATGACGCCCATTAAACAAGGCTACAGCTCGTGGTCAGTAGACGCTTTTCGACGCAGACGAAACCCACGTGATTTATTTTGTCTTTACTATTGGTCGGTTGTTAGCGATGCTTTACATAACTTTCATTGAGACCCCATGTATCGCATAGTTAGGTGAACGGTCTTAGTTATAATGCCTACATTTTACTTTAGTATGTAGTAATCAAAATGGGTTTTCATTAATTATTCACGTTGACAACATATGTATTTAAACTTCAAAATGTTTAGAGAAAGCAAAACAACTATCGAGACGTTTTTTCTGAACTTTGATGAATCTGGCCGTAGGGTCCGTAAACAAAGCAATAAAAAAACCGTAACCTTCAAGTTTGTGGAAAAGTTATTAAATATCCTATGAATATGTCAAAAGTTTTGAATTAACGGTCGAAGACGTATGCATCTGGTATAGTATTGTTTGTAATCAGTTAATACTATTTATTTATTCATTATAGGGAGTTTGTTCAAACATAATACGTAGTTTTTAATTACAATAATAATGTTGGCTGCTCCCTATTCGATTATGCAACCCCATGGTACAAAATTAAAACCTATTCAATACTGGCACTGTGCTTCCGCACAGCGCCAATAAGTCGCAGTCAAAAGCTCTAAAGAGCTTATATTATATTGTTAAAACATCCGACTTTCCGTAATAGATATTACTTGACTTGACTGAGTGTCCCTTTAACATGTACTGTAAACACCTACCTCTCATTTTCATATCATCGTTCAGTTCCACAATAACCTGACCTTGTATTACTTGTCCAGGAAAATAAACAATCTGTGGATTGTTTAAGACAATGTCTAATTTCCTTAGTTTCGGCATTATACTAAAATTAATCCCGCTCTTCACACATCAAAATTTGTTCACCGATACGAACCTGCTGAATACATTACTTTTAAAGGGGAAGTCCGTGAAAATAGGACAGGTTTATTCCCCGGTAATATTGGAAAACCCGGATAAGTAAAAAAGCATGCTATAAAAGCTACATTTTTTGTCCGACTGAACTAAAACAGGTATCATTGTAAAGGTGAGGCTCTGACGTTTCCAAATATATATAAAACTTTAACTCAAATTGAGCAGTTATTTCACAAATACCTTGACAAAGTACGGTGTTTTTGGCTATTTTTTGTCGCAATTTTTCAAGAAATGTAAAACTCGGAAATCAAAAAACTATGGAATGCGGGTTGGGACATGCCACTTGCTAATTGCTACTTGCTAATTGCCACTTGCTTATTGCTGATTGCAGGTTTGGACATGCCACTTGTTATTTGCGACATACGTATTGCCTATTGCTAGTTGCTAATAGTCACTTGCCACTTGCTTATTGTCACTTGCTACTTGCTAATTGCTAGTTGATACATGCCACTTGCTAATTGCCACTTGCTTATACTTAATTGCTACTTGGGATATGCCACTTGGTTATTGCCTCTTGCTTATTGCTAGTTGGGACATGCTACTTGCTAATTGCCACTTGTCATTTGCCAATTGGGACACTTGCTAATTGCCACCTGCCATTTTCTTATTGCTACTTGGGACATGCCACTTGCTAATTGCTAATTGCTACTTGGGACATGCCACTTGTTAATTGCCAATTGTCATTTGCTAACTGCCATTTGCTTATTGTCACATGCTTATTGCCACTTGCTACTTGCCATTTTCTAATTGCCAATTATCATTTACTAATTGCCACTTGCTAATTGCTTTTTGCTAATTGCCACTTGCTAATTGCCACTTGCTATTTACTTTCTGCCACTTGTTACTACTTGCAAGTTACCGTTGGAGTCTTTCAAACGCTATTCAATACGAGAGCAAACACACAACGTATTTTGTATTCAAGCCGTTCTGAACGATATCTAGATTAATGAATAAATTAAAAGATATATGTTAACCAAAAAAGAATAATATTTGATCTATATCTGCTAAAACATTTATTGACTAAAACCCTTCAACTTGTGTAGGATTTGCTTTAGTGTCCCCCTTTCGCAGAGAAGGTAATGCATAGGGATTGCTTTGTTCATTGGTTCGTCTGTCACAAATACTTAACGTTGGCTATAACTGTGCCATTTTTTAAGATTTCTTCATTAAACTTTCAAATTGTATTGCTTATGACAAAAGGGTCGTGATGCTGCCAATGTTGATAATATGACAAAGTGTAAGAGGGCGACACAAGAGTTCTACTGAACACCCATGTAGTTTAGGATAATTAAGGCCTACTTAGTTTGGCGTCCTGAACTAATTCATGTATATAGTGTCGAAGTGGTGCATCCAACAGAAACAAATACATCTAATTGCTGTCTCTTGTATGCCGCTCAAAATACCTTGTACTTTGTAGGGAACCAATCAATGCAAAATGGTCTGACTGTAACTCTGCTTTTGTAACGTTGATACATTGTCAATGTTGACAATGTCCCAACATGGGTGATATAAGGTATATATCTGAACTTTCGGGAGGATAGTACATTTAATACAGAAAGTCCTTTGGTTCCCAATGAAGGGTCTCTTGTGACAGTTTATTAAAATCATGCAATAATATGGTTATGTACCATTGTGTTTGTAACTATGGTGCTGGTAGTAAACCATAATTGACCAAGGGTAATCCATGTATACACGTCCTTAAAGTGACATTATGCGCATTTTTTTCAAGTAAAAATCCAGCTGAATATGGTGTGTGTACAAAAGCGTAGAGGAAATAATAGCTTTTAACCCAATACACCAAACTCTTCACGCTACCAGTATGAAATAATAACTTTCCAAATATTGATTTTCTTATTTGACTGGGAGAGTCAATTAAGAAAAGAACAACTGCATGCAGGAGTTGCTTCCCTTCCACTGCCGAAATCTCTACCAAGACACAATCAACTATCATTTTATCAGTCCGATTTTTTTATATCTAAAGCACCAACTTCAAATACTAAAGCGGCATAATCATTAATTTAACACATTTAAATGAACAGCAACCAAAAATTGCTTTTATAAAACTGTCACCAAAAATACACTATGTGCAGTAAGATGCGCATAATGTCACTTTAATATGGTTTGCAAACATGTAAAATGTAAAAGTAAAATGTTGCTTTTCCTTGACACATTTAAAGATGACGGTTTAATTATGAAATATTTCAATTGTGGATTTAGAATACAAGATATATCAGCTACACTTTATTACAGGCATGGCATAAGAAGATTGCTGAATTAGCTATGTTTATAGATATATTTACTTTGAGAATACCCAAGCTATATTACACAATAAGACCATAAATTGTTTGGTAGTTACACCGATAACCGATTGGCAACTAGCGATTAGTAACAAGCAAAAGGTAATAAGCAATTAGCAAGTAGCAAGTGGCAACAAGCAATTAACAATAAGCAAGTGGCAGTTAGCAAGTGACATGTCCCAACTAGCAATAAGCAAGTGGCAAGTAAGCATTAGCAAGTGGCATGTCCCAACTAGCAAATGGCAATTGGCATTTAGCAAGTGACAATTAGCAAGTGGCAATTTGCAATTAGCAAGACCGCAATAAGCAAGTGGCAATTAGCAAGTCCTAACCCGCAATTAGCAATAAACAAGTGGCAATTAGGATGTGACAAGTAGCATGTAGCAACTAGCAAGTGGCAAGTGGCAATTGGCAATAAGCAAGTGGCAATTGACAAAACCACTATAAGCAAGTGGTAATTAGCAAGACGCATGTTTCAACAAGCATTTAGCAATAAGCAAGTATCAAGTGGCAAGTGACAATTGGCAAAACCGCGATAAGCAAGTGGCAATTAGCAAGTAGCATGTTTCAACCAGCATTGATCAATAAGCAAGTGACAAGTAGCTATAGCAATAAACAAGTAGAAAGAAGCAAGTGGCAAATAGCAATTACTAAGTGGCATGTTTCCACCAGCATTTATCAATAAGTAAGTAGCAATCCGCAAGTAGCAATTAGCAAGTTTGGCATGTCCCAACCCGCATTCCATAAAAAACATGTTCCAAAAACAACATTTTTCATCATATGGAACTTTCAATTTTTCCAATAATCGATGTATCGGTACATTTTTCACATTAAACAAAGAAGGATAAAATCGGTTTAACCGTCATAACTTTTAAACGGATTTATATTACGCTTATGCGTTGATGACAAAAGTTGGCAAATTCTTTTATCTAAATGGTGATATAAATTTCAAAAATATTAATTAAGTATTTCACCTACCCATTTTGGTTTAAAATTTATCACCCCGTTTTCCCTATGTAATGCTTATGGGGGTCTTAAATTGTTTCATTTTTTTCAGTGATTTGTTGAAACATTTCGTTTTATATAGAGAAAACCATTTAAAGGATCGCTTATGCGTTTGTAGCATCGGCAAGTGAAATATATAAGGAATCAAATGGTGCAAAAATTTTATTACATAGTTTCCGATTTCACCTACCCATTGAATGATTTATAAACTGTTAACATGTAAAGTCTGACGGATCGGGTGTCCCCGTGGTTTTCACGGAAATTATCGACTGGCATACGGAAATCATAATAAAGCTAGGCTGTTAAATATTGATTAACTTAGGGACCGTTAATATAGATTTTTAAATTGTTTGTTTCAACTTAATAAAATAAATATGGTAGAAGTGCCACCTATTTTCTGCTTATTGTGTACTTTGGTGGGTTTTTTTTCAATTGTCACAGTTAAATGTATATATTAAACTGGCTTCTTTAGAGGTGTATTTGCATTTTGACATCTTAAAGGCCCAAAGATGGGACATGTCACCTGTACGTGTTTTTATAAGTTATGGCTTCTATCAATTGTATCCTCCACTTGTCAAAAAAGTGTGAATATTGTTGTTAATTGCAAAAAGTGTGACACAATGGTCCCATACCTTTTCTGGTTATTAAAGGTGGTCAATTACTTTTAAGTAACATTTTATGACAATTTTTACTTTTTGTTTATTCTGTTAGAGATTAATTTAATGAACAAAAAGACCCATTACATTGAGTTAGATCCCTATCAGAAATTTACATTTTATTAACTTTTATGAAATTTTGTTATTACTCCCCTTTAATATGAAAGTATTTAAAACGTTGAGTATTTCTTTTTTATTTCAATATAATTTCTACTTTTACATTTGAATTGGATAGATTTACAAATATCTTAACATTCTGAACCAAAATGCAATTTTTAAACCTACGTGTAGATTCTGAATTGATTTATTTCCAACCTATCTTGGGTGCGCACCCAAGATAGCTAAAGGGAGGTAATCATATCTTTTCAAACTTGAATTTCTAATGAATTCCATCTAAATATATAATATTTAATGCAAATATTTCACAAATATAATATAATAGGTCTTATATTTATATCTTTCTGCAGGCAAAGTATGTGTATAAAATTTTTACTTATGATAAAATAACTCTATCTTGGTTGGGCAACCAGGATAGGGAAATCAAATTTTAAAAATACCTCCAGTGAAAATCTTACTTGAATTAAGCGCTAAGTGAACATAAATAAGTGTAAATGATCAGATGTTAAAGTTTCAAACAAATCTATTACATGGCCAAATTCCAATTATAAACCTTTAAAGTCGTAAGAGAGAGATTTTAGTACTTATGTGTTTAATTTTGAGATAAATTCAGTGTAAAATTATCTTTAAATACAGCGACTGTCGAAAATATTTTTTTTATATCATGAATTATGAAATGAACACATTTGGAGAGAGAGAGAAAGAGAGAAATTTGTACTTACGTCTTTGAAAAATATTTTCATGTTTAGCTTTAATTTTGAGATAAATTCAGTGTAAAATTATCTTTAAATTCAGCGAGTGTCGATAATATTTCTTATAAAATTTTATTTTCCATAATATTTAATTATACTCGGATTTCAAGATTGCATTTTCAATTTGACAAAATAACCTTTGGCTTGGTTATGTTAAAATATATATGGAATCAATAAATTTTCATCATCAATGTTAACACACTGTTTTTATTGCGCCATAAATTGGTTTAATCCGGATGTTGATTATTAGGGGGTAATAAACCCCTCTTGTTCGATAATTTATTACCACGTTTTGACCAATATACGTGCTTCGGTTTTAAACTATGAACAATGACAAAACAACAGTCTTGTGTTAATAAAAAAACATTTAATCTAAGACTTTCATTTCATCTCTTTATATATTAACTAACTAATTAAGGTGTCAAACTATCTTCTACTATTTATGTAACTTAACGAAAACATAATTTTCAAGTTCATTGTTGATTAAATGATTTATGAAATAAAAAAGTAATTTACACAATAATGATTTCTTAGGTCATTTATTATCACATTGCCCCTCTTCATTTTCTTTTAAATATTCTTTAAATCTAATGCAATAAATCAGTTATTTAGCGCAATCTCAGAAAGTCAATATCATTTATCGGTACAATGATTGTGAAGAATGTAACTGTCCCACTTTAGCGCTAGCTTACATTATCGATTTTTGCTGACTAACTGATTTATGACTTATCGTGATACGGAAACTTCCGATCGGCAACGATCAATATTGATGTAGACAGTATTGGATTATCGATTTTCTAGGACTGTTACTGCATCAGCTAGCGTTTAGCGATGGTACACTTTGTTCCATATGCCGACTGATATAAAAATAGTATCATTTTAAAGAAGACGTTCTAACGTTTCCAAATATATATGATGCATTAACCTAAAGTAAGTAGTTATAACACAACTACCTTTGCAAGTTAAGGAAATTTTGCTCATTTTTTTTGTTTAAAATTTTCAAGGAATATAATATACAGAAATTGAAAAACATGTTGCAAAGAACATTTTTCATCCGACCAACATAAAACCGGTATCTTTCTGAAAAATACGTTTTATCATTTCCAAATATATATAAAAGTTGAATCCAAAGAACGTAGTTATCACACAAATACTTCTGCAAGTTATGGTAATTTTGCTTATCTTTTGTGTCAAAAATATTACAGTACTTACGGAGAGCGTTCAGTTACAGATGGATAGACTGTGATTTATAGCTCAATAAAAGACCGTTTGTCCGTCAGTCAATCAGTCAACTATTTACATACAATAATATAGGGATTTTCCATAAACATGATAAATTAAATACTATAATAGTAAATGTTTGAGATGTTCGGGGGATTTTCCATTCAGGTTTCCTTTTTCGTAAGCACCTAATAATGCTGTAAAATGGTGAACTTAAATAGATAAATTAAATACTTAAATTGAAAAGTGCTAATCGGCGTAAAAATTATGTCGTCAATCATAGTAAATATATTTTACTGTCAATATCACATAACTTAATTTCTGTTATAACTTCGCAATATAAATATTAACCTGCATCATACTATGATTTCATTATTTAATGATATGATATATAGATGCCAAATATAAGCTCTATTAACATAAAAAATAAACACTTAGCGAAAAGAACGGATCAACTTCAAAAATCACTTGTTCTGACAACAACTGAGAAGTTCTATATCCAGGATATGAAAACACTGAATAAGATCCCTTACACAGATATTCCGACAAGTTGTTTGTCTGACTATGTCCTTATAAAATGCCATACTTTAATACTCAATAACACACGAAACACAAAATGCACAGAATAACTTTAAGTCACAGGAAATCACAATTCTTTATTTAACAAGTTTCAAGTTTATTTAACAAGTAAACAGTTAATTATACATAACCTAGACTTTTGCTCATTTACAATCACAATTACATTATTGTTACTTCTAGTTCTTCACAAGTTTTCACATCTTTTTTTTCACTTAAAAATTGCTATTTCAACACAATGACTTTCAAACAGAGCGGTATTAGTAGTGGTAAAGTGTGTGTGTGTGTGGGGGGGGGGGCAAATCCTCATTTGAGGAAATTGCCCTTTTGAGGAGCTTGGCCCTTTTGAGGAGCTTGGCCCTTTTGAGGAGAATAGCCCTTTTGAGGAGCTAGGCCCTTTTGAGGAGAATTGTCCTTTGAGGAGCTTGGTCCTTTTGAGGAGCTTAGCCCTTTTGAGGGGCTTTATCCTTTAAATAAATTAGCAAAAACCTTGCATTTACATATAAAAATGGGATCCCAATTACTTTAAAGACTCATATATACAAAGAGATAAATAATTTAAATCCGCGATAAAATGATCCATCATAAATAATAAAGCAAAACATCATAAAGAGGAGTTATTGCGGTATGATCAACCCATGCAGCAGCAGCAGCAGCAACAGCAGCACCAGCACCAGCAGCACCAGCAGCAGCAGGACTTTAAATTCCAGCATCCCTTAACGTGCATCATATCTGGACCCACGTCTTGTGGTTAGTATTCAACATTATTCCTTTAATTATGGTAACATTTTTAACTGTTCAAAATAATAATAATAATGTCTTATTTTAATACGGCTATGCTTTTTTAAAAAGAATATTTACATTTGTTGTCATTATTTTTTAATTTCCATGTTATAATTGGTGTTTTATACCCTTTTCTCTTTTTTTTAAACTTTCAGGTAAAACCTATTTCGTGTCAGAACTATTGCAGAGAGCCAAAGATAAAATACAACCGACACCTGAAAGAATTATTTGGCTTTATAAAAGATGGCAACCTTTATATGACGTTGTACAAAAGACTGTATCCCCAGAAGTAGAATTTATGAAGGGAGTGCCTTTAAATCTAGAGAAAGATGATTTCCTGAATCCACAAGTGCGGAACGTCATTATTTTGGACGACATGTCAGTAGAGGCTGCAAAAGATCAACGTGTCACAGACCTTTGCACCGAAGGAAGCCATCACAGAAACTTGTCAGTGATTGCCTTGAATCAGAATTTGTACTTTAGTAAAGATCCTACTCAGAGGAGAAATTGTCAATATCTCGTCATGTTTAACAATCCAGCCGATAAACAGCCTATTATGACACTTGCCCGATAAATGTATCCATCTAATCCGCATTACCTAATGAGACATTTTGAGGAGGCAGTTAGTCAACCGCATGCTTATTTGCTTTTGGATTTAAAACCAAACACTCCAGAAAATTTACGCATGCGCATGGACGTCTTGGGTATATTAAACAGGACCTCACAAGACAAAGACAAACATCCTGTGAAAAAACCATGCTTACTGGGTTCTGATCACATTGAATGTAGCCTTCCTACAGTGCAGTCGAAATTGGGACACGACCCCGAGCAAGTTGAAGCTGCCAAATTAACTGTGCACGAAAGAATGGATAAGAGCTCATCTTGTGTTGACTGTGGATTGGTTTTTGAAACCTTACACGACCTTATAAATCATGTAAAGAGTTGGTGTCCTCAGAATTCACTGAAGCGAAAATTTCCGGAGAAAGAGAGCGTTTTAAATAAAAAGATGAAATACGACATTTCTGACTCGGAGGAGAGTGACATCTTCTTTGAGAAGACGGATCAAGATGAAGTTTATAAGGACTTAGTAAAGAGATCCAAGAAATCTAATGAAAGACAGTGGCAAGAAAAAGTAGAAAAGTATGAAAATCAAGGACTTTCTGAAACGGAAGCCCAAGAAAAGGCTGATAAAAAACTACAACAGGATGATATGCGAGTGTTTATGCTTCAATATGGTAGATTCCTGTCTTACGTGTTTAAGCTGAGAGGTGGAAATCTTCACAATAAAATAATGAGAACTATTCAGAATTACATGGAAGAGGATTTCAAGCTCGAGAAAGCCATTCGTCTAACACTGAGAAAATATAAACATCATTTTGAAGATATTATAGAACATGAGGAAAAACAAAACAATAGTGACGATGAAGATGCCAGTGATGAACATGTCAGTAATGAAGATGTCAGTGATGATGATGATGATGATGATGATGATGATGATGATGATGATGAAGAGACAAGTCGGAGCAAGAGCGATGAAAGATAGACAAATTAATTTTTTTTAAGCTAACAGTGTTATGGGTTTTCAAACTTGTGCTAGAACTTATGAAGTATATTTTATATAAAACTGAGTGTTAACTGTAACTTTGATTTCTATGAATTATATTCATTTTGCTTGCAACTGATAGTACAACAATTGTATGTAAAATAAAAACTGTCTTTAGAAAACCTGAGTGTTTCTTATTAGATTGATCCAGAGGGACTGATACAGTTTTCACTTTGGGATTGATCAGAAATGAAGAAAGAACCAACACAATTTTTTTTCTGTCTCCATTGTTTTAATTATAAAGTATATATATTCAAAGATACATGTAAAAACACAAATTCTCAACTTTTTACTTATATTCTGTTAAATTGAATCAGTTATTTATTCAATAATTCCACTTAATTCCTTTTCCTGAGTAAAAATATAAATATATATGCACAAACACTTGTCTAACTATTTTACAGAAAGAGGTAGCTAGTAAACATTAATTTAAGGTCCTTGTGAAGTAATATATGGGACCTTGTACAATAAAATATACAAAGTATATACTCTGAATATAGTTCTTTTGGGTAGTATTTCCATTTTTGTTTTTAAGGGAAACTAAGCACTTAGTCCACCCTTTTCACATTACACAAACTTCTTTTCTAGATTGATAATATCAGTTGTCATTTTTATCATTTTACGTTTCCAGTTAGAACTTTTCATTTCAGTTGCACGCCAGTCTGCACATTTAACTCTCAACTGATACATGGCTATGAGCTCTGGTGAAATGTTCAAACACATCACATTCTGATACCAACGGCGAATGATGTCCTCTTCGTTAATTAATTTCAATATTTTATCTATATATAATTGCAACAGCTTCTTTTTCGATTCAGATAAGCAGGAGTAGTCCCTTTGTGATAACAGTCCATCTTGACAACCAACACAATTGCTTTTAACAACAGTGTACAAATGCTTTGAAATTTCCTGCGCATAAAATAAGTCAAAGTATGAATCGAGTAAACCCACATCTTATTTATCCATGCTATTTTTTGTCCTTCAAGCTTTCTCTTTTAAATGTGTTATCGCTGTTTAAAAACTAAAGCCCTGAGAGGACTGTCTCGCTCCTATATTATTTGAAAATGATGTTTCATCAAATAGGTCCTTATTTTTAAATGACTGTCCAATCATTTTCAAGTAAACGCAGTCAGGTGACCATTTTCTATGCTCATTTATCGCACTATCGGTACAGTTCCACTGACATAGTTCCACACCACACATAAAACATTTAACTAAATCACTTTGTCCCGTATAAAAAAGTCCAGCAAATGCTAAATCTCCCCTTGTTGGCCATATCTGTCGAGGCCAACATAAAGAGGTGGACAGTCTTTCTTCACAATAAATATAATTTTTGTAACAAGCTCCTGTAAGAGCAACATTATTTGAAACATTCATGTTGACTGGTGAAGGTTTCACCGCAAAATAAATTTTTACAGAGCAAATGTAGTATTTTTATCTAAAAAGGTACCAGTCACACCTATTGACTAAATGATCTAAAATGATATTTATTTTCAACAAAAAACATACAGAAAATGTTTAATTCATTTTTATTAATGGTTTACACAACTGGTTATACACACATTCATTTTTCACACAATCAGAATATATATCTGACATATAATTAAATAGATAAGAATCATTTACAGTAAAATTGGATACACTGAAAAAGTTTTGCATGTCCTTGAGTGACGCACCAGTAAACTTATGACGAAGATATAGCAAAAAATATAAACCACAAACATTTGAATAATGACTTTGCATTTGCACAGCATTGTAACTCATGCTTACTGCATTGTCTTTTATCCAGGTTTCAAAGTAGGGTGAATTGTAGATCGGGCTTTTTACCATAAGAATCAAAGAACTCTACTCGTCTGTTACTGTCTATATAAAAACCAATGTCTACCTTCTTTACTATGAATGTCAGTATTAGCGATGAAGTGGGTAATTTAGAAAGTATTAGTGGTAATTGATCCGCGGCACATACATCTAGAACATTTCCACTCAGAACCGGGTCACAACTGATGCAACATTGAAGCTCAGATGTATTCATTTTTTTGTGTTTATCTTTCTATCTATCTATTCCAGCACAATGTCCCTCTCTTTATTTACTTCAAAGTATGATGGGGTTTCACTGTACACCACACAGCTTATAGTGTCTGAAATTAAATAAATGAAACAAAAATCAATAAATGAGGGATGAATAATACAACGAATGTTAAACACATTTTTAAATAGTTCTAAAATTGAATAAGTACTTTTTTTATAAACTATAAAAAAAAATTATTCATAGTAAGATGAACTTACAGTATTTTTGCCGAAAACAAAATAATTATACTCGCAATTATATTTTGATGTATATGTTACTCACCCGCTAAAGCGCTGGCAAACTGTACATCCAGTTTTACTGTACCAGTTCTTTAAGAGTCATGTACTCCCCGTGGTGCGAATATAAAGGCTCAATCTGGAAACTGAATAGGGTTGCACCAGATGCGAACTGATCCCTAGTAAGTAAATTTCCTTCATCCTCTCCCCATTTCCCCGTAGACGTGAATGCGTTTATATAGGCCCGCATATCTGTCACACCCATAGCTCTGTCAAAGTTCAGTTTTAAAGGATTTCCATTGACCGGCAAACCATCCGCGTACAGGCATATGCTTCGAATGTTGCAATGTAGAAAGTTGAACGGATTATGTTTGTAGTCTCCCGACAGGGCTGTAGAATTAACGAAACCCACAATAACCTTACTGGGTCTCTGACCAGGGAACATGTTCTCATAGTGGAAAGAGGAACTTCCACTGGGTATGCTCTGTGTGCGACATTCCACTCTGGTAAAGGGATACTTCGCGTTCTGGGTTTTCAGAATTTCATCGTGACCATAGATGATTGCGGGATTCACGCGTATTTTCCTGGCCAATATATAAATGTCCTCTATATCTATTTTGAAGGCGGGCGCTGCTTCGTCGCTAATCAAGCAAAATTCTGGCGAACTTCTGTACAGCTTCACTTTGACGTCCATTTGATTCAGCATGTATCGAGACATGGAAAACAAGTCATGACAAATGGGCCCCTGTAAATCTAGCGTTTTCGATGTTGCGATCAGTTTAGTCCTTTCAAATAGACCCTTGTTTGCCCCACCAGGATTTGTGACAGCGTGAGTGTTAGCAGTGTCCATGTAAAAACCCTGTGACTGTAGCTGAGAAGTCGCATCCTGTCCATAATTCAGTATCGCTTGGATGTAGGCCCTGTACGGATTGTAGTTTGCTGTAATGGTCGCTTTATTCTGTAACGTGACTTTAGTGGATGAAAACAGGGCCTGGAGAAACAAGTTCACAGATCCTACCTTCTGAGCAACTAAGTTAGCATTGGCAGCCGTTTTTACTATTAGCTTTACGTTTATCTGAGACCCTTTCATATCCAGGTAGTCTATCGAGTTTTGTCCACTTATTCGAAACTCAATAGGGCTCACTCCGTCTGATACTTGAGAGATGGGTCGAATTTCTTCATAGTAAATATCCGTAACACCAGTCTGTGTGCTGGGTAAATCGAACAAAGCCAGTTCTGACACAAGTCCTTCGTGAAAACTATCGGGATTAAACACTGACATACTGTTTACTTAATTTCCAAAACCTTTCTAAAGAGATGTCCTTTTGTTTTTATTTTCTACTTCTCGGTGTCTTAGTTTGTTGTATGCTTTTTATGACGTCTTTCAATTTGACCGCCTTCTTTTTCTCTGACTGTTTAGCACCTCCCTTTTGTGGTCTGTTTATTTTCTTAATTTTGCTAGACTTTCCAGTCCTTCTCTGTCGACGTCGTTTGGGTTTCTGAATCATGTCTACCACGCTAGATGGTTTTATATTCTCTCTCTTTAGTTCACTTTTAGCTTGTTGAACTGTTTGTTCAGCAGGCGATACTACCTTCAAAGGCAACGGAGCAGCAGTTTGCTTTCCTACAGTAGAATTCACTGATATAACGTGTGGTCGTCTGGCACCTCCTAATTGGTTCACAGATGTGAGACCTTTACTAACTTTATCGAAAAATGAGACCCACTTTTGCGGATTAGGAACATACAGTTTAGAAGGATTCATAATCACTCAGAAACGGATACTGTTTAAAATGAAGTGTCATGTGCACTGGTGAATTCAAATCTGATGGGTATGTATTATCCGCTAGTGTTATATTTACTTCCAGCTCTTCCAGGTCCTTTTTCTTGACTGGTAGATAAAACGGTGAATCGATTCTATATTCCCAAGATGATTTCTTGTTTTTTTTCTAGACGTCTGAGTAAAGGAAGTCGTTGTCTGTGTACTACACTTTCAGCGCATATATCAGTGAAAATGTAAAGAGCCTCATCCGACATCGTCTTCTTCACTTTAGCATTCTCACTCGCACTGAATTCCACCAAAGCGACTTTCCACATGCCTTGTAAAATCATCCTCGAGGGTAAATTAATTCTAAATTTATAGACTTTATTATCCGGAAAGTAGTTGCTGCTATCATCGCTTTTAATGTAAACATAATGATCCATCGTGTTTACGTCACGGCTTCCTTCGTATCTTTGACTTCATCCGCAGGAATCCAGGAGTTAAAGGTTTGGGGGAACCCATCCCATTGGACGTAAAAATAAAGCTTTTTGTTTTTTCTTTTCCGTTTTAATATCTTTTCAATAAACCATAAACTGTTAACGTCTTTGTCTACCTTCTGCAATTCTGCAGTGTAAAAATTGCCCTTAATGGATTCATCATTTAGGTCCTTTAGTTTATACATAGGAATGCCGTGCAATAGGAATCTTCTTTCCACTTTAAAAACTTCAGCGGTGTATTGTTCCTGATAGGCTCTGCGAAAAGGGTGTCTGGTAAATGATATCCGCACTAAGTCACCTGCTTTAAAACTATATACCGGCTTTCCTCGGCTCTTTGCTTTGGACTTCTTTTTTAAATACATAAACGCCCACACATCAGCTTCATTATCTTTAATAATTTGATTGGGTGTCAAGTTGTTAAGGCTCCGATGGGGTGTGTTGTTGTAATTTGATATTATTTCATCCAAATCATCTACATACCAATAGGAACGTCTATGCCTCATCAGTCTATAAAGTGCCGTCTTTATCGTTCGTTGAACGCGTTCCACATAGTTGGCTTTAGGAGGGTTTTGCGTTGTAAAAAAGTATATGTCCTCCTCTTTCATGAACTTTTTAAACCATCGATTTACAAATTCGGACCCCTTATCGCAGCGAATTTTCTCTGGCTTCTCATCCTTAAGAATCTCTTTCATTGCTTTCAATACAGACTTTGCAGTTTTATCTTTTAAAGGTTGAACACGAACCTTTCTAGAAAACACGTCAATAGCGAACAAAAGAAATCGTACACCATCATTTTCCTTGGACAAATTACACATACTAAGCAAATCAATATCCCACATTTCATTGATGCTACTCACACGAACTTGCGCCGTCTTAATTCGATGTCGAACTTGTTTTTGAAGTGAGTAAGAGTCTTGTTTTCTGAGCCAGTCTTTGATAAACTGAAGACTAAATTCACCGGAATAGTCTCTTTTTAAGACCTGATAAAGTTTTGCGGCACCAGCATAAGATGCTGGATATTGAGCATCATAATAATACTTCTTCAACAGATCTTCTTTTTCTGATGCATCCATGGTGAGTGCTCACACACACATGAAAAATAAACTGTGTTTTTAATATTATATATACTTTTTTCCGTATACAAGGCTTTTAAACAGACTTATTGGACCGGCAGTAAAACTTTAGCGGGCTTATACACACGCGGATCCCTCCTGGGCAAAGCTCCTCAAAAGGATAAAGCCCCTCAAAGGGGCAAGCTCCTCAAAAGGGCTAAGCTCCTCAAAAGGACTTAGCTCCTCAAAGGGCCATTCTCCTCAAAAGGGTCAAGCTCCTCAAAAGGGCAATTTCCTCAAATGAGGATTTGCCCCCCCCCCCCCCTTTACCACTACTGGTATTTAGTCTTCTAATTAGCAATTAAGAAAAACCACAACATTAATATCGTTTCATTAAAGCCGCTCATATATCACACCTAACACGTGTTAAATGATTTTGAATAAGTTGAACACTTTAATCAAAGAACCGATCATATTTGTTTGATCTTTACAGAAAAATATACAACGACTATATTGTTATTATTTACAATAACAGATTATAATGTCAATTTTGTTAATTATAGAAAAATGTTTTATTTCATGAAAGTATATTCCCGGAAAGAATTAGTCAATATTACTAAAAGTTGTTAAAATTGTACAGTCATTAGTCAAACAACTACTTATTTTGACTTAAAGGTTTAAGAATAAAATCTACGTTCAATATTGCCTTCATAAAAATGTTTTTTATTGAATTTTTTATATTGTAAATCTTAACAATTTGAAGCAAAAATAGCTAATATTAGCTGTTTGTGTGATAACTACGTACTTTGGATTCAAGTTTCATATATATTTGGAAATGATAGAACGTATTTTTCACAAAGATACCGGTTTAATGTTGGTCGGATGAAAAATGTTGTCTTTTCAAAATGTTTCTTAAATTCCGTAAATCATTATATTCCTTGGTAATCCTTAAAAATTGAAGCAAAAATTGCTAAGATTAGCTAAATTTGTAGAGGCGTTTGTGTAATAACTATTTACTTTGGATATAAGTTTCATAAAAATATGGAAACCATAGAATGTATACTTCACAAAGATACCGGTTTTATGTTGGTCGGTTGAAAAATATTGTCTTTGCAACATGTTTTTCATTTCCGTAAATTAGATTCCTTTAAAAATTTAAACAAACAAATAAGCAAAATTGCCCTAACTTGTAGAGGCATTTTTATTATAACTACTTATTTTGGGTTAAGGTATCATATACATTTGGAAACGTGAGAATGTCTTCTTTAAAATGATACTATTTTTATATCAGTCGGATGAAAAATGTTGTTTTTGGAACATGTTTTTTGATTTCCGGGTTTTACAGTTCTTGAAAAAGCCAAAAAACACCGTATTTTGCCAAGGTATTTTTGAAATAACTACTCAATTTGAGTTAAAGTTTTATGTATAAATTTGTTCGTGAAAATACGCGTCGTACGGTAACGTACTGCCAATACATACCGCGGAAGCAGGGCCCCCGTATATTACAATAATATACGGACCCTGAAGGAAGATTGATAGACATGCGTACATGAAGATTTACGTAGCCTCCGCCTGGGTCATATATTAGGACCTAGACTCCGCGGAGTATACTATAGTTGCCGGCGACCTTGTCGGAAATACGAGAATACTTTTCTAGTATTAATTTGTAAGTACTCCTATATGAAGCTCAAACTCTATGCTTCTGTATGACATGCTTATCCATAAACGTTGCATGCTCATTGTCTAAAATTCGAAAGAATAAGATACGCAGGGAGATGATTACATGCAAGATAGATCTTATTACCACGTGACTTTTGGGAAAGGTTCACCCGGCGGAAACGCTCATTTTAACATATCTCAGCTTTTACATGACGGATTTTGGTGAAATAAAGTGCAAAGTACCCGCCGATATGAGTTCTTTCCCCAATTCTAGCCGATTTTCGCAAAACCTTATATATAGTTTTAAAAAGGAGATTATACGAGAAAAATAGTTTCTGTTATGAGCACGAGGTTCAGATCGAAATATCCGTCACCGAGGGTAACTGTTTTGGCGGGAACGAGGCTCTGCCGAGTTCCCGTAAAACAGTTATCCGAGGTGACGGATATTTCCATCTGAGCCAAGTGTCTCATGATGGAAACTTTTTCTTGCATACCGTCTTGCACTTTAAAGTAGATTTCTATATGCAAACTTATCAAAATGATGAATTATCATGAAAAACTAACGATTTTCCGACGTTTTGTTTGGGAAATTGACGTCACAATGTTTATAACGTTACGTCATAAGTAATTCACGAAAGTCGTCTGGCATAGGAGGGGTGCCAGACCGGTTTTTCCGGCATGGGCAAAATCACCGGAAATGCCGATCCGATATGCAAAAAATCCGGAATATGGTATTTCCGGTCGAGGAAAAGGAGGTCTGGAATATGGTTCTTCCGGTCGAGGAAGAGGAGGTCGTTTCTGTCGTAATTGCGGGATGACAAACCATATAACAATAGACTGCAGACGTCGTATTTAGGGGAACGTAGACAGTCACTCACTAACTGTCATAAATAAATATGATGTGTTAAGCAATTTGTGTGATAACTGCAGGAAATTAACATGTAAGTGTGATTATGTATTATTGCTGGATCAGGAAACTTGTCCAAATAATGCTACATCCACATCAGATAATTACGTTATAACTTCTCAAAACACTGGAAAGTTTCACGCTGAAAAGTCCCGTAAAACCTACCGATCGAAATTAATGCAGACATCAAAAATACGATGTCCAAATAATGCTACATCCACATCAGATAATAACGTTATAACTTGTCAAAACACCGGAAAGTTTCACGCTGAAAAGTCCCGTAAAACCTACCGATCGAAATTAATGCAGACATCAAAAATACGACACACCTTGTGTCCAAGAAGAATTTGTTTGAAACTTGAGCTAAATGTTCACCTCATGGAGACTACATGTAATATCCGTGTATCAACCAAGCCTGCTCAAGGTCAATGTCACATTTAGGGTCATGTTTCTATAATCTCCTAAAACTTTGGGTAAATGTTAATCATACGGAATGAATGTGAAGAATCCGTTGCTCAGCCAAGCTTGGCTCAAGGTCACACTTGAAGGTCAAAGGTCATCCAGCTGTATCTCCTTAAAGCTGCTTGCTCACAGTTTCAGGTGAAAAATATTTATTTCTCCAATATGATATATTCAATTATAAAGTATAAAAGTAAGTGCAAGAACCAACAACAAACGTAAAAATCTAGGTAGCATTTGCAAAATTCCATTGAGAATGTTGGTGGGTTTCGGTTTAATGGCACCATTACGCTATATGGTTATATCAGAAATTTGGAAGTGTTTGTAATGCTTTATTAATTGGGAGTGTATGATTTCAAATATACAGATATACTCGCCAGGAATTTATACTGGGAACTGTTTATATGACTATTCATTCTAGAATACGTTATTTTCAGAGAGTTTGGGGAATTTTTTTTTTCACCAAAATCTGAGAGTGAGCAGCTTTAAACCTTTGAAGAATTGTTCTTAAACTTTGGTCAAATGTTAATCAGATCATGATGAAAAGGGTCAAGGCCACTCTTGGGGTCAAAGGTCATGTGACTATATCTCCCAAACCCCTTGAAAGATTTTCATTAAATTATAATCATATATTCATCTCATCCCGTCATATTTTGTTGGGGACTTTGTATTTTGTCAATAACCCATCCACTTGTTTTCTTCTACTTTGTCACAGTTTTCTTAAGGAGTAAAACCTTATCCCTCATTGGCATATAAACTTCAGTCGACAACAAGGATCGATACTCACTATCGTTTTACTGAAAACAACAAAAAAACCAGACCAAGAAGATAATGATAATTGATGTTGGGAACAGAACAGTCCTAGTTTTTATCCCCACCATACTCAATAATACTACATTGCCTCTCTATCCTCGAGGTTGATTCCATATGGAGTGAGTCTCAAGAGTGATTAAAGTGATATTACCATTCAGTCTCGCCATCATCATTTTAAAGAAGACATTAATCACTGACTTTTATTCCAAAAATAATGAGCATGGCCATAGTTTTAACCAGCATTATATGAATCTGTATACATGTAGTTCCATTCCCACTGAATATAGAGAATAATTTCTGTAAAAGTTTTTAGTGACTATCTTTGTCACAAACTGAAAATCTATCCTTTCTATTTTCATTAATATTTGTCAATAATAGAGATAACTCAACACAACTCATTTCTTACATTCGTTCAAAGCATCTACTTTTTTAAGCTTCATTTTTGACAATTATTTCATATGGCCATTTTAAAGGGTAATATAACTGTTTAAGTTGTATGAATTTGTTTCACAACAGAGAATATATAAATACTATGTAAGAAAATGCAGAAGACATGGAATCACTAGTAACAGGGGGTTGCTATGGAAGTCCAGACTGTACTGTTTTAATGTGAAAATATTTTTGATATACTGATAGCTTTTGTATACATTGTGATATAGCACTGTCAGTTTGTCATTTAAACATATACAATGTATTTTATACTCCTGTATTAACAACTCTTGTCTTGTTTTGTTCGAACAGCATTACCACTACATACCAACAGCATTACCACTACATACCCACAGCATTACCACTACATAGCCACAGCTGATCAGGTCTAAGGTTCTTTCCATTTACTGCTTTATTAATAGTATTAATTAGTACAACTTGTTTGTTCCGTATCTTTTGGAATGAAGCAAATTTTAGCTTGAGTGGCACTATGTCTTCTCACATGTTGCAGGTCAAAGTAGCTATTAGAAATTCATGTTGCAGTCTTGGCACAATTAAGTATTACAAACTATTTAATTGTTGGTGGTACACATGAGAATTTCATATATTCAGTGTTTTAGGGTTAAGAATTGAGATCAGATGACAAGATCTGAATACACAGAAGTGTTTCCTGATACTGTTTAGCAATACATTTATCCTTTACAGGAGCAAAATACCTTCTTTTTTGTAATGTTTATAATTTATATGTGTTTATAATGTATGTATGTACATAGTAATTCAATAAAATCCATGTCAAATGTATATCTTGTTTTCTTCATGACCCAACAAAATACTTCACAAAAAGTACAAGGATTGCAATTCAGACAGTTAAACATGGCATTATTCATGCAAACTCGTAATCGAAGTTTACCTGTTGAGTTGGACAGACCAGTTGTTGTAACATACGCAATGGTAGATCAGATGCCATACATCACAAAAGACACAGCTTTCTTTGCTCCAGTAATGATGTCTGATTAGATAAAATGTAGTGACCTTTTACCTTATTTATGGCTATGGCTATTAAATTTATGCGATAAGCCAAAGCCTAATTTGGAAATCTATTTAGTCGTACCTACATTGTGATCTTCACAAGCCATTTTTAGCAATTTGTCATGTTTTGATAAAGTGCATTTAGATCTAGTTTGTGATAAAAGGAACATGAAAAGACCCTGCACTTTTTGTGACAAGGAATCAGAGAGCAATTTACATTACTATGGGCATCCAATATCTTTAACCCAAAGCACTAACCTTGTTTATGAAGATGGGCAAGAAAAGTGTACTTTAAAGCTGCTCATTCACAGTTGAGGTAAACATTTGAAAAAATGAAAACACAAGTTCTTGTTAATATAATATACTTTGTCTTTCATAGAACTGAGTACATAAATAATTCAGGTGTCACAGCTTTAGTTAAAACAATATATGTGTTGGAACATTACCTATCTAAGCAAACATTAATTGTTACTGGCAAGATTTACCTACAGCCCTAACATTAGAATTAAACTCTACATACAAGTGTCTACCTCAAGCATTGCTAATACTACTAGAGTGCTGGGGTATGCCACGTCTTTCACATGTCCGAATATTCATTGCTTACAATATATTTTGAAAACCTCTGTTTGAAAGCTACAAATGTGGTCTTTGTTTGGAGGTGGTCCATATTCACGGGCATTTCTATTATAGATGAACAATTGCTTTAGTAGATCTACTCCGAGTGTACAAGTTAATGCTAGAAAAGTATTCCCGCCATTTCCGACAATTTTTTCGACGCACAATCAAGCTGTGCATCTCGTATAGATCTACTCGGTTTTAGTTTAAACATATTTTATTGCAAACTAATAAACATTTTCAGTATACTCGTCGGAGGCTACGTAGATCTGCATGTACATGTATATTCTTTAATCTATTGAATATGACTATTGGCAATACGTTGTGTAGGACACGAATTTTCACTTCCCCTTATAAAGTAATGTATTCAGCAGCTCGGAACAGTAGATATTGAATACGGTGAACACATTTTGATGTGTGAAGAGCGGGATTAATTCTAGCATAATGCCGAAATTAAGGAAATTAGACATAGTCTTAAACAATCCACAGATTGTTTATTTTTCTGGACAAGCTATACAAGGTCAGGTTATTGTGGAGTTGAACGATGATATGAAAATGAGAGGTAGGTGTGTCTGTATTTAGTTTACATATTAAAGGGACACTCAGTTGTACTGTAGCGTACAGTAACACAGTAATAAATGTTTTTCAAGGCCATCGTCTATCATCCGTTAAATTATGTTATTCAAAGATATCATTTGGCTGTAACGTGTTAAATCTACTCGAATCCAGACATAAAACACAAGATAAAAGCACTGAAAGTGCAGACAGATTTTCAACAAATTTGAAACTTCAAAATTATTTCTTTTAGATCAACTATAGAATTGTAACAGTTATAGAACTACATTAAAAAAAGTACTTTTACTCTTTTGTTTTCAAGGCTGACTTATATGACATCTTTCAATTAATGCTTGAATTGTGGAATTAGATGCAAAACGTGTATACAAATAAGTTGAAAAGGATGAGTAGATTGAAAAGTCATTTAAGTCAAACTGATTTGCATAACAAATTTACATAAACAGATACATATATATATTATAAAATGTATAATTTGTTAAAGTTAACTTTTTAGCTCACTTAAGCATAGGCCTATATTACTTAGGGTGAGATATTGTGACCACTCACGCTGTGTCATGTGTGTGGCAGATGATCTACCATGTTCTTCAAAGGACACCATTTTGAAACTGCTTTTTGAAAATTGATGATCATACGTAGCATGGCTATTTTTTTTTAGATTATTCTTTGTCAAACAGCAAAAGTGGTTTAAAAAATCTGTCTCATACAGAAATTGATTGTCATGGCAACCAAATTGAAAAAATGTAGACGTTTTCCTGTTATATCAGGCCTGACATAACAGGAAAACATCAAAATGTAAAAAAGGTTATGTAGGGTCTTATATACAGGACTAAGATATTTGCAGAGCTTAGCAATGTCCAGGCAGAACTTGGCTATAAAATTTGGTTAAATCATGACTTCTGGGTAAAAAAAATCCCATAATGCATTTTTTTACATACCGGTAGGAAAAACTTTTTTTAAAATTCCTTAAAAGCCATTGCTTGTATTAAAAAAAATCATAAAAATATTCCTTCAGTGACCCTCTACCAAAAAATTCCTTAAGTGACCCTTTATCAAATTGTTCCTGAAGTGCCCCTTTACCAAAATAATTTTTGAGTTTTCATGTTACCAACTGGTAACATCTGAGATTAAAATTAATACTTAAACTGATTTATTTCATGACTCTGAAAAAAAAATTAAATCAAAATAAACAAGAAAAATTATTCCCAACATGTTAACCACTCTACCACCGTTTTAACCACTCTACCACCGTGCCAGATGGAACATATGGATTATTCAATATTTCCCCTTTAAGTTGCCCAAATGATCACAAGGTTTCATATTGAGCTTTTACCTTAATGAAGTTCGTGCTATTTAAATGTTATACAGTTTGCTATTTTAGCACTTCACATAAGCTAATTGCTACAGTGGCAAGTTTTGAGTACAAAACTGTTAGGACATAGGACTATAGCCACAAGGGGAATCTCTTATATCAGGATCATCATCTATTATTAAAACGCTCATGGACTCAAAAAAAGCACCACTTAACAATTACCGTGTTACTTTTGAATTATGACATTTCACATTATACTTTAAAAGCTGACGTAACATATTACTTACGTAACAAAAAATTTAGAATGTCATTCAAACTTTTTTAATTCATGAACAAAAATGGTGTTCAGGGATTATTGATAGAATTAGGGTATAATGTTTTACATATACAGAAAAAAGTTTATAATTTCCAAAATACTTCTGCAATTTCCAAATTACTTCTCTAAAACCTACGGTAAAGTTCAAATTAAATAGCATTTTCAAGCCATGAATCCAACAATAAGATATTCCACCTGTTTCAGCAAAAACATTTTGAGATGGTCCTGTTGTTGTTTCAACCCTTTTCAGGCATGCACATTTCTTGCGAAGGGAAAGGTCATGTATATTGGACAGATGGGGATGATAATTACTCCACTTCAAAAAAATATCTCCACAAAGTGCTCACACTATATGGCAGTGGTAAGAATATAATGAATGATGTATTCAAACCTGACCTAGATTTAGCCTGTTGTTTCTTTTTTGTTTGTTGGTGACCTTCAGGTATACGGGTCAAATGTCGTGGGAAAGGTCATATTGCTTGGTCGGAAGGCTCTGGAGACAACAGTCAAAACTACAGTGCCACTGAAGAATACTTGGAGGATGTGCTTGTACTTTTTGGCAATGGTGAGATTGTGTATTTAAACTATATTTAGTTAACAATTCCGTACTTGATTTTCTTGAACTCTTATCCTGTTTGTGACAAATGATTTTACCTTTGTGACAAGTGCAGATCATGATCAGCCTGTATATCCATGCAGTCTGATCATGATCACTGTGCGCTATTCAATCTTTAAGTAAGTTTTCACAGAAGAACCCAGTGTTAACAAGTAATGGTACTCACTACTGTCCATATTGAAAGATGGACAAGTAAATTTTAGAAATTTAATAGCAGGGTAAGAGTTAAAGAATGAAAGTGTGTGCATTGCATGCTTTTAGAATACACCCACTTATCATACTGATTTATTTCATGTAGGGGTTTTGAAGATTGTTGACATTTTAAAATTATGCCCAATTTATTTTGCTAGTAGGGGACATAAAAGAGTTGCTTTTGCCAGTCTGTAACTGAGAAAAATCTTTGCAGTTCTTTCACATCTAAACTGTTACTCCAAAAGCATATCTGTCACATATTTTCTAGTAACATACATTAAGCATGTGAAATAATTGAAACTGAACTTTGCATGAATATATTAAAGGAAGGTACAATATCACTTGACTGTAAGCTATCACTTTAACCAGTCAACATTAAAATATCTCAGTCAGATTTAAGTGACTTCATTAACTTTTGTTGTGTTCTTTAGATAGTTGCTTTAAGCAGGTTCTTACTTTAACCTTTCTAAAATGGACTTATCCGCTTATCTATTTAGACAGCAGTATCAATTGTTCGATGGATGCTCATAGATATATCGGTATATTGACTGAACAGTGTAGATCATGATCAGACTACTCGTATGTGCATGCTGATCATGATCCTCATTAATTGCATAGGCAGATTAACCTGCCACCAGGAGGTTCAGGTTTAAATCTTTTTAATGCATATAAAATTATTGTGTTTTGGCGATTATAGACTGCGCTGGATTACTTTGGGTTGACAAGACATAGTCGTAATTCCTTAATTCCAGGGGATTGGACCCTGTTAATTATTAGGTTGCTCTAGTTAAAAATAATCTAAAATGAAGAAGTGTTTTGAACCTATGAATTATATCAACAAAAACTTTTTCAGCTCCCAGCAGTGGTGATGATGTAACATTACACGCAGGCAATCACGTTTTCCCGTTTCAATTCGTACTTCCGGTAGATTTGCCTGGCTCATTCGAGGGTAAATCCAGCTGTTATGTACGTTACTGGTTGAAAGCAACCATGGATAGACCGTGGAAGTTTGATCCTGAGTACAAGATGGTGTTTACCTTAGGATCGGTCTTGGACCTTAATACCATTCCCAACGCTGCTGTAAGTGATCTCTTTTAATCCTTACCCTGCTACTGTAAATTGTATAATTTTTGCGTGACGAAAATTTCGCGATTTGTGTGCAGACCGACTTATTCGTGTATTTTATATTCACAAAATGAGAATTTTCTAATAGTAAATCTATGTGAAATGAATCTTTTGAGAGATTATTAAATTGGCGAAGTTGGAAATTCACGAAAGTAGCGAAAATTAAATCATTGTAAACATTACCCAGTTTACAGTATATTTCAATCAGGACAGAACCTTTAATTGTTCAGAAGGGCTCTTTCAATCAGGACAGAACCTTTAATTGTTCAGAAGGGCTCTTTCAATCAGGACAGAACCTTTAATTGTTCAGAAGGGCTCTTACTGACTGAATAGCAAACAGTGATGTGCAGGCTGATCATGATCTGCACTGGTCGCAAAGGCAGAATCAGTTGCTGCCACAGATACTTCGGGGTTTAGGTCGAAACCCTGAGTATCTATCACTGTATGTTGTTTTCACAAGGAGCAGTTTTGCACTTTGAAATAATTTTTCGAGCAAAATACATGTTGAGTATTTGGACAGAATGCAATTGCAGTAAATTACCACCGTATAGAAAAGTCCACTTTGGTGTGACTTTTTAAGCAATTCAGTTTGATTATATTGGTAGACAGTACAAGCAATGACCTTGATGGACTATTTTAATATTAATTGAAAAAGGATACTAAAATGTGGTATTTTCACCATTTTATATTGCAGGTATGGTTAAGTGTAATTTTGCTATTTTAAATTTACCAATGTTATTAAAGTTTGTTATTAAGTGTGCACAGTTAATGTTTAGCTAATGTTTTACTTTGTCCATTTTGTTGCCTCACTTAGAATGCAGTTACATAACAGAAGCCAGTTGTAACATATACTACTGACATATTAATAAGACATGACATGCCTGCAGGTTTTTATAATATCTATTCTGTATAAAACGTGACCAGAATGGGTACCCTGCCTATAGTCTACAAGTTTATACTTAACTTACTAATATTGCTTTCTGCCAGGCACCAGCCCAGTCTACAGACTCCAAGACGGTTTGTTGTTGTTGTTGTGAGACTGACCCTATTACTGCAACCTTTCGTATAGACAAAACAGGCTACGTTCCTGGAGAATCAATATCGTGTAACGCCGAGGTTCAAGAAGGGACTGGGAGAGGTGTGAACGTCTCAAAAATAAAACTGGTTATGGTATATTTGTTTGTGTTATTATTTCACTGTGTATATAATAGCTAGACACTGTTGTTCTGAATAATTAATAACCAAAAGTAGCTTTAAAATAAATCACATTGATGCATGACATTAATACAGTGTTTTGATTTTGAGGTAGGTAGGAGCGATGCACAGAAGTAAATCTAGAATTTACCTTTATCAACGTTTACCTAGTTAACATATTTGTGGTGCAACCATGCAACATAATGTGCAATAAAATATCCCATAATTTACAAAAGCATTGAAAAATGGCCTGCTTGATTGGCATAGTTGTTACTTAATGAACTGTTGTCATGCTGCAAGGTATAAACTTGTGGTAAAGTTGCCTAGCAACATAATTAAAAATGATAAATTTTGAAAGTAAACTGACTTTATGTGTCTACATTTTCAGCAATCCACATACAGAACCCATGGTGGTTCTAAGAAAAGAGAGACTCATGAGGTGGCCCGCCTCCAGCATGGTTCTATAACAAACGGGGGTTCAGACGTTTGGAATGGTGAGAGGATACAAATTCCTCCCTTACCTCCGTCCTATCTACCTCATTGCAATATTATTGAGATTGATTATTACGTTGAGGTAAGTTCTGTAATATGTTAACACAGGTTCTGACAATGGCATATAAACACATTTCTTTCACTCATTTCTTGTAAGCCAGAACTATGTATTGAAAAGTCACAGGATTCTCACATCTCCATAGAAACGCCACCTTTTTGCACAGCTTCTCCAGGTGATTTAATAACATGCATTAAAATGAAACTTGTCTGTCAAACTTCCTAGTCCAATAGCTGGAGCGTAAACCCTGGAAATACATATTTATGTTTAAAAATTGACTATGATAATACCCTAAAATCAGGATAATAAGCCATGGCTTGTTTTATTTTTTTGTAAAAATTTGGTGATTATTTTCCAGTTTGGCTTATTTTGCAGTACTTTTTCGTTGCTGATTTTATTATAAACAAACTTCTAGTAACAAAGTTTTAATAATTTTCAAATGACTAATTTTCAGGTATATTTCCTCAGCAAGAAATTAGTGGCTTATTTTCATATAGGCTTATTTTCCTGATAGGCCTATTTACCAGTTAGGCTTTTTATCAAGATTTAAGGGTTTAAATATATTAAAGTCATCATTAGAACTTCTTTGTCTTGTTTGCATGAAAATACAATGTGTACTTTAGAAACCATGAAAATATGTCCAACTTCTGAACACGTAAATGCGATATTGATTTAATTGCTAATCTGAAAAAGAATTTAATTAAACAAAACAAGTCTGTGAGTAAGTAATTGCAACCAGTCTGCCAATATTTGATTTTCATTTATTTAAACATGTAGTTTTATAAGATAAATAGACAGATCATGCATTAAAGTATTATGGTTTCAGCTAGCAGTTGATATTATGGACACACCATTTGATCTAAAGTTGCCATTACCAATAATCATCGGAAGCATACCTCTGCAGTCAGTTGTTAATCAATACATGCCACAGATACAGCCAGGAACCATCACAAATCAACCAATGGGATTCAGTGCTCCCGCCAATTTTGATCTGCGTGAGTTATCAGATTTACATAAGTAGATATTCCATTCATATTGTTGTCTAACCAGGTACATGTATATTTTACACTTTTTGCAGACTTCGACTCCAATGGGATATGTGTTGTTTTAATAATTTCTCTTCTCCATTAATCATAATTCCCAGTTACCATGATTTGCATCAGTTACTCAAATTCTCAAATACAGTCAAACCTGTAAACAAAGATCACTGGCTGGAAGAAACTAATGCTGTCCTCTTTGACAGGTGGTCTTTATTCACAGGTGTTCCAACAATAGTTAAATGGTGCACCATTTTGTCCCTACCTGTCCTTATTCACTAAATGGTCTTAATTGGTAGGTGGTCGTTAACACAAGTTTCACTTTATGTTTAATACTGGTAGAATAGAACATATTTTTATTGTGTGAAAGACAACCTCCGAATAAAGACAATCCTGCCAATAAAGACTGGCAGGGACAAAAAGCTACCCTATTTAGTTCTTGTGGAAACACCTGTGAATAAAGACCACCAGTCAACAAGGGCTGCTATAGCTTCTTCGGCTAAAATACCTAATAATTTGTGTGAAAAATAATGTTAAATCTAATTTATGATTTACTTTTACAGCGCCACCGTCTTATCAAGAATCTGTGTTAGGAAAGGTTGATACAACCGATGATGACGACAAAAATGCTGCTGGAAATATGAGCTTTGCTCCTTCTTACACATATTACGATTGGTTGAACCATCCACCAACAGGTGCCCCTTCGTAGACATTTAAACGTTTGCATCAGATAATTAACTGAAACAACTAAAAACATTAAAGTTGGAGGAGTATCTTGTTATAATTTCTCTTTGTTTTTAAATATACAATTTATAAGATTCTTTCTGTTGAGACTATTTTTACAGGTTAAGTTATTTAGTTTTACAGAGTTTTTAGAAATTGATGTATTAATAAAGGTACTGGTATGAGTCCAGTAAATCTGGACTAAGATAATTCTGGTGTATGAATACTTCTTTCAGTTTGAAACATAATTCATGCAGTAACATTAAATTTTAATAGATAACGTGATTTTAATTCAAACATTTTATTTCCAAGGTTAGTGAAAATATCAACTATAATACTACATATAACAATAAATGTAATTATGGAAAAAGGGTTGTTGTAACAACATTATATACGACCTTTCCGTAATACAGGAACAGTTACACAGGTTTGGTGGTAACAGACAAATTAAGTAAGAATTGGATGGCAATATTTTGATGAACAGAATCAATATATTTGGTCATGCCCAACCTCCACATTAATTTTCAAGATGCTAGGTCGACGGGTTCGCAAGTTATCGTCTGAAAACAGTTTTACTATTCCGGGTCACTGTGACTTTGACCTACTGACCTCAAAATCAATAGGGGTCATCTGCTGGTCATGACCAACCAACACATCAAGTTTCAAGATCCTAGGCCCAAGCATTCCCGAGTAACCATCAGGAAACCTCTTGGTAGATGGACTGACTGTCATCTGCAAACCAATATACCCCTCTTCTTCAAAGGAGGCATAATAAAAATGACACAATCACTTAAATGATCGATGTTTAACAAGGTGCTGTTTTGTTTAAAAAAACCTTGTCATCACTTCCACTGGTTTCAGTGCAAACTATTTCAGTAATTCGAAATAAGGGCAGAAATGTATATACAAATATTGGCATAAATGCACTTTTTTAAGCTGGACTAGTTGAAGAGTAAGGAAAGGCCCTCGATGGTGCCCTAGGATTCACATTGCAGCGCAGCACAGGTTATATTTTTGTGTGCAAGCAACTTTTGTTTGATTTCTCAGTAGCTTGTTAAGAGGATTCAATTTAAACTTCACTTAAGTTTTCAAAGGTATCAATCAAATCAGGGAACTCCCGACTCAATTTCAAACAAATATTTTACCTTGTACAGTTCAACTTTTTCAACATTACTGATTGCATCAAGGGGGGCATTCGTGTTTTACAAACAGCTCTTGTTATTTCTACATTTCTTAAATATATCAAGGTATTTATGTATAAGCTTGGCCAATATATTTTGCTTACCTGTTTACATTTAACTGTGTTTATATACTTTTTTACTGACATCATATCTAATATGTGTTAATTAAACATTTGTACACTTTTATACGTGTAATTTTGTAGCATGTATCATGCACTTGCATGCACTATACAGTCTAGACTGCCTTATGTGACTTTCCAAGGGAGGCAGCAAAACTGGTGCAAAACTGGAGGACATAATTTTTTTATGCCCACTAGACTGTGTAACACAACATAATCTCAAAAAAAACTGAGGGCCTTTATCCTGACAGTATTTTGTGACATTGACAAATGTTTCACTTCATACACATCTACACATGTGTAGTGCTGTACCAAGCTACAAAAAACTGTTGGACAAGTTGCCTCAACAAGATAGTGTCTACAGACAGACAGAAAGACATGCTGATTCCAGTATTCCAACCCACTTTCCAACTTCTTTGGTCAAAAGTACTATACAAACTACAGAGCTTATGTTATATTGTTAAAACATCCGACTTTCCGTAAACAGATATTACTTGACTTGACTGAGTGTCCCTTTAACATGTAAACACCTACCTCTCATTTTCATATCATCGTTCAGCTCAACAATAACCTGACCTTGTATTACTTGTCCTGGAAAATAAACAATCTGTGGATTGTTTAAAACAATGTCTAATTTCCTTAATTTTAGCATTATACTAAAATTAATCCCGCTCTTCACACATCAAAAAAATTCACCGTATCCGATAAGCCAATACGTATACTGTTCCGAGCTGCTGAATACATTACTTTTTAAAGGGGAAGTGAAAATTCGCGTCGTACGATAACGTACTGCCAATACATACCACGGAAGCAGGGCCCGTATATTACAATAATATCCGGACCCTGAAGGAAGATAGATAGACATGCGTACATGAAGATTTACGTAGCCTCCGCCTGGGTTATATATTAGGACCTAACCTCCGCGGAGTATACTAAAATTGCCGGCGACCTTGTCGGAAATAGCGGGAATACTTTTCTAGCATTAATTTGTAAGTACTCCTATATGAAGTTCAAACTCTATGCTTCTGTATGACATGCTTATCCATAAACGTTGTATGCTCATTGTCTAAAATTCGTAAGAATAAGGTACTCAGGAAGACGATTACATGCAAGATAGATCTAATTACCACGTGACTTTTGGGAAAGGTTCATACGGCGAAAACGATCATTTTAACATATCTCAGCTTTTACATGACGGATTTTGGTGAAATAAAGTGCAAAGTACCCGCCGATATGAGTTCTTTCCCCAACACTATCCGATTTTCGCAAAACAGTTATCCGAGGTGACGGATATTTCCATCTGAACCAAGTGTCTCATGATGGAAACTTTTTCTTGTATACCGTCTTGCTCTTTAACGTAGATTTCTATATGCAAACTTATCAAAATGATGAATTATCAACGATTTTCCGATGTTGTGTTTGGGAAATTGACGCCACAATGTTTATAACGTTACGTCATTCAAGTAATTCACGAAAGTCGTCTGGCATAGGAGGGGTGCCAGACCGGTTTTTCCGGCATGGGCAAAATCACCGGAAATGCCGATCCGATATGCAAGAAATCCGGAATATGGTATTTCCGGTCGAGGAAGAGGAGGTTATACCAGAAATCTGGAATATGGTACTTCCGGTCGAGGAAGAGGAGGTCGTTTATGTTGTAATTGCGGGATGACAAACCATATAACAACAGACTGAAGACGTCGTATTTAGGGAAACGTAGACAGTCACTCACTAACTCTCATAAATAAATATGATGTGTTAAGCAATTTTTGTGATAACTGCAGGAAATTAACATGTAAGTGTGATTATGTATTATTTCTGGGTCAGGAAACTTGTCCAAATAATGCTACATTCACATCAGAGATAATAACGTTATAATTTGTCAAAACACCGGAAAGTTTCACGCTGAAAAGTCCCGTAAAACCTACCGAAATTAATGCAGACATCAAACACACACCTTTCTCATTGCAGTTCGTATTCAAAAACTAAGAAAAGCTGATAGCGAGATTAGTGCTACATTTAAAAGCGAACAAGGCGAATTTTCCTTTGTATTTAAAAAGAACGGGCTGCATGTAGCAAACTTAAATATTCAGCACATAATGCCCAAAATAGATGAAATAAAGTATCACTTGTCATTGTGCAATTCTTCAAGTATACTTGGGCTTTGTGAAACATTCCTAACCGAAAATATTGATGATAATCAGTTAAAGATTAGCAACATTACGTTTGAAAGAAAAGATCGAAAAAGTCAAAAAGGTGGGGGTATTATTGTATATTAATCCAATAAAATCCCTTACACACGTCGTAATGACCTAGAACATGCTGATATTGAATCAATATGTGTTCAGATAAATTTTCCTCATTGTAAACCGATTTTATTAAATTTTGTATACAGAAACCCCCCCTCTTGCATTGATACATCTGAAATATTACTTCACCAAATGGATGCATTAAATTATGAATTACATGTTCTTGGAGATATCAATATTAATTTCATCCTTGAAGACAAATGTTTTAAAAGTACAAAGTGGAATAACCTCTTTTTAAAATTTGCATTAACACAAATGGTCCGTACCCAACTAGAATTAATAAAATCAGTTCCTCTGTCATTGACCATATTTATTCAAATATGCCAGACCGTATTGTTGAAGTAACTGTTCCATTTTATAGTATTAGTGATTACTTTCCGGTTTGTTTTACGCGGTCAATGACAGGTATGAAATGTACACAATCATCTCATAAAACAATAAGATAAAGATCTTTTAAGAATTTTAACGAATCCCATTTTCAAAACGATTTAATGAATACTGATATTGACATTATGGAAACATACCATGAGCCAAATATATCTTTACATATATTCTTCGCAATTATTAATAACGTGTTGTATAAACATGCCCCTATTAAAGAGAAAAGAGTAAAACGGGACACATAACCAGAATGGTTTACGGAAAAAATAAAGTCGGCCATGCGCAAGCGAAATAAGTTTCATAGAGACAAGAAATTTAATGAGTTCAAAATGCAAAGAAATAAGGTTATAACTTTAATAAAGAAAAGCAAAAAGAACTTTTACAATGAATGAAAATTTGTCTCTGCATTTGAAGTAAAGCAAATTATTGATAAATTAAATCCAAATAAATCAACAGGATTGGTCCAAGAATTTTACAATCTTGTGGTGATTACATATCATCTGCAATTGCCCACATCATTAATCAGAGTATAGATAAGGGTGTTTTTCCAGACAAACTTAAAGAGGCATTTGTTATCCCAATTTTCAAATCTGGTAACAGACAAGATCCGAATAACTATCGTCCAATATCAATTTTGTCTACCATTTCTAAAATTTTCGAAAGACACATTGCTACTCAGCTACAGAACTTTTTTCAAAATATGAAAATATTACACCGTGCGCAATCGGAATTCCGACAGCAACATTCATGCCAAACAGCATTAATTCACCTCATTGATACGTGGCTAAACGACACTGACTCTGGAAAATATGTAGAGGCAGTTTTTCTGGATTTACGAAAGGCATTCGACTTGGTAGATCATAACATTCTTTTACACAAACTCAAGTTATACCACTTTTCTCCCAACACCATTAAAATATTTGCATCTTATCTGTCTAACAGGAGTCAGATTATTAAATCTGGCAATATAACTTCAAATGCACTGCAAGTTACTTCTGGGGTTCCCCAGGGCTCTATACTTGGGCCGTTATTACTTTTATTATACATAAATGACAAATTGCTTTTGAAACATCATCAAGCAATATTAATTTATATACTGACGACTCTACTCCTCATGAATCAGATCGCGATATTCAAATTGTACAATGTAAACTTCAAAGAAATTTGAACGAAATAATAAAGTGGTGCCATTTAAACAACATATCAATACATCCTACAAAAACAAAATGTATGATTTTAACGACCTGCCGTAAGCACAGAACTTACAAGGATTTACATTTAAAGTTGACAATTAATAATACACTTTTGCAAAACGTTGGTGTTCATAAGATGCTGGGTATTTATGTAGATAATACTTTATCTTGGAATGTACAGCTTTCCAAAGTATCCTCCAAAATCAATTCTAAAAAATTGTCCTTATGAAACGAATTTCTAATTACTTAACTGATGACATGAAAATTATTTTCTACAATGCGTATATTTTATCATCTATGGACTATTGTTGTACTATATGTGGAACCGGAATACGGTGTTTAAATACTATGTCCAAGTTACAAGCAAGAGTCGCAAGACTGATTAAACGTAAACCTCCGCGTACCTGTAGCACACCTTTGCTTAATGAACTACAATGGCTGACTTTTGCTGATAGATGCTTATATCATACGGCTGTACTTGTTTACAAAGCTCGACACAATCTTGCTCCAGAATACATACTTGAGTTACTTAACTTTTCCAGCAATAATACATATAGTCTTTGATCAGTAAGCGACACTAATATTGTGATACCAAAACAACGCACTATGTACATGAAACATTCTTTTACTGATATCTCTGCTCACACTTGGAACAATATACCAATAGATATTCGTTTCAGACAATCATTGAGTTCATTTAAAAATCATTGAAAAAAACATTTATTGATGAAATATAACACTGCTACAGCACGTCTGTGTATCGTGTGAAAAATGATGAATGACTGTTCTTTATTTACAGTCAAACTTGTGAGCAAATGCCACTCGCTGGAAAATGATTAACATGTACGATTATGGTCATCATTAACACCTTTACTTCATTTACATGAGTTCTTAAATGACTTCTTCTCTTTCCCTCCTGATTTGTTTTACTAATAACGGTCTTTAACATAGGTTTGACTGTATATGGAGTTCAAATGTCTTGAAATGTTTGCTATGAATTATTGAGTGATTGTCATACTGTATGGTGTATAACTGAGTTGTGTAAAGTTGAAATTTAAGTTTTCTTTATGTCCTTTTCATGTTTTCTTTTTCAGAAGGCCATGTTTAAACTAAGTCATATGAATATTCGTTCATATTTCTGTGTGTGTTACCTTCTTGAAATTAAGAATTTATTATTATATTGTTATTATTATTATTATTATTATTATTATTATAATTATAGTCAATACGGTTTTGAAGGTTTGCGTGAACATACATATATACCTATATGATAGGTACATCCCTTTCACTATTTACACGTTATCAACCCTGTATCTTTTTACATTTGTTTATACTAGCTCAACTAATTGTGCGCCAGGGCTTTTTGCTACATACGACGGCCCGCCCTACAGACATCTATGTAATATCAGTTCGTGAAATTGGTCGGTATATTGAGTCTATTGTTTATACCTACATCTTCGTCAATTTATGATTTCTCGCAGCTAAGAGGCCCATTCTTTCTTGTTATTCAGACAACAGCTGGAAATTTACTGAAAATTGCGGATATGTTATATATATTGTAGAGAAATCATGGTAACCATGGTAACGAGTATTTTTGTTTTAAACACAAGTTCACAGCAGACACATTTCACATGTATACTATTTAATTCTACAATGTTAAATAAAATTATTTGTTTTATACCATCTGAAAAAATAAGCAAAAACTGTCAATAATTTCTCGAATTACTATATTGCAATAGTGCTATCTCTTTCAGATATATAGATGATATTTGTTTGTTTTGAGTAGATATGGAATATATCTCACCGAGAAGTGATACAATTGTAATATTTTCACTTTGAGTTGAGATATATTCCATATTCACTTAAACAAACACATTTTCTTTTTATGTTATGCTGAATATTAAAACAAAAGCAAAATTATGTATATGCACTACTTAAAAAAGTAGTTCCGGCAGACCTATATCACCCACACTGTGACTGATATGAAATCTATATCATCACTCTATATTTCACTGATGTAACACATTTTTCATTACTTAGCATAAAATAAAAAGTTATCTCTTGAAATTAAACGGATATCCCTTTCCTATTTCTCCTAAACCTGCATCTTTAAAATGTACAGTGATATCTCTATTGAATAAATATTTCCTATAAATACTGAGTAAAACGGCTCACCATAAACCATATTGAGAGACTGTAGACGTATGGTTATATTATTCTATAGTTTCAGCTTTTGTGCTTACATATCTAATAAAATTATCTTAAAGTTTTTTTACTAATATTTTACATGTCTAGAATTTGTTATAGAACACAATCGTGAAAAAATAGGTAAGATTGGTTGATTAAATTCAGACTGCACTCTATAAGTCTATAATTTGGCGAAGGAATTTTTTCCGCAATAATTGTGATTTTAATACTGAACAATGACTATGTAGATAGTCACAAATCGCACAAAGTACTGTTACTGTGTGTCTGCAATATTCCAGACTCGTCGAGCACCAATAGCCCAATACCACGTGTTTCCATTTCGGAGCCTGTACAGATGCAATGAAAAACATATAAGGAGTAAAGTTTAAAGTTTATTTATTTTACAACGATTGCAATACAAGTTATACAACTTATGTTAGATCTTGCTCGTTGGCATAGATCGTCGTACTGATGTAGCATTTTACGGTGGAGGAAACCGGAGTACCCGGAGAAAACCATCGTCTCCGGCTTGGTGACCACATAACTAGTATGGAGTAAAACCATTAATCTACCAGTAACTTGACAGCACTTTGAAAGTTTCTTTATTTGATATAATTTGCATAAATAACAGCACTATTTTTAAACATTGTATTACATAAACAACAAAATCTATTTATAGTAATCTTCGTCATAGGGATGCCTCAGCTTGTTCAACATCTTCATTTGATCAACGACTAGTGTATTCACCCCGGAAGTGTCTAAGTCATTATCATCCCGACGCAGCCAGCGACTTTTTTTCATTTCTTCTATAGTTGCCTCATGTAACTGCCGTTCAAGCTGACGCCTGCGCAGAAAGTTTCTCTTCGGACGTGTTTTCTTATCTTTATCAACACGAGGAACCTTTTTCGCTTTTGCTGCCTCGGGATCATAAACATAATTTGGATTTTCTTTAACATACTTATCCACATTTTCAAAGAAATTATCAATTTTGTCTTCTAAATATAAGCTTGTTGCTACTTCACCTAATATCATTCCCTTTTTCATTTCTTTATGAAGATCATCTCCAAGAGTATCATCAAATATTTCGCCGTCATTATTTGCAGTATTAGCACCTTCTCTAATCGAACGGAACGGTTTCCCCTTCTTTTCGTTTGTTTCTTGCTCATGGCAGGAGAAGGGCGATCTTGTTTTACCTTCTTTAAGCATAGAAGATGCTCGACGGATGTCCATCACTGATTTTTTTCGAGTTTCAACGGCCATTTCGATTGCCGTCTTAGGGCGTGTCTTTTGAGGTGTTTTATTGAATTCTGTTATCTGTGTAGCGGGAACGCTCATCGGTCTTATTTTAGATGTTGAAGAACTTACAACCTTTTTATTCTCATTCTTGTTGAGTGCTTTGACGGTAGATGACGGCACCTGCAGAAGTGACGCTGTATTACGTGTGCTGTTTCCGGAAATGGGTCTATCCTTGATGACGGATGTGTTTGTTTTCTTCAGTCCATTGGAAACAGATATGTTATTAGAAATGTCTTTACTGTCAGATGCTTTCTTTATTTTGTGTGCTTCGGGGTTGGTTCCTAACTTTTCTATTGGAAAGGTTGGGACGGCTATAGTTATAACTGAATCGGGGTTTTCTTTATCTGTCACATGTGTCTGGGAATCCTTTAAGTTATTTTCTCCATTGGTAGTAATAATTTTATTGCCGTCTGTCTTTGCTGCAGTTATGGGACTAGCGTTCACGTTACTTACACGATGAATTTCACGCTCTGCTTGTGTACGAGATGTATCTGATAAACTATTGTTTTCACTGTTTTCTGCTTCCTCATACACTACATTTACTGTAGGTATTTTTTGTTCTTTGAATGTCTCTAAATCATCATTCATGCATCGAATGTCAATAGACTGTCTTCTATCCTCTCGAACAGATTTTGGAACCAAATAATCACCATGGCCTTTCACTGGTTTTGAAATCCTTGCTGAAACTGGTCTGTCCGGATCGATTTCCTTAGGAGTTTGTGGTGATCGGGGTGTCTTTGGCTGTGGCGTTGATGTTTGTATTCTCAACTTTCGTTCAGATCGAGGGGTATTGTACTGATCAGATTTATTTTCTTTATCAATACCATTCAGTTGTAACCGCGGTGCCGCGCTTTTCGCTCTCGGCATTAGTTTTAATCTCCGTTCAGCAGCCTTGATTTTAAGCTGTAAATCCGACGATGGTATAATAATGTTTAATTTACCGTCTTCTTCCATCTTCTTAAATTCTTCTACCTCTTCCGGTTGTAAATGAGATTTTATCCTTGATGCTTTCTCTTTTAACCGTTTATATTTCACCTTGATGACTTTCTGATCTAAGTTTATCAAGCTGATGTTGTAAGCCTTTCCTAGATCAAGGGCTTGTATATTCTTTTCTAAACTTCGAACTTCCTTAAAATTCAGGAAAATGGCGCGCGTTTCTTTATCACTAGGCTCCATCTTTAAAGATAAGAAATCAACCTTTGTTCAGAAAGTCGGTATTTCACACACTCCAATCTTCATCATTATAAATTTTTTTTCTAAGATTATTTGCATTATGCTATATTTTGTCTGACATCTCTCTTAATCAGTCAGACTGTAAGGATGTTCTAAGTCCGTTTCATTTCTTTATTTTATTTACTGATATTATGATCGTTTTCGGTCCCGTCCATCAGTTTTACAAAATCATCTACACCAGACAACGCCTTGTCGAATTTAACACTGGAAAAACCTAGACAAGGAAAGATAGGCGAACTTCATCTCTGAAAAGAAAAAGGAAAAATCATTGAATGTTATATATATTTCTTACTTATTATAAATCTACTAGATTAAGAGTTTTCATCATGGTTATATTGCTTTAAGATTCATTCTGGCGTGTAAATATAACAAGGTACGTCAAAGAATAAATTTTTGAGATTTTTTGTAGTTTTCAAATTTTGTTTTTATTTGGTTGACCCGGATTGTAACATTTTGTTGATAGATGTTTTTCGTCCATTTATTTGATCTTAATAGTATATTTGAATGGCTGTAAAACATCATTTATTTTCATCAAAACCTTGTTTTTAAACTATTTACATTTGCATGCATGTCAGTGAAAACATACACGTTTTGCAGAACTATAAGGGACATTTCCTTTTTAAACATTTAATATATTCTAGATTTGCTAGTACTATAGTACGTATATGTGTGCGTCTAGTAATGCAACCCGTTGAATCATGGACGCCGGGATTTTAAAGAATTGCGTCATAGAGTGTCTGATTTAGCCGAGTCTAAGCATCGCTAAAAGCTTTTTCGAACAAGCTATACAACAGTTTTGTGTTTGTTTTGATTGCACAGAGGTTTTGCGTTGTTTATGATTTATTCAATGAATTAATCAAAATTAATTAATTTATTTATTTTTCAATTAATTAAACTTTTATTTAGATAATTAATTTATTTATGGTCAAATACATTGTGAGGCAAAAAAATATCTAAAAGAAGAATGCGCCCTCTTGTTTATTTTTTTTTGTGAAATTGTGACGTTGGTCTTCTAGTACATTAGGAGATCATTTCTTCCCCAGCGCCATAAAATGTCGAAATATATATTTACTCTTAATATTTTAATTCTTTAAATGTTAAAGATATTTACACCATGTTTCATTACTTTCATAATATATTACTTCATAAGTCTTTAACATAAGATTTTAAGTATAGTGAAAGATAAATAATCAGATAAACCAAATACATTGTACATGTACACGCTTTTCTATAAGTATTTATTAACTAATCAAAGAAGAAAATTGAATTTCAGCATGCCAGGTTACTATGGCAAAGAAGAAAAATACAAATGTAAGCTTTATTGGCATTATGTTGACCTGTATCTTACATTACATAAATATATAAAACTTAAAATGGAATCAATTATCATAATTAAACCTTTTATTTTCACTTGCTATCAATGATCTTTAAACAACATTTTGATAATATCATATACATCGTGAGTAATATATAAACATTTTACCTTTGCTGACATTATCAATAATAATGTTAATGTATTTTCAGAATCCTCAAAACCCTTGGACGAAGTGATTAAATATTTCATGAAAACGAATACATTTGAATGTAAAACTTTAACTATGATACAAGCCAGAACTCACCATCATAACTGTATCCAGCTACATTCTGCTCTCCATCAATATTCCTTTTGACAGTTACTTCATCTTCTATTATTTATCTCAAAATGTCTATTCCATGAATTTTTAACCAATATATCGACAGACTTATGATGGTTTGATAAAAAACGTCTTGATAGTGTTTATTGCGGAGTAATCCTAGGCAAAAAAACACAGATTAAACTTAATCTGGTCAGGGATAACAACTTACGGAATCGTTGGAGGAGAAAATCAGGGTTAAAACGGATTAAAAGTTTAGCAAATAAAACCCCTCCTATATATATATTCCGTCACACTTGTTCTTCAAATTAGAAATACGTTGTTTGTGTAGTCATGGGGAAGCAAAACAAGGAGTTTATCATGCTTTTGAAATACAATGTACTACGGACAGCTGCTGATACGTGGTGCATGGGGAACATCCTTTATAACATTATAATAGAACCCCGCTTTTGTCATATTATATATATCTATATAGTTTATGCGAATGGGCTTGTGTACGTTTAACCGGAATAGTAAATCTTATCTATGTATTTTATCTAGTATAATGTAATTCCCGCATTCGCGAGAAACTTTTTATACTAGTATAATGTAACTCCGAAATTTGCTGGGAGCTATGTGTACCGATACTAGTAACTGTAATTCCTTGAGAAACTATGAGTATTTGTACCCGTAATTCCGTGAGAAACTATGAGTATTTGTACCCGTAATTCCGTGAGAAACTATGAGTACTTGTACCCGTAATTCCGTGAGAAACTATGAGTATTTGTACCCGTAATTCCGCGAGAAACTATGAGTACTTGTACCCGTAATTCCGTGAGGAACTATAAGTACTAGTACCTTTAATTTCAAAGGTCGTGAGAAACTATGAGTACTAGTACCTGCTATTCCAAAAGTCGTGAGGAACTACAGAACTAGAACCCGTAATTCCCTCAGGAACTATGGTACAAGTACCTGTTATTCCAAAAATGGCGAGAAACTATGAGTACTTGTACCTGTAATTCCAAAAGTCGTGAGGAACTATGAGTACTAGTACCTGTAATTCCGTGAGAAACTATGAGTACTAGTACCTGTAATTCCGTGAGGAACTATGAGTACTAGTACTTGTTATTCTAAGAGTCTCGAGGAACTATGAGTACTCGTACCTGTAATTCCAAAAGTCGTGAGGAACTATGAGTAATAGTACCTGTAATTCCGTGAGGAACTATGAGTACTTGTTATTCTAAAAGTCGCGAGAAACTATGAGTACTAGTACCTGTAATTCCGTGAGAAACTATGCGTACTAGTACCTGTAATTCCGTGAGAAACTATGAGTACTAGTACCTGTTATTCCGTGAGAAACTATGAGTACTACCTGTAATTCCGTGAGGAACTATGAGTACTAGTACCTGTAGTTCCGTGAGGAACTATGAGTACTAGTACCTGTAATTCCGAGAGGAAATATGAGTACTAGTACCTTTTATTCCGTGAGGAACTATGAGTACTTGTACCTATTATTCAAAAAGTTGCGAGGAAGTATCAGTACTAGTACCAGTTATTCCGAAATTCGCGAGGAACTATGTATACTAGCATCTGTATTTTCAAATCTGTTATTCAAATATTCGCAAGTAACTATGTGTACTAGTACCTGTTATTCCACAAGTCGCGAATTACTATCTGAACTAGTATTGTAATGCCATTGAAAATAGCCATAAAGCTATAAAACTATGAGAACTAAAACCCGTAATTCCCTAAGGAACTAGGAGTACAAGTACCTGTTATTAAAAAAATGGCAAGAAACTATGAGTACTCGTACCTGTAAATCCAAAAGTGGAGAGAAACTATGAGTACTATTACCTGTTATTCCGTGAGGAACTATGAGTACTAGTACTCGTTATTCTAATAGTCGCGATGAACTGTGTGTACTAGTACCTGTTATTCCAAAAGTCGTAAGGAAATATGAGTTCAAGTACCTGTTATTCCGTGAGGAACTATGAGTACTAGTACCTGTTATTCCAAAAGTCGTAAGGAAATATGAGCACTAGTACCTGTTATTCAAAAAGTCGTGGGGAACTATGAGTACTAGTACCTTTTATTCCGCGAGGAACTATGAGTACTAGTACCTGTCATTAAAAAAGTCGTGGGGAACTATGAGTACTAGTACCTGTTATTCCGTGAGGAACTATGAGTACTAGTACTTGTTATTCCGTGAGGAACTTTGAGTACTAGTACCTGTTATTCCGTGAGGAACTATGAGCACTAGTACCTGTAATTCAAAAAGTCGTGGGGAACTTTGAGTACTAGTACCTGTTATTCCGCGAGGAACTATGAGTACTAGTACCTGTCATTAAAAAAGTCGTGGGGAACTATGAGTACTAGTACCTGTTATTCCGTGAGGAACTATGAGTACTAGTACCTATTATTCAAAAAGTTGCGAGGAACTATCAGTACTAGTACCAGTTATTCCGAAATTCGCGAGGAACTACGTGTACTAGTTTTTTGATACCAAAACTCGAGAGGGACTATATATACGAGCATCTGTATTTTCAAATCTGTTATTCAAATATTTGCAAGTAACTATGTGTACTAGTACCTGTTATTCCACAAGTCGCGAGTTACTATCTGAACTAGTATTGTAATGCCATTGAAAATAGCCATAACGCCCATAGAGTATAACGCTAGAGGAAAACTACCACCGAAGCCTATTCTGCCAGTCCGTCTGTCTGTCCGTCCGTCCGCTTTACCGTCCGTCCGTCTGTCTGTCGCGTCACTTCTATGTGGTGTAGTGCGTAAATGCATTTATTTAGTTTTTTTTACGATTTATGGAAACGTCTTGTAAACTGTCTGGGGAAATCAAGGTCTAAACGTTTCCCTCAGTGTCAACTCTCAATACAAGCAGTGTTTTATATCATATATCTGTTACACAAAAGCTGTGTTTCACGCTTCGTTTAAAGCGTTGGTCAATTTCCAATCCGTCTTTGTTTTATTAATTAACTACAATGTACTTAACGAATTTCATTCAGTTGTTATGCATGTTTATACCTTTGATGTGTTCTATAGCACATACCATACGTACAATATACCCCAATATGTAGGATATATTTTAACACTAGTACATGTTAATGATGTTGGTTGAACAAAAAGGACAACCTTTTCTGCACCGTTGGGCATCAGCTCGAAATGTGAGTTTTAAATGGCAGTTTATATTAAACATAGTTTATTTTGGTTTATTCAAAGTAGAAGATAAAGTTTTTTTATTTGCTTTGTTATATTTTGTGACTTTTAGCGTTTTTATAACTATGTTCAGTGTATCTTGTTCAGCATGATGCCGTCGGACCGGATCGTTTAAAGGCGTATGTACATGTATGTATTTTGATTTTATCGATAGTACCGAATAATCCGTATGGGGGATAGTGCAATATGTAGAACGTTTCACAGTTTCAGAAAGATCCATACCTCGGTGTACACCACCGATACATAGGACCTCGGTTTTAGGTTTCACCCGAAAGACCTTTAGTTATGTAAGTGGAGTAGGGGATCGAACCCGCGATCCATGGATTACCAGCGCGTAACCACTAGACTGCTGATCCGCCCCGCTTAATGTGACATTATATTAGGGAGGTTTAGGGTACTTGTCGCTTTGGACTGGAACACCTTATATGTTCCTTAAACCGACAGGGCTCGGTCTTTAACAATAATGTCGTCCGTTTTCATGCCTATGTTAATCCGTTTTGACACGTATGAATTATAGATTGTAATTGTAAAGAACAGTAAAACAAGAAATATTTCAATTCATGTTAAATGCACACTTTAAGCTTTATTTTATATCCTGTCATATCGTACAATACGTCTTAACACATCGCTATTAAATACCTCTTAAAAAATACTGTATAAGAACATAAATAGATTACGAATACCGTTAAATTTGTTTTAAAATCAGCCCTTCTGATACAGATCTGGGCATTTTTCTCTGTTTTTTTCCGATTACGTTTGCTATCTATTAATATTGTAAAATTATAGAATTATAGACCGGCCTATATTGTATGAAACAAGAGAAGATATGTATCCGTTTTTGGTCGCTGTAGATGCAGATAAAATTTACGTACCCGAAGAATAACTGAAAAAACTGGTGACATTTTGCTGTCAACAAAGTTGGCATAGAGGGCAGTGTCCTTCTTTGTAACGAATATTCTTATCTTTCCACCTTAGAAACATGATTTTAGAAGCTTTATTTTAGAACTTGCCATATACTCTCATTAAAAAGATCAACGTATAACGACATCAGTGAAAATCCGTTCATGCGACGTGCTTAAAGTAAGTTATGAACCATTACGATCTAGTTACTGCCTCTAAAGTTATCTTTTAGAGTGGAGATTATGTTCCAGGTTACCATCTTCTATCATTGATGAGAAACAAAATGATACTGCATCATGTTAACTTGGTTAACGCTGTCGACTACCTATCCTGAGGTCCCTGGTTCGAATCCCGGCCGAGGCACCTGGACATTTCAGAAATGCTTTCCAGAGTTTCCCATTCACCTAGAGATGCTGCAATGGCTAGAGACCCAGATGTAGTTTCAGGTGTATCGGGTTTTACACTGGGCACGTTAAAGAATCAAGGGGTATATTCGTAAACAGCTGGTCTGGTACCTGGATTCCCTTGTATCTGCATCTGTCCCCTCAACCAGCGCCTGTCAGATGTCTTGACAGTTTTACCTGAGAAAGAATCATATGGTCGGCTGCGACCAAGACAATCTAAATCACACACACATGCAGACACAGTCCAACATTTTGACAAAGAATGAGTTTATAGATCTCTCTCAAAAGAGAAGAATTTTAGAGAGCGTTTATTAGGTTAAAATAATAACAGCAGAGATCCCTAGTCTCGGGGTGAAGGTATGTGTGGTGGGGCAGGAGCGGCGGGAGCGGCGGGAGGGGCGGGGGTCAATTCATATCTATTATACAGTTCGGCCCCAAAAATGTAGCAACACGAACACGTCCGTCTGGAGACCATTTCTTTAAGTATATACGGTAATATCAGCTTAAATATAATACCCGATTATTAGTTTTTATATTAACGATTTATTCTATTGTAAGCCTTTAATAAAGAGAAATGTAATTTAAACGCATATTAAAATTGAAAGTGTATACATGTATACAATATTTACCAGTCGTGATAAATAATGGGGATTGATACCTACTTTTAGATTTGAACAATACAAACTTAAAAGTAACCAATATGCAGGAAAATAATGGAATTGGGGTAAGGCTTTATAAATATATTGTACTTTAATTCAGTATGCAACCGCTTATAAAAACAAACAGAAATGTATAATATATGCCGCAAATTCATTTTTCCGTCACCACATTTGTCTAACATCGCGTATCAAAAACTATTTTTATTTACATTGTTTAATTTTAAACATGACTTTGTTGATACTATTGTTGGCGTTCCTGTAACAGTCGCTCCGCCTACCGCATCTTTCTAGACGTTCGCAGACGTTAGCATGTCCCCTATGTTTTGCACCAAGAGACATGCAAATGAACCCCTGCAGTAATTCCAGAAAGGTGGTGACCTAGGATTTAACATTTTACTTTATACATGTATATTTATACGTGTTTTGTGACAAAATTATTGTTTACAGCGTTGCCTATGATATATAGCTGAAATTAGGCTTCGGTATATACCTTGTCAGTGCTTTAACTCGCTGCTGGGGGACTCATTCTTCTGTGTCGATGTCAGTCTGTTGGCGAGTGTTGTCATGGTGTTTAATGGTGTTATGGGATTTTATTTTCTCGGTATTGCAAAGGCTCCGAAAGTGTAATGTCTGTTTGGTTTCTGGGTTCGATACCACTATACAGATTTCAGTGTTATTAGTTTCATGAGTTTATATTTTGGCTCTTATTAAAATTGTGACCAATCATTCGGGCACAAAGATATTTACAATGTTCTGAAAGAAGTTTACATTGAACCTCGAAATAATCTTGAAAAGAAAACTGACATCACATAGATGACGAGTACATATTTAAACGCATTAAGACATACAAGGGAAAGCATTTTTCTCCAACTAGTCTCGATATGAATATTACAAAGTGTGTTTGCAGGGCAGAAGGAGTAGTGTCGATGTGTTGGGACAGTCCGCGGACTATGGAAATACAGTTACCTCAGTGCATCCTATTATCCCAGCCTTCAAGACATGTAGAGACAGAGATATTGGTATGTAGACATTTCAGTAAGAGGTGAAACCTACAGATATGTGATTGTATTTAACAGTCTGAAATGTTTATTTTTGAGCGAATTGCATGTGAATCAAGATCAGCCCATTTAAATAATTATAACTTAATGTCATTTAATTACATTACAAAAGAAAGCAAAAAATAAAAAGAACAACAAAACACGGATGACTCCATCTTGCGTTTTGACGGTGAAGGGAACCTAGTAGTAAGGTGAAACATGCATGTCTCGTCCGAGATGTCATCCAGGTAAATATTAGACTGAAGCGTGTATGAATCGTCCGAGATGCCATCTAGGTAAATATTAGACTGAATGAATCGTCCGAGATGCCATCTAGGTAAATATTAGACTGAAGCGTGTATGAATCGTCCGACACCCCATTTAGGCAAATATTAGGCCCAAGTGTTTGACTCGTCCAGGATTCCATTTTTGCAAATATAAGGTCAAACATTGTCGAATTATTCATCTTTACACAAGGTCACTATGTCCTTCCAATTATAGTAAGGGCATAAAAATGTGTTCCATTTTCTTTTCTTTTTTATTTGAACAGCAAGTTAAGTTTTGTACACGTCTTTTTTACATTTTCAAAAAATGAAGTTATAGTCAACTATAGTTCCGTGTTCCCTGTTATACACGTCACAGTTATAATATGTGTAGTGTGTAAAGCCTGTAGCCGAGATGTGTCCTGGCACTATCTTTAAATGCTCTGGCAATATGCAAAGTCTCTGGTATTCTGGTAACATTGGCTAACTTTAAAAGGTGTTTAATTAACATTATTCTCATTACAGAGAACATTGGTTTGTCTAATAAGCCGACGGGAAGGCATCAACAGTGGAAGATAAGAGATGATTCTATATCCCAAAGTATCACACTGCCACCCCTGCAACGTAGTGTCACAGATCTTGGTAAGTCGTTTTTCTTAAATAATCCTTTTTTGTTTCTTTAAATCTTGCTTACTTTCTGTCCGTTTACTTCATTCAGGTGTAAACTGCAGATGATTTAGGCCTACGTCATAACCTGAAACTCGAATCGTTTAGTGACTCTGAAATGAATGGGTTTTTTGTTACATGTTCTAACTGCCCAAATTGTACTGGTTCAGGAGTTTACTGCGAGTGTAACACTGATTATAGCATAGACGTAGTGTTTGCAGAATTTGTAAGCTCTTGGTTCCACGTCCGTGACAAGCAACCCTCTCCGATTGTCTGTGCCGGAATACAGTACTAGAGTTTTAGTCCTTAGTGCCTTTTTCTCATGTACTTAAAACAGAAACTTAAAAAATCGTTTTCTCTGAAGTGGCTAGGGTCTCACTACCTTTATTTTATATGCTAAGTAAAAAGTTTAAACTTTGCGTTCGCTGAAAGTGGCCGCCAGAGCAAAATTTAATTTGCCAAACAATTTTGCCTAATGACTTTCTGGCATGAAAATGATCCCTATAACATAATCAGGCCTGATTGGTTTGTTTTTAGCTCACATGATCGACAAGTGCTCAAAGGTGAGCGTTTGTGATCGCCTGGTGCCCGTCGTCTGTCTGTCTGACGTCTGTCTGTCTGTCTGTCTGTCTGTCGTCTGTCAACACTTAACCTTGTGTATGCAATAGAGGCTGCATTTTTCACTGGATCTTCGTGAAACTTGGACAGAATGACTGCCTTGATAAAAACTAGGTCGGCTTAGAATATGGGTTATCTCGGGGTAAAATAATAGAAAAAGATTGTGTATTTGACTGCAATTGTCACTTGATCTCCATGAAACTTAGTCAGTATGACTGCATTGATAAAAACTATGTCGAGTTTGAATATGGGTTATCTGTGGTCCAAAAACTAGGTTACAGGGTCAAATCATAGAAAAACCTTGTGTATGCAATAGAGGCTGCATTTTTACTGGATCTTCATGAAGCTTGATCAGTATAATTGACTTGATAAAATCTTGGTTCAGTTTGAATATGGACCATCTGGGGTTAAAAACTACGTCATGGGGTCAAATCATACAAAAACCTTGTGTATGCAATACAGGTTGCTTTTTTCATTGCATCTTTATGAAACTTTGTTAGTATGATTGTTTTGATGAAATTAGGTTGAGTTTGAATATGGGTAATCTTGGATAAAAACTAGGTCACCCGGTTTAAATCTTCGTGTATGCCATACAGGTGACATTTACAACCCAATTATCATGGAAATTGGTCAAAAGGTTTATCTTATCAAGGTCAAACAGAATGTTTGTGTTTATGATTTATAGTATAAACCACATTGATACTGCAATTTCAATGAAACATTGTGGAACATCACTAAATAGAGTTGATGCTCCTGGAGTTTAAAGTGACATTATGCGCATTTTTTTCAAGTAAAAATCCAGCTGAATATGATGTGTGTACAAAAGCGTAGAGGAAATAATAACTTTTAACCCAATACACCAAACTCTTCACGCTACCAGTATGAAATAATAACTTTCCAAATATTGATTTTCTTATTTGACTGGGAGAGTCAATTTAAGAAAAGAACAACTGCATGCAGGAGTTGCTTCCCTTCCACTGCCGAAATCTCTACCAAGACACAATCAACTATCATTTTATCAGTCCGATTTTTTATATCTAAAGCACCAACTTCAAATATTAATGCGGCATAATCATTAATTTAACACATTTAAATGAACAGCAACCAAAAATTGCTTTTATAAAACTGTCACGAAAAAAATACACTATTTGCAGTAAGATGCGCATAATGTCGCTTTAAATTGAATTGCTTAAAACACACAGGAGTTATGGCCGTTTTGGAAACCGAATGCAAAATCATCATGGCAGTTTCGGCCAAGACAAAATTGCCCAATTTATATCCGGAGCCATATCTTAAGACTTCCTCATTGGTAGTACAAGTTAGTTTATGGAAATATTTATCCCTATATAGAGTTATTTCCCCTTGAGTTTAAAGTGGAATTATGCACATTTTTTTTCCAAGTAAAAATCCAGCTGAAATATGTGTGTATACAAAGGGTAGAGGAAATAATAGCTTTTAACCCAATACACCAAACTCTTCCTGCTACCAGTACGAAATAATAACTTTCCAAATATTCATTTTCTTATTTTGACTGGGAGAGTCAATTTAAGAAATAAACAAATGCATGCAGGAGTTGCTTCCCTTCCACTGCCGAAATCTCTACCGGCAACAACACTAATAACACAAGGGAGATCACTGTCAAGAAAGGAATTATTATTTCATAAGTCCATTTTTTATGCCCCCGAAGGGTGGCATATTAAAATCGCACCGTCTGTCCGTCTGACCGTCTGTCCGTCCGTCCGTCCGTCCGTCCGTGCGTCCCCACTTACAAATTCGTGTCCGGACTGTAACTTTGTCATGCATTGAAGGATTTTAAAATAACTTGGCACACATGTCTAGCACATCAAGACGACGTGTCGCGTGCAAGACCCACATCCCTACCTCAAAGGTGAAGGTCACACTTGGAGTATGAAGGTTATGGAATCCTCTATATATGCACACATTCGTGTCCGGACTGTAACTTTGTCATGCATTGAAGGATTTTAAAATAACTAGGCACACATGTCTAGCACATCAAGACGACGTGTCGCGTGCAAGACCCACGTCCCTAGCTCAAAGGTCAAGGTCATACTTAGAGTTTGAAGGTAAAGGATTCCTCTATATATGCATATATGCATACATTCGTGTCCGGACTGTAACTTTGTCATGCCTTGAAGGATTTTAAAATAATTTGGCACAAATGTCTAGCACATCAAGACGACGTGTCGCGTGCAAGACCCACATCCCTACCACAAAGGTCAAGGTACACTTAGAGTTTATAGGTAATGGAATCCTGTATATATGCATACATTTGTGTCCGGACTATAACTTTTATTATGCTTTGAAGGATTTTAAAATAACTTGGCACAAATGTCTAGCACATCAAGCGGATGTGTCGCGTGCAAAACCCAAGTCCCTACCTCAAAGGTCAAGGTCACACTTAGTGTTTAAAGTAATGGAATACTGTATGCATGATAACTCTGTCATGCATGGAAGGATTTTAAAATTACATAGCACATTTATTGAGCACATGGAGAGGACACAGACTGTGAGGCACCTCTTTCGGGGGCATTCGTCACTTGTGAGGGACAGCTCTTGTTTTTATTTCTAAAGCACCAACTTCAAATACTAATGCGGCATTATCATTAGTTTAACACAGTTAAATGCTCAGCAACCGAAAATTGCTTTTATAAAAATGTCACCAAAAATATACTATGTATGTGCAGTAAGATCCGCATAATGTCACTTTAAGTTGAATTGCATCAGATGCACAGGACTTATGTCCCTTTAAACATTGAAGACAGGCTTTGCCAAGTAAAATTTGCCCAATTTAATGTCCGGTGCCATAGCTACCACATTTGTTATGCAATTCCAATATTTATGGAACCGTTACTATAAAGAGTTGATACTTTTCGAGTTTCAGTTGAATTGCTTCAGAGGCAGCACAGGAGTTATCACCCTTTGAAATTTGAATTTGACTGGTTGTGCTGGGAACAGAAAAGGGCTCGCACTACTAAATAGCATATCCTCTGGGCGTATATTGCTTCTCTCCTACTGTCAGCCCTCGTTTCTTCATAATTATACCCCCTACACACGTTCTGCGGGGAATTCCAATTACAATGTAATCGAGTTTGACTATTTGGGCGCCTGCAATGCTACTAAATGTAGATTTGAACATAGTGTCTACATATCTTATACACAATATAGCAAATGTGTTACGCAATATCATTTCTTTCTAGGAAGTTTACGAACAATGTACAAAAGACCAAAAAGTCCAACCCCTAATTTTACGATGATTAATCGGAGGGACCCTAGTTTACTGAGGACACCTACCGTAACTGCCTTAATAACCACGTCCAAACCTATTCCAAATCTGCTGGATAAACGAAAGAAAGATGAGGAAGAAGCTCCAAAGAAACATTTGAAAATGTGGAAAGATGAAGTCGTAAAGTAACGTATTTCAGTTGACTTATAATTTATTTATATAAGTGAGATTATTGAAGTTGCGAGCAGAATCTCGGCGAAAAATTTCCACTTTACGTTAAACTGTATGGCACTACAAGTATTCTTTTAAGAAATTCAATTCAAAAGCCGCTGATTGAACCATTGCGGTGCCAAGAGCCGCACATATGTGGGGCCGAGAATCGAACATTGGTGATGTCAAACCTTGCCCCGGCGGTATCAAGACCAAACCACGACGATCGCAAGATAGCGCCTCCTCATAAGGCACCATGACAGGTGTTGTAAGGAATACAATTTTCGATTCTGAAGTAATATGTTGAAAAGGTATGACCTATTGGAAAACAGCATTTATTATAATGTCCTACAACCATTCATGTTTTATCTCACTGCACATATATTAATGGATGCCACATTTTCAATTTCAGGGTTGTTCCATCCCGGCCTCCAATAGCAATCCATTCCGACTGGAAGGCGCCACCTGCAGAATGGGACGATCGGGATCAATATATTTACGGTCCGAAGCCCATATTTTACAAGAATATTAAATACACGCAGCACAAAGACTTTGTTGTGAATCCGGAATGGTTGTCAGAGTACATGACAGTATCAACATACTCGCAGGCCTATCGCACATGTGCACTCAGATATGGATGGTGTGCATAAATACACTAATAGTTTCTGTTTTAAGCACCTGTTTAAAGTGTTATAATTATTAATATACATTATATTGTTGTTATCAGATATAAAAAAGTGAATTAGATGTAGTCAGTTCTTATATACTCTTTCTTGAAGGTACCCGTGGCATATACATTGTATGTCATTCCAAGAAGTGGAACTAATTTTACCACATACATTTAGAATATAATACACGTAAAATGCCAAAAATTGTTGAACGTTTTTCGCCAGACAATTAGGCACCCGCACCTGATGCGCCTAGGTTTAATGTATTCTTTAACGTGGGTATTTTGGTCACAATTAACGTTCGCAAATGGAAATCTGTACCAAATTCTTTAAAGTCTGACCTTAAGCGTTACCCAAGGATTTCAAACACTGATGCAAATGAGGATTCTCAGGAAAGATCTTCAGTAATTAAAACCTTGAGGTTTGTCATATTGACCTCAAATACAGCGGGCTTTGTGTGCAGATTGACAAGTAAGGTGGTGCAAGTAGGTGCATGCAGTTTATTTCATAACAGCAATGTCTGTATAACATAGACTTACGAACTATTTCTATATGTGCTCGAATAAACAAAGATGTATAGATATAAACAAAGAACAGATTTTTTTTTAACTGACAAATATATTACACACATATACCAGTACATATCATTCAAACGTTTATAGAAGTAAATACTTCTATGTGTATAGAGTTAAATATTGAAATCACACAAAACAGTCCAAGTACATTACACAGGCGTCGTTTGCTGTCTTCAACTCTTTCATTTCTGCCACTGAGGTTTCAGTGAAATGTTATCTCCCATGTCAACAGATGTCCCCGCATCTGGTGCTGCCTCCCCGTTCGGTTCTGGCACCATCTCTGGTTTAAGAGCCTTCTGTTATGAAATAAGTCACAATATACTAAATTGTCATCACGTGTTAAGCTTGGCTAAAGCGACGACATTCTTAAAAGTATTAACATCGTTTAAGTACTCTTCAATACATTTAGCTAATGACTCGACCCAAGAAGTGGCAACCAGAAACACGTTTTATGCACAAGATATGTGTTTATTACATGTTCTGGTTATATATGTCCAGTTCACCGTTCCCATCCATATCAAATCATCATATCAATAATGTTATCATCGAATTAACAATTAACTAAATGACCTTCCGGTAACGCTTCTGCATGCCAATGCGACAATGTCAGGCCACACCTTTCCTTTCTTCAATGAGGGTAATAGCTTACATATACTTACTACTTTACACGATTTTAGTCTTTGTCTACAACTATATTTCATCAAAGTTTATTGTATCTGCATCTGTACCGTGTAATTGTTTTCTACACTTACCTTTTCTTTAAGTTGAACAAATTCTGCTTTAGCATCTTTATGAACGAGCTCTGTTTCGATGTCGCTTTCTGCAAGTTCCATATCCGAATCAGAGTCCAAGCTGCCCTCTGTAGAGCTTGGCTGTTATATATATATAGTTTGTATATATGTACGTAATAAAAGGTCATACTTATTTAACCGTTCCCATCTCAAATCATAGCTTCTTTAAAAAGTATATATATGTCATATATTACGTTTTGCAATATAGACGTTTCACCTATGTTAGCAAACACTAAATATAATCTCAACAAAGGTTACTGAACTTTTAAAAAAGGTCGTGACAGTGACAATTTTCTTGTTAAATTCTACAAGCCTAATCAACGTGGATTAGATGTCTAAGTTTGATTTGAAATGATATACCTCATAATCTGGATCCTCTTCAGATTCATAATTGTCAAAGTCAAAGTTTTCTAAATCTTCCTCGGTTTCTGAACCATCGTCTGTAAGTATCTCGTCATGTTTTCTTTTCTTCTCCGCTTCACCTCGGTCAGCACTAGCACCATCATCAGCTGTTTGAGCATAAATATAATTTACATAAAGATTGGACAACTTTACACACAATTTGAAAATTATTGATAGGTTAACTTGCCTTTCTAGATAATAAATATTAACAAGTCTTAATAATTTTGCTTTAGATTTGCATGTTGCATTTTTCAAGGATATCCATTTTATCAATTTTTAAGCTTTTTCAAAAATATTCCGTTGCAAACGAGTAGAATAGTGGCACCTTACAGTACCTTACAGATATTCCTCAATTTACTGAGTTTCGGGACTGAGGAATGACAACTGATGATATATTCATTGATCGCTCATTTTCCAAATTCCAATAAAATTCCTGTTAAGTAGTATCTAGTATTATCTACATTTAATTGCTGGAAAGGCGAACCAAATGAATGACAAGATTTATAACTTCATCATTTTCCAACTAGAAAAAAGTATTTTTTTAGATAAACATACGTCCCCCCTGCTCCGCCATGACTCCATCCCTAAGCAACTTTGACCTTTGACCCATCGACCTCAAACTCAATAGAGAAGATTCATAGGTTATCACAAGTTGGTCTACAAAGTTATATCATCCTGGGACCAACCGTTCCTCAGTTATTGAGCAGAAATCACGTTTTAATTAAAAGTCCCTGTGACCGGACTTCTGATCCCAAAATCAATAGGAGTCTTTCACTGGTTATATCCAATAGGAGTCTTCCACTGGTTATATCCAATAGGAGTCTTCCACTGGTTATATCCAATAAGCCTACCAAGTTATAGCATTCTACGATCGATGGTTCTTCGGTTATTGAACAAAAATCATATTCTAATCAAAGGTCACTGTGGCCTTGACTGACCTTTGATCAACTGAACAAAAATGCTATGTGTGGCTTTCACTGGCCACGACTATGTCTACTAAGTAATAGGATCCTAGCACCACTGGTTCTTCAGTTATTGATTGGCTCTCTATTTTTAATCTACGGTCCCTGTTACCTGAACCACCTATCCCCAAAATCAACAGATGTCTTCCACTGGTCATGACCAATAAAGTTCCCAAGTTATATAATCATAGGATCATTGGTTCTTCAGTTATTGATCGGATACTGTTTTATTCCCCCGAATGGTGGAATCGCATAGTGTTATCACTGTCCGTCCGTTCAAATTGTTCGTTTCCGATTGGTTGCGTGGATTTAATTCAGATTTTACATGTAGGTTTATGATCATAAATTATAGATCAAACTTGATTTTGGTTACAATCTACTAAGTTGTAGGAGCATAGAACATAATTTTTTTATGGTTATTGGTTGGAAACCATTTTCTAATTAAAGGTACCAGACAATAGCCTTCCTATATGCTGCTAGCTTCCAAACACAATTTCTTTAACTGTCGCAGTATTGTCACATATTAATACTTACGGTTACAAAGGTCAATGGAAAGGGCATGTCTGTAGCCAAGTAGTTTGAATGTTTTCTGCTTCATACTGCCGAGGAACGAAGACGTGACCTTTTTCTTTGGAGAGATCTGTGATTGAAATTTTAACACTTGTTTACCTTACATGGGCATTCCAATTTTTAAATAAATCTTAACCCATCTTCTATTTAAACGACAGATGCTGATAACCATCAACACAAATCTTCGTACAATTTAATTTAAGTTTAGCCTTTCAAAACAATGCAGTCGTATTTTTAATTATTACCTACAAATCTTAGTATCTCAGTTACAATATTCATACTGCACGCGTTTTGTTAAATATTGACTGTTTCATATTAATGTATTCAGAACACAACTTTCATTACAAGCATTTTAAATAACTAATTTTTTTTATACTTTACGACGTGCGCCAATCTCTATCTCCTTCTCTGGGGTGAGGCATTTCATCGACGGCTTTTGTCTTTTTCCTCCAGCGTAACGACGAACCGACTTGAGTACTTTCACCTACAAATTGTACACAATTTTGAAACAGCCCTTCATAATGCAACAAAAAATATGAACAGAAATCTTTTATATAATCTATCTATGTAACTTTTAACTTATGGCCGTGTTGCCAGATTAAACCACCAGACCACATTGATTCAGCTGTCGGGTAACAGTGTCACCATCTACTCTCATAGCTGCTCCTGCTGTAAAATAAAATGCGTCACTGTATGTGTATGTATAATAACCATAACTTCACTTTTACTAGGTGCTCAGATGCTGAATCTCCACCTACACATAACGTCTCAATTAAGCACAAATGTTTAGCAAAATAGTGTCGATATCAACAGACTTTAGCCAAGGTCCCTTATCCATTTTCTTTAGAATGACAGAAAAAAGGGCAGCGCCATACTGGTCTAATTTAATACCATTTGGCGTTTGAGAACTGCAGAGAACATTACAAATGCTCCTGCAACTTATGCAGTATATATTGTCGTCTGCTGTCGTTTTTATTTCTAGTTTTAAACCCCATTTTATAATGAAACCTCAACACACCATTTTTCTCCCTGCATTGAAATACGAGTAGACTTACCAGCACTTCTAACGGGAAGAATATGCCAGCCCTATATGCTCTTTCTAGCAGGCCCAGATCCGCAGCCTGTCGATATAAAACAGGGGTCCAATGGTAATATATCAAGGTAATAGTACATTTGTACATAACTCTTATATGAAAGTTTGATATACGTGCACGTTATTGCATGTTATGAAATTACACTTTTTCAAATCTACTTCTTTGATGTAATGTTTGTCATTCGTCTGGATTTATAGTTGCAAAGATGTTTTATTGCATCCTTTCCAAATGCAGACATAATTGAAAACTAACGTTTGGGAGAAAACATACTCGTAGTACATGAAGCCTTGTCACCAGTAGTTCGAATGCTACCTTGTTCTGTAGGAAAGAAACTTCATCCCAAAACACTAGAAATGACCGGCTCTTAGCTATGTATCTTGTCAAACCGTCAGGTAAAACAGCTTTTAATTTAATCTTAATCATTTTCGATCGATTGTAGAACAAGTTCTTGCAACTTATATTAACTACTCTCGGTGACTACTTCCTTCTCGATGAATGCTTTCTGGATTTTTGCCAGTCGTCGCACCGAAAGACGGGATAGTGGAGGTTGCAGTCAAATGCCGCTGCTTGGATTCGAACCAATGACCTCGAGGTTATGTGTCTGACGTTCTACCCCTACATCACGGCGCCTCCCAATTATGTATAAAATGTATTATTAATCTAGCATATCATGCTCCATATCAAGTATTTCTTTTGAAGCTTTTTGTGGCGAATCATGAATAACAAAGAAATAGTGTCAAATAGTCAAAATTGCAACTTTTGACTCTGTTGTCCAAAGGGGACAATACTTGAGTCTTGTCACATTTTTTTCAGAGCTCAATCTCGGATCTCTGACCGACTGGGAAACTTAAAACTTTAACCTGGTATCACACAAGAACTGAAGTCCTAGGCCAAGGTCAACGCATTAGAGTAGAACAAATAACTACCAACTACCAAATTATAACTGTTTTTCTATTTACAACAACTCTTTAATTCAAATTTTCGGCAGTATTGGCTTTTTCAAGAACTTTGTCTGCAATTTACATGTTGACCATCTTTATGACAAGATTAGAAATGAAAAAAAACGTCAGGAAATGACGTCATTTACATCAGACGTCCTAATGACAGTCAACATGTAAATTGTAAAAGTGCAGACAAAGTTCTTGAAAAAGGCAGTATTGCCGAAAATTTGAATTAAAGAGTTGTTGTAAATAGAAAAACAGTTATACTTATTATTCCCTGAGGAATATTTGAAATAATTTATTACCAAATTATAGTTATTAAATCAAATTCCAAAGATTACGCTGCCAAAAAACAAACATAAAAATAAACATATGAAATAATCATGAAATAAACCTTTTTTCCGTTTTTTACTGTGAGCGTAGTTTGTTGACTTTTGTGGGCCCTGATGGAGTCCCCTTCTGCGTCACACGCCCCGCTGTCCTCCGACGCGTAGGAATGTTCCTTGGCCAGATGCGCAGACTGAAAGAACGTCCGAGCAAGTAAACAATTCGACGTTATTAACTAGCGAAATACGACAATAATTGGGGAAATACGACAATAATTTGGGAAATACGACAGTAACTGAGAAATACGAAAATAACTATGGAAATATGACAATACCTGGGAAATTATGACAATAATTGGGGAAATACGACAGTAACTGAGAAATACGAAAATAACTATGGAAATATGACAATACCTGGGAAATTATGACAATAATTGGGGAAATACGACAGTAACTGAGAAATACGAAAATAACTATGGAAATATGACAATACCTGGGAAATTATGACAATAATTGGGGAAATACGACAGTAACTGAGAAATACGAAAATAACTATGGAAATATGACAATACCTGGGAAATTATGACAATAATTGGGGAAATACGACAGTAACTGAGAAATACGAAAATAACTAGGGAAATACGACAATACTTGGAGAAATACAATACCTGGGAAATTATGACAATAACTAGGGAAATACGGCAATACTTGGGGAAATACGACAATACCTGGGGAGAAAAATTGAACTTCACATCTGAAATAGACCTTCCCATCATTCAGTTTGAGTAATGCGCTGCATATGGAAAGAAGTAAAAACGTAACGGAAACTACGATAGAAAGGTTTCCGGAAAGACTGAGTCCGAATTAAATGTTACTTGACCGACCTGATTGGAGAGGCATACTTAAGTCAACAACCAGACCCCTTGGAATTGTTTGCGAATGAGAAAAAATCTATGAACTTGCATTTTCTGTTCGTTGAAGTGATTATATTAAGTATTGCATACTAACGTTTTTCGTCAATCACTGTTTGAAATATAAAAAAAGCTGTAACATACATGTACAATGCCCGATTTACAAATATGAAAAAGATACAAGCCCTACTAGCAACATGTAATCCCACGATACTTTCTTCTCTATAAATACCTTTTGAAGCGTAGATCTGGTTACTTTGCGTTTACGCGGGCTTCTGTCACGAGGTCTCACACGTTTGAGAATGTCCTCACTCGTGCCTAGTGCCCAGTCAAGGCTGTGTAACACCATCTGTCCAGGTCCAGTCTTCATCATGCTGCGGACGGTCATCTGCATCGAGTGGGAGGTGCGATCCTGGATCTATTTTTGAATTAACATATACGCGTATTCAATTAACGGGAAAACGTGAATTCAGTAAATTTGGAACAATGGAACAGTGATGTTACAGATATCTATGAACATAAACGTTTACAACCATTGCCTAAAAGTTTACAATCTTTGTTGAAATGTTTACAAGCCTTGCCTATGAATTTATTGAGTCTCATTGCCAAAGACTTTAAATCATTGCCTATGAGTTTACAATCTTTGACTAAAAGTTTACAATCTTTGGCTAAAATGTTACACCCATTGCCTTTAAATTTACAATCTTTGCCTATGAGATTACACTAATTGCCTATTAATTTACAATTTTTGCCTCTGAGCTTACAATCATTGCCTATGAGTTTACTTGGTCAAAATTTCCACCTAATGCATAATGGAACACTCTTTAAACGCATATATAACAATGATTCCCCCGATTTGTTTTCATCAAACTACGGCGGAAGTTTCTTGCTTTGTTTCGTATATATAACCCTGTATAATGATCAGCAGCAAGATATTGAAGATGATGTGTTTATATGTACCTCTTTCGGTGATGTTTGCAGTGCAGGATATTTCTCTTTAAGTCTTGAAACGCCATCTCCAGCCATACTGTCTACACGTGTCGCTATATGAAAAGCAAAATTACATCAGTACAAAAATTTGGCTGGTTGAAAAGAAATGCGACAGGATTGAACAACCTCTTACAAATTAGTACATGTCTCATTCTAGTTAAACAATCGTATATTAAATGAATAATTCAGGTAATATAGCTTTGCATGACCGCAAAATGGTAGCAATTTCAAACATTTAGTTAAGTTAGGTGTCACTATCAAATTGGGTTGTCTGGTAGTTTAGCACATCAGTGATTCACTGATCAAAGGAGAAAGGTGCAGTCGAATATACGTTAATCTACAGAGGACCAATACTCACTGTGAGTGTTATCACTTGACGCGTCTATGATTAATATGGTATATGTAATATGATTTAAACATGTTTCGTTGTTTATTTATTCATTAAATCATTATTATCATTTTTTTTTCTTTTTCCTATAACTTTTCCTGTACTGAGTTTGTCGAGCAATTAAGCGCGATCAGAAAGGCCCAACATATGAGAAATTCTAAAGATATTTCTTTAAAACATGTCATTTATATTTTGACTTCAATATGGTAGCCATATCTTACCAATACTCGAGCCAGTGAAGACTTTGTCAAGAAGATTGGAAACACTGTACTCTACCACCGCAAGACCAGTGTTTAAGACCCTCGAACTGCCCTTCGTGCTCCTGTACAGCTCCCCTACAGATTGGAACAGCGGTAATGTCGTAACCTCCTGAAGCAATACAAGTTCATGTAGCAACCTTAATTTCGATGTTTTCCCGTTGTACCTCTATATTTTTTAATGTGTGTTTTGTCTTAATCAAACAGCTAATTGCACATTCGATATGAAGATTTAATGTTCCTGTTAAACTGTACCCTAATGAATAAGGATCTAGATGTATGTAAATTAGCATTTTCGTTATTGTTTAAAAAATAAAATGGTTACCTTTGTAACATAGTATAGATGCATTCTCTCACATAATTCCAATCCGATGACAGATTGTGCAACATATGAACAAACAAAAGCTGTCAGATGACAGCACGCTCGGCTATTCGAAACACTTTGATACAGTTGTAGTTCATTTAAAACGTTTGTTTAAAATCAAAATTATAATCATGTAAACCGAGCCGATATAACTAGAATGGTCATTTCTTATTATCAAGTCAGATACCCGTCAACACTTTTATATAGTTTCAAATGAAGCCAACAGGTGATTACTGGTGTCCAATCAATCCTATGGGTGGTTATTGAAATAGGTGCATTATAGTAATTTGCACACAAAACTTTAACCAAATTGGCAACCTGCATGCAAATATTTAACCAAAATATCTAAGTCCTACAAAGTCCATAATCTGCATTAAATTCAGTGAGAAGTTATCTAACTTGATTTGATTGTCTGGTTTTCCAGGCGATTTAGTGAAGTTTCAAATCAACCAATCTGTGGTAACTGCGATATGAACATGTTATTAGCTTACATGCCAAGGGTCATAATTTGAACTAGTTTCAGTTCAGAGTTTCCCATCTTGCTTTTCTGATTCAGTAAAGTTTCAAATCAATCCCATAAGTGGTTACTGAGATATGTCCATGATATTAGCTTGCATGTGCAACGCCGCTGGCGGAATATTGACTGCATTAGCTTCTCCCTATTCTCCGGGAAGTCGAGCCCCCTTGTAGCAGACACACGTGAGACCGAGCTGAGTTTTCTTTCTCAGTTTGTTTACAAAATTCATAAATTGCAAATTCTGATTAATTGTACACATAAATGAAACAGTGTTACAAAATTGTCAATGCATTTAGTAAAATAATGATTTTGTTTACCTTATAGAAGGACGAAGATTTCAGAACACCTGTATCACAATATGTCATGTTGTGTGAGAGCACGAAAAAATTGTGATTTTTACGCACTAATTCCGTCCAATAAAAGAAAGTCGACGGAGCGGATTAATATATCTAACGCGTCAACACAGTGACCAGTCGATAATTTTTGGTAAGCTAATTTTGCATACGGTAGTAAAAGTCATTTTTTCCGACCGTAGACCATGAGTAGGAAGTTGGCAGAAGCAGTAGCTGGCAGTAACAGTAGCAAAACGTGAAGTTGGCAGTAGCAGTAGTTGGCAGTAACAGTAGCAAAACGTGAAGTTGGCAGTAGCAGTAGCTAGCAGTAGCAGTAGCAAAACGTGAAGTTGGCAGTAGCAGTAGCTAGCAGTAACAGTAGCAAAACGTGAAGTTGGCAGTAGCAGTAGCTGGCAGTAGCAGTAGCAAAAACGCGAACTTGGCAGTAGCAGTAGTTAGCAGTAGCAAAATCGTGAAGTTAGCAGTAGCAGTAGCTGGAGTAGCAGTAGCAAAAACGTGAAATTGGCAGTAGCAGTAGTTGGCAGTAACAGTAGCAAAACGTGAAATTGGCAGTAGCAGTAGCTGGCTGTAGCAGTAGCAATAACGTGAGTTGGCAGTAGCAGTAGTTAGCAGTAGCAGTAGCAAAATCGTGAAGTTGGCAGTAGCAGTAGTTGGCAGAAGCAGTAGCAAAATCGTGAAGTTAGCAGTAGCAGTAGTTGGCAGTAGCAGTAGCAAAATCGTGAAGTTGGGAGTAGCAGTAGCTGGCAGTAGCAGTAGCAAAATCGTGAAGTTGGCAGTAGCAGTAGCTGGCAGTTGCAGTTGCAAAAACGTGAAGTTGGCAGTAGCATTAGCTGGCAGTAGCAGTAGCAAAAATGTGAAGTTGGCAGTAGCAGTAGCTGGCAGTAGCAGTAGCAAAACGTGAAGTTGGCAGTAGCAGTAGTTGGCAGTAGCAGTAGCAAAATCGTGAAGTTGGCAGTAGCAGTAGTTAGCAGTAGCAGTAGCAAAAACGTGAAGTTGGCAGTAGCAGAGCTGGCAGTAGCAGTAACAAAATCGTGAAGTTGGCAGTACCAGTAGTTGGCAGTAGCAGTATCAAAATCGTGAAGTTGGCAGTAGTAGTAGCTGGCAGTAGCAGTAACAAAATCGTGAAGTTGCCAGTAGCAGTAGTTGGCAGTAGCAGTAGCAAAATCGTGAAGTTGCCAGTAGCAGTAGTTGGCAGTAGCAGTAGCAAAACGTGAAGTTGGCAGTAGCAGTAGTTGGCAGTAGCAGTAGCAAAATCGTGAAGTTGGCAGTAGCAGTAGTTGGCAGTAGCAGTAGCAAAACGTGAAGTTGCCAGTAGCAGTAGCTGGTAGTAGCAGTAGCAAAAACGTGAAGTTTATTTATTCTCCATTTATACCTCAGCCGATAAGTGTACTAACACAGGCGCCGGGATATTTTTGGGGAGAGACTTCGTCCACAAGGCGCCAGGGATACACGGTTAGCGAGGTAACCAGGGCCTTTGTCGATATGTGGAAACCTGGGGCTAAGTTCTTGGAGCTCTGATGATACTTTGTTAAGCGGTGTAAACAGCCGATACACTTTATGTCACATACCTATGAACTATGGCTTGTTGCTTTTCTAGGTAAGATAGGGATGTAACAAGGGGTCTGAAAGGCAGTTGAACGATTTCACGTGGTTTCAGGATTTCAGTGGCATAGGTACGTAGGTTCTAAATGTGCTTGAGTTGTGAAGGCGTATGTGCTTCAGGTGCGTTGATACTAGTTTTACGTCAGTGGATGAGGGGATACTATTACCTTTGGAAGTGGTGTTACCATGGTCCGCATTGAACACTGGGCTTCGTTCGCGGGGCTGCGAGGAAACTAAGAAACACTATCGGATACGGGGCGAACTTCTTGAGCGGGGAAACTAAGAGTGCAGGCTTTACTTTACGCGGCTGCTAGGTATCGCACGGCTAACTTCACGGGGCTTCGCGGTATTTGATGCTACATATACGGGGCAAACTTTAAGGGACTGCGGGGGAACTAGGTGCTACAGGGCTAACTTCACGGGTCGTTGGGAAACTATGTGCCATTAGGTTAACTCCACAGAGTGTCGGGGAAAATAAGGGGGTACGGAGCAAACTTCACAGGGCTGCGTGGCTTACTTCCTACTCGTAACAAGGTGGGGTATTTTTCTTTCGAATTGGGCGAAAAATGATGCAATGCAGCTGTGTCTGAAATAATATCAGTTTTACAAACACCAATGCCTTAAAAAGACTTCTTATTGTAGATTAATGTATATTATTATGAATGAACAATATTGCCCAATATATTTTACCTGTTTCGTTTCTTATACATTGGAGCGAATGATAAAATATAATTTTATAACATATCTTAATTTATAGATTGAGGCCCATGGGTTCGAGCCCTGCTACCGACCATGTCTCTTTATGTGAGAAAGTTGAAAGTTTACGGATAACAGATGGTTATGTAAACTGCCCGCTTGTTAAAATGGCCAAAATACCGTTGGAACAGACGAAAACTCCTACAACAACAGCAATATCTTAGTAACTCAGTTCACGGTAAGAAGTTAACTTTAAGGAAAATACAGAAATGCTCATATATTAAAAGGTCTAACGTCCATCGTGACCTCATTTCCTTGTCCTAATATTCAGACAGTGGTCTTAAAATGTAGCTATGAGACAGACATTCACGAACATGTATCATAAAGAAATATAGCAAAAAGGTGGGGGCAAATACAGCATGGAAACATTCGATATGTGGTCATAAAATACATTTGCTTAAAGGTCTTACCCCTGCATGGTTGTACATGTAGTATACAATTATCTACACGTACATAGCGTCGCGATACGTGACAAGCATGTCAGACATAAAGGCGAAATATGATAAGATGATACGAAGGGACTAACACCGGATACAGCTCCTTTCGAATACAGCTCCCCAGTTACCTGTATTCGGTGCGCATTAACGAATACAGCTCCCCTTACGAAATAGGAGCTGTATTCAGGGTATTTGTACCTTTTTTCGAATAGATCTCCCCATTGACCCGATGCAACATAGACGTGTATTTAATATTTTCGTGAAGTTGGCAGACTGGCAGCGTAGCAACGTAAACTTGGCAGACTGGCAGCGTAGCAGTGTAGCAGCGTGAACTTGGCAGACTGGCAGCGTAGCAGCCTAGCAGCGTGAACTTAGCAGACAGGCAGCGTGGCAGAGTTTAAGATTGTGCTAAATTGAATGAAATGGATATTTAAAATACGACAGAAGCACGAATTTTGTGTAGATACAATTAATATACACGCCCTTTCATTTTTGATATTTTATATCTTATATTCATTAGTTTCCGTTACTAGAAGGGTTTTCACTGCAAGCAGACTTTTCGCTGCCAGCAGCCCAGCAACACAGCAGACCAGCAGCTCAACAGACCAGCAGTTCAGCATCCGAAACCTCAGAGTTTAAGATTGTGCTGTATTGAATGAAATGGACGTTTAAAATACGACAGAAGCATGAAATATGCGTAGATACAACTAACATACACGCCCTTTCATTTTGATATTTTATACCGGTTTTAATGAGTTTCCGTTACTTGAAGATTTTTCGCTGCAAGCAGACTTTTCGCCGCCAGCAGCCCAGCAACTCAGCAGACCAGCAACTCAGCAAACCAGCAGCTCAGCAGACCAGCAGTTCAGCAGCCGAAACTTCAAAGTTTAAGATTTTGCTATATTGAATGAAATGCGTTTTTTTTAAAATACGACAGAAGCACGAATTATGTGTTGATACAATAAATAAACACGCCCTTTCATTTTGATATTTCATATCTTATATTCATTAGTTTACGTTACTGGAAGAGTTTTCGCTGCAAGCAGCCCAGCAACTCAGCAGCTCAAAAAGATGAAGAGAATTTAAAGAATATAGTTTACCGTGGGCTAAGTCGTATGATAAATACTATGCAAAGTGACAGAGGAACAAAATAGTGCACATGTACTTGTGCATAAAATTAATTTGAAAATAATTGAAAATATATATGTGGGAACATATTAGAAAATTTGTGAGCGCAAGAAATGGATTAGAATTATGTACCGAAATACGTGCGTATCCGAAGTGAGTGTTTTTGGTTTTTCGAAAGTTGGTGTTTCGAATGTGGTCAGGGTAGGTATATGGAAATAAAGTATATACTACTCTTATTAAAATGGTGTAATATATAGTTTTTTTGTTTTTGTTTTGCTGAAATCGAATGAATCATTTCTGTTCTAGAAATTTGAATTCGAACGCATATTTTTCCTAAATAAGTTTGAATGTTGTAAATGATTCTACTCGCCGCGGGTTACTTCCCCTTGGTCACAGCAAATCAGGTATAAGTGTGCTAAATGGGTGAGGTCCGGAAGTAGGAACCATACACTGTGAGGTCCGATACTCATAATGTGTTTCCCATTGACTAACATAACACATTTAGCCAAAGTTCAGCTGTATATTGATTTTTTTAGATTTTTTTTTTATTCATACAATACAGTGTGAAAACACTGACTGCTGCTGTTGAATGTTGCATACAGTCATAAATTGCGTCTTTAATATCCTTTGCACACCGGCATATTTTTTTACACACTTGACAGACATGCATGCGTTTTTGTAAACACTGTACATCACGTTATGGCTACTTTCGGTTTATTGCGCGTGTTGTATACGTCAGCAAATCAGCAAATAGATTGAGCTGTAACATGAAAGTAAAATTTCCATTGGCCCACCTACAGAGGTCACGCGCAGGGGTCACCCTGTCTGCTAACCTGCGCATGGACTTTTTTTTTTTTTTTTTT
>JAFMSR010000018.1:11630057-11678060 GCA_022818135.1 Saxidomus purpurata
CGATCGTATACATCAGAATGTTTTACTTTTGTTGGTCTATCAGATGTGAATTTCCATTGGCATTTTTAACTATCTGCCATGAGACAACTGAAAAGTTTATTTCATAAGATCGATTATTTCCTTCAAAAAATATATCGTATTTATTCTCAACTTTGTCAGCGTGCAGAGTTACCGAGTGACGTCACAAAGGTATTGTTCGGGACACTCGGTTAATTACGTAGAATTATGTAATATTCGGAATTCTCGGCACCTGCGCAGGTATATAAGGATAGATCGTCTGAATTCCAGCCTTTCCGGTTTTGTCTGCATGCAGCATCACCCGCGTCTATTTGTCAATTAATTGCATCTACGATAATCCTTCGCTTTCTCGTTATAAATTTATTCTTTTATATCATTACTAATACTTTGTGATGCCTGGAAGAGGGAGAGGAAGGAAACGGTCAGCAGGACCTGCCATTGCTGCCAGGGATAACACCCCAAAGAGGAGGAGATCGGATCCCGCCAGATCCTCGCAGGAGGATCGCCGTGAGCCAACTTTTAATTCTTATATTGATTTTAACGAGATCATAAAGGCATCTCAAATGGTGCAATTACCAGATAATGAGAATAGGGGTGGTGAGGATGGCAACACATCCGAAAACGAATCGCTATATTCAACGAACCAGGAGAAGGTTCGGCATAGCGTGGGTTCAAACATGAACCAAAACACGCAAGACATGAGCAATCCTCCGCCAAACTTTGTAAAGGAAAACACGCGACAAAGCATTTTCCCGTTAATGCAAAACCAACTGCCGATCGACCCGGTCAAAATGTCCGAGGACGATCTTACATTGCACGTGCCGGCTTCACTAAAACAAAGAATTTGTCAGGGCGAGTACATTAATCTCTGCTTATTGCTTAAGGGTGCAGTCGAGTTGTCAGATTTATGCACGGGCCAAGTGCTGTCAATTTCGGACGGCCAAATTATTTCCAAGCCGAAAGAATGCAAAGACAATATACATTCCATAGAACAATGGACCGACGCATTTGTCATCTATGCGGCGATCTATTTAACAACACATGCAGATAAAACGCATCAGTTGCTGCAATATATGTCCACAATAAGGGAATGTGCCAAACGCCCAGGTTTTGCATGGCAAACTTACGATAAGCAGTTTCGCCTTCGCCAGTCTAATTCACCCAGCTCGTGGGCGGCAATTAACCATGACCTATGGTGTAGGTGCATGAATGCAACCACAACTCAAGCACCGGTCGCACAAAAACCCTCGGCTCCCGTATGCATTGACTTTAATAAAGGGAATTGCAAATGGCGTAATTGCAGGTTTTCGCACGTTTGTCAAAAGTGCGGTAAACCCCATAGTTCAATAAATTGTTTCTTGAACAAGGCTAGCCAACAACACCAGTCGGCTTCCTCTACGAATGCGCCATTTCGCCAGGAGCGTTCATTTCGTGGCGGTCGGGCAAACCCCGGAAAGAATTATTGACTCGCGTGCCCCTTCAAATTTTGACTTGTATAGTTTAGCTCACAGTCCGATCAACATAGAACATTTAAAATCACTACTTGCTAATTACGAAGCAGATATGGCCCATTTTCTTTTAGACGGTTTTCTCAACGGTTTTCGCTTGAACTACACAGGGCCGCGCATACCCAGAGATGCTAGCAATTTAAAGTCGGTTCAGGAATATCCAGAAATTGTTCAACAAAAAATTAATAAAGAAATTTTAGCGGGCCGAGTTGCGGGCCCATTCCACGACAGACCGATGCATTCGCTGATAGTTTCCCCTTTGGGATTGGTTCCAAAGAAAAATGTCGGCGACTTCCGCTTAATACACCATTTATCGTTTCCAGCCGGTCAATCAATTAATGATTTTATAGACCCAAATTTATGCTCCGTTCAGTATACAAGCTTCGATGAAGCAGTTTTCATCATTCAAGATCTCGGGCGCGATTGCTGTTTATTCAAAATGGACATTAAAAACGCCTTTCGGCTTCTGCCGGTCAATCCGGACGATTTTGATCTCTTAGGTTTTCGTTTTAGAGACCAGTATTTTTTCGACAAAGCTCTCCCGTTTGGTTCAAGCATTAGCCCTAGTACGTTCGAGAAATTTTCTACATTTCTTGAGGCAGCGGTCAAACAAAATTTACGGTCTGGAAAATTAATCCATTACCTCGATGATTTTTTCGGGGGAGATAACTCACACGAATCTTGCTTGCAATTAATGCATCATTTCAACGAGTGTATGGCAGCACTAAATGTTCCGCTAGCCACAGAAAAAACAGTTGGTCCTACTACAGTCATTGTATTTCTAGGCCTTGAATTAGATTCGCACAAAATGGAAATTCGCATTCCTCGCGAGAAAATAGAGGAGGTTGTCCAAAAAATAGAAATTATTTTACAAAGGAGTAAAACTACATTGAAGCAGTTACAATCGTTGATTGGCTCTTTAAATTTCTGTTGTAGGGCTATAGTCGCAGGTCGAACCTTTTGTCGTCGCCTTATCAATGCCACATGCGGTCTCACAAAACCACATCACCATGTTAGGGTCAACAAGCATATAAAATTGGATTTACAAATGTGGTTGCAATTCTTCCGGAATCATAACGGTATCTCGGTCTTTCATGACCGCTATTGGGTTTCCACTCCCGATATTCAACTATACACAGACAGCGCCGCGGGCCCAGAATTAGGTTTTGGCATTTACTTCCGGAATCGTTGGAGTCACGCACGGTGGCCAGTTGAATGGCACGACAGCGGATTTACAAGAGATATCACTGTTCTAGAGATATTTCCTATCTTAGTAGCTATATGTATATGGGGCTCTGAAATGCAGAATAAGAAAATCAAATTCAATTGCGACAATACGGCAGTTGTAAACATTATTAATACAATGACTTCAAAATCAAGCTTGGTAATGTGTATTCTCAGATCGATCACTTGGAAATGTCTACAATCAAACATTATAATTAAAGCTACACACATTCCCGGTGTTGACAACACAATCTGTGATGCGCTTTCTCGCTTTCAGATGGATCGTTTCAGACAGCTAGCTCCTCAGGCAGACGCGAAACCGTTCCCAGTACCAGCTTCTCTGTGGCACATCTTCGACACAGAGCTGCCAGACTCATGTTAGATAGCCTAGCTTCAAACACGTTGGCTACATATGTGACTGCGCTGAATTCATTTCAGAGCTTTCGCACTACATACCAGTTTCCTTTAAACTGGCCGGCACACAGTTCTAATGTAGTACTATTTATCTCGCATTGTTTTGAACGAGGACTATCTCCCAAAACAATTACAACATATATTGCGGGGTTAAGCTTTTTTCATAAGATCCATGGTTGGTATGACATTATGGACTTGTTTGTGGTTCGTAAGTTACTAGAGGGCTGTCGCAGGGCTCGACAGACATATGATATACGGGCACCGATTTCAAAGAAACTTTTAGAACGTATTTGCTCAAACTTGGTTAATGTATGTTACGATCACTACGAAACTGTCCTGTTTTCAGCTGTGTATATTCTGGCGTATTTTGGGTTATTTCGGGTCAGTGAACTCGTCGGCAACTCTTTAACACTGCTGCATAATGCACTGGCAATTGAGAACGTTACCTTCCAAGATTCGAATTCAGTCACAATTACCTTGTACCGCACGAAAAACAATCAGTCTGGTAAGCCAATTCATTTAAAATTGCCACGGGAACTCGAACCCGAATTGTGCCCGGTCCAAGCTTTGCAGAATTTCTTAAATATCAGACCGAGGGTGAACGGTCCATTCTTTTGTCATGCTAATGGTCTTCCCCTTACACGGTCTCAATTCGCAGCCGTTTTGAGAAAAGTCTTGCGTTCGGTTCATTTAATCTCGCGCAAATTTACATCCCATAGTTTTAGAATAGGCCGGGCGTCAGATCTAGCTATAAATGGGCTTTCTGGAGAAGACATTATGAAACTGGGGCGTTGGCGATCCGACGCTTTTCAATTATATATTCGCTAATGCAGTATTTTAAGGTATCTTATGTCAATATGACGTCGCATGAAGTGTTGTTAACGTTCCGCAATTTATAATACGATAGATATAGAGAATTCACTTTCATGAATTTATTTTGACAGATATATGGGTTATTGGAGATTCCATACCCTTTTGGGCGGGCCGCAGGGCCGCAGAGAGAGGAACACCCAACCTCAGCTTACAAAAAGGCAAAACAGTGGCCTGGTGGGGCATACGCGGTATGTCATGGAAGGATTTCACCTTTAGCCTTCAATGCGACGTTCTTTTCAGGCAAGCCCCTGAACTTATTGTTATTAACCTTGGTGGTAATGATTTGCCATATATTCCTACCAAAGAATTGTTACCTATCATTCAAGAAGGTATTGAATACCTACGCCGGGCATTCCCCGATGTAATTTTAGTTTGGTTGGATGTCCTCCAGCGAATATCGTGGGGGGACAAGACCTTGAGTAATGCTTCTATCGAACAAAAGCGACGACGCATTAATAGGTGGGGACACCAGCAAGTAAATGTTGGGGGGCCATCGGCTGTCATTTCGCCGGATATCGACCACAAGTCTGCAGGATACTTTCGCCCAGACGGTGTCCATTTGTCCGTGCAGGGACTCGAACTATATCTCGAGAATTTACAGAATACGTTGGCGTCCCTGATCTAAGAATTTTTGGGGGTAAACTCAAAATAAGGTCGTAAACATATTGCTTAAACGCGCTGTCGCTGTTGCACTGCAACTTAAATCTAAATACTAAAGCTCATTTAGAGTTTACTTGTGGCGGAAAAATTCTCGCAGGGGACAGATGCATGCGCTTGGTTAGAGTCTTTTAGCTGCATTTTGGAAGGGTTTTGTCAACATCTTACCACTAAAGCCGGCATTTCATTCTCTGCGTATGATGGCCCCTGGGGAGACACTTCAACGCAGGAATTAAATGTCGGTCAGAATCTCTGGGGTTTTTAATAATTATATAATTTTAATTTCCCGGATTTTGCCCGGAGTGAGCATGCTGCTCGGCATTTCCGGTGAGGAGGGCACAAGTAGGGATATGGCTATCCGCAAACTACTTTCGGAGTATGGCTACTCCTAGGCATGGTAAGAGTAGGTATCTGTCCCCTGCGGAAGGCTGGTCCCAGTTGTCACGGCCATTATTTTCCAAACCTTATAAAAATGTCTAAACATTTGAGAAATTAAATGATTTATTAAAGCATTTCATTGAAACCATCGTTTGTTGTTGACAGAGTTATTGTATGAATAAGATCGATTATTTCCTTCAAGAAATATATCGTATTTATTCTCAACTTTGTCAGCGTGCAGAGTTACCGAGTGACGTCACAAAGGTATTGTTCGGGACACTCGGTTAATTACGTAGAATTATGTAATATTCGGAATTCTCGGCACCTGCGCAGGTATATAAGGATAGATCGTCTGAATTCCAGCCTTTCCGGTTTTGTCTGCATGCAGCATCACCCGCGTCTATTTGTCAATTACCCACCCACCACACCCATAAGTATTGCACATGTATTATTAAAAGGTAGCAGAGTGTTTCTGTTATAGTTATATATGGCATTTCACATTTTATGACACGCGATACTGCCTAAGTGCTATATAGTTTCAGATTGCATGAGTAGTTCCCAGTGCTGTTGACTTGGTATGTCGACTATTCCACCCTAAAGTATAAACGGGAATAAGGAGCCAACCATGCTAGTCAACCAGTAGGCATGTCATTAAACATTCGGACGCTATAACGGAATAGGACAAACTGGGAAAGAACATGGCAGTATCAATGGGACTGGATATAACCGGAGATCGTGGAGGTTTCCTAACTGGATAATGAACGATTATAAACTTTGCATTTCTAATGCACCACTCGTCGGAATGCACACAGGAACCTTCTTGGAACATTTGTATTTTACAAGGTGAATTCCTCCACTGGAAATGAACAGGAACTTTTTTAAAAGAAACAAACTTCTATACAATGTGAATTTATCTTCAAGAAGTGAACAGGTTTTTGCTTAAAGGAACTGTTTTTCAATGTGAATTTCTCTTCTGAGAGTGAACTGGAACTGTCTTAAAATAATTGTATGTTACAATGAGAACTTCTTTAGCAATGTTTCATTTTATATTTTGTTAATGCCTTTTAATTTCATATATTTAATGTCGTGACATAATGTGGTACACCGTACCCGGAACTGTGATTGCACAAGGGAATTATGATAAGTTGCTGGTCTGTGTTCTCACAGGTCCGGATTTGGAGAATTATCGCTTTGGCGGGCGGCGGGCCTTCGCGGGGGAGGTGCCTTGGATTCTTTCTTAATGGGCTACAGTCAGTATGCATCGGGTGCACCTGCACTCTTGTTCTTTGCACATGATGGCTTTCTGACACTTCACTGCAGGGACTGGTTGTGGGTGGGGTACCTGAAGTTTAAACATGGACTGTATAGCGTGCTCACTAAGCATTCAGGACATGGCTGTCCGTCCTTATTATTTCAGTATGGGTACTCCATATATTGCTCAATTATGAGCTAGCTAGAAAGTTTCCAATAGATATGGGCTGCTCAAGTATTTGTCACCTGCCAGGATTTCTCTGCCAGTTGTGAGGTGGGCGGAAAAATTCTCGCAGGGGACAGATGCATGCGCTTGGTTAGAGTCTTTTAGCTGCATTTTGGAAGGGTTTTGTCAACATCTTACCACTAAAGCCGGCATTTCATTCTCTGCGTATGATGGCCCCTGGGGAGACACTTCAACGCAGGAATTAAATGTCGGTCAGAATCTCTGGGGTTTTTAATAATTATATAATTTTAATTTCCCGGATTTTGCCCGGAGTGAGCATGCTGCTCGGCATTTCCGGTGAGGAGGGCACAAGTAGGGATATGGCTATCCGCAAACTACTTTCGGAGTATGGCTACTCCTAGGCATGGTAAGAGTAGGTATCTGTCCCCTGCGGAAGGCTGGTCCCAGTTGTCACGGCCATTATTTTCCAAACCTTATAAAAATGTCTAAACATTTGAGAAATTAAATGATTTATTAAAGCATTTCATTGAAACCATCGTTTGTTGTTGACAGAGTTATTGTATGAATAATATAAAATATGTATTTTATGATTGCCTGTAAACAGACCTATTATTAGCCTGATTATATCTGCAAGTATTTCTTTACATAAATAAATTTCAAAATCTCATCAATATATCTATAACCCCCTTCAAAATTCTTATGTAGGCTATAAGAAAGCTGGCACAAAATGTGACACTGAGAGTTAAAGATGTGTAAGAATTGCAAAAAGAAGACAAAGAACTTACCTGAGTTGCCATGGCAGCAAAGCACATATGCATAAGTAGACTGGCACTAAACATTGCACTTACAGAGCATATGTGGTGAGCAAGAATTGCTAGAAGCAGTCCAGTCTGCAAAAGAAGACAACATGAAACTATTAAAATTCTATTATTTTAGTAAAAAATCAGACAAAATATGTTTTAAAAAATGAAAGAACCAAGATGTATTGGGGGTTACCCGCATCACACTAATATTTCACTGATATAAATCTTTATAAATGTTTTATCTTGTATGCCTTGTTCAAAAATTGAAGTTGGGTAAGAAATTTCATTTCAGTTAGTGACCTATTTTTTGTAGTCATGAGCATCATCAGATAGGTCCCTCTGTTGTTTTTTTAAAAATCTGTTTCGAGACTGAAAATACCTTTCCAAAAGTGTATAGTTTTAAATACTTTCTCATAAAACACAATAAAAAATTTATAATGGCGGACAGAATTTTAATTTTAGTCTGGTGCTACCTTAAGTTCTACCCTACATGTACTTACCATGCAAATGAAGCAGGAAACGAAGAACCACACTGAATATCCAACAAGTCCACGGTCAGAGGTCCGAGCCTTGACAGCATAGTGGGTCAGGTGACTACACGAGCAGTCCACAAAATCATCTACTCCAAGGTTAAGGTCATTTGAGACTTGACAGACCTCATTGGGTGAAACCCATTGTTTCAAACCCATGTCAAAGTAAACACATCTAAAATTGGCAAAATGTAAATTTAAAGTTTGAAATGTACTGTGAAAGCATGTAAATCTGTTGGCATATAAATCTCAGTGATCTTTAATAAAATGCATCTTGCTGGTACTTATTCTATTTTTAATAGAAAAAGGTTTCATGTCAGGCAGTTATACATTGGGATCTTAAATTCTTGCAGGGACACACCCATAAAATCAACAAACATTAATACCCCAAGAACATGAATAGTTTTTACAGTAACTCTGTTCCTTTTGCACAAAATCTGCATCTGCATACAAGTCAGTGTTTGAAAAAACTGTCTACTGTACATTTTTCTGGGCATGTAAACATTTCTTTTCACCAACCAAAATCCTTGGTGCATCAAAGTAAAACCTATTTTGGTTATAGATTACAAAGATTTCAGACTTAGTTTTTACACGACCCTCCTTCCTGGAGGTCTCACCGGTACATTGGCTGAAAAAAGAGATTTCTAGAAGCCCAGTCAAGTTAAACTAAAAACCTTCGGGTTCGTTCGCAAGTGATTCATTTAGTAATTGTAGTAATTTTAATTAGCAAAGTTCTAAATCAAACTTAATTTTCTACTTTTGTCAAATATCAAACTGCATTTTATATGGACAGGTGCGAGTAGTATATAATATAAGAATGTCTTACTGTGCGCGACTAGTTGCGATTCGTCTATCAGGACTGTGGATTCTGTATTTGACTGGGAAGTCAGTGTAAGAGGACTGGTATCCTTTCACACCAAATGAAACAACCTGTGATATATAACACACATGAAGAATACCGTGAATGAAATAATATAGTACATGTACAGCATGTTATTTTTTTCTTCAATTTTAATCTCCAAAAGTTGTGGGCAACTTTAAACAAAGTAACTTTTTAACTTCAGCAAAGGTTATAAAAAATACATGAACAGTCCTACTGTGTATAGGAATATTTTGAAACAGCCTTTTAAAAGTATATGAAGGTAAACAATGACTTTCCAAAAGCAGCATACTTATCCTGTACCTGTTAATTTTCTAAATTGGATTTTTCCATCTTTTAGCTGAACAGTTTACACAAGCGCTCATTGAAAACGAAATGACAGAATACTGAGCAGTGCAGATCATGACCAGACTGCATGGGTAAGTACACTGATCGTAATCTTCACTGGTCGCAGCAAAAGGCAGAATCACTTGCCTACATTAGGCGTTAATTACAAACTGTCACCAGTATATCATACCTTGCTACTTAGCAGCTCTCTCTCTTCACCTCTCTGGAACCACTGCTCACTCGTGTATTCTATCAGATGGAAGTCTTCACACTGTAAAACAAAATACACATTCTTTATTTAATAGTTGAAATCAAAAACAACTGCGGCAGTGTTAAAATTTGGCGCCTTTCAAGAATCCAAAATATTGGCAGTGTCAAAAATAGTAACAAATATAATTTCTTTATTCTTTATATTATGATGACTATCAAATCAAATTTTAAACTTTGAAGAATGATATTGCACAAAATAAGAAACATTTTCTGACAACACTTTTTTTTGTGGAGAAATAACATAGATATAAAAGAAAAGTATACATTTTGTACTTCAACATTGTCTTAGAGTACATAGAAAACATGTCCATCACTATTCTATGAGAAATATCACTATTCTACCCACACAATATTGCAAGTGATCATGGGGCTTTAAGAAAACTATTTTACCTCTGATTCCGTGTTTTCTGGTATGTTAGGCATTTTATTTGGAATGACAAACTCATCCTGTCTCCTGGAAATATGAAGCACAGCATTAGAATTTATTCATGTAATCTGAAGTGTTTAAAATACAAGAGCTGTCCATGAGACAGCACACTCGACTATTCTCAGTGCTTGCCAATAAAACAAAACTTTTGTCAGTAAATAGCAAAACAAAATTCTGTTGACTCTTTAAGTATTAACTAGAAAACCATAACCATCAAAGAACTTAGATATATGCCTGATAGTAACTTGCACATAAAAGTTTTACTTATATTCAGCTTACATGCAAACTTTTAACCAGAATGACCAAGCACAACAAAGGCCATAAATTCAGTCAGGAGTTGTTTAATTATTTTCACTGCCATTTCAATATCACAATATAAAGACTGATACCACAGCTGTGAAAGAAAGGTAACTTACTGTCCTGGGTACTCGTATCCCTGTATCTTTCCTACAGGCCATCTTCCTGCTGCAATACTGGCATAGGGACACTGCTTTGTATGGCTGAATTTAAAATGATTACATATATTAGGAAATAACTCCCTAAAAACATGATATTGTTATGTGTATATAAAAGTTGCAAGTTTAAAAAAAAATCAAAATACTGAAGAACCCTTAAATTAAGGAAGTTTTACTATAATTACTGTAAATTAAGGAAGTTTTACTATTACTGTAAATTAAGGAAGTTCTACTATTACTGTAAATTAAGGAAGTTCTACTATTACTGTAAATTAAGGAAGTTCTACTATTACTGTAAATTAAGGAAGTTCTACTATTACTGTAAATTAAGGAAGTTTTACTATTACTGTAAATTAAGGAAGTTTTACTATTACGGTAAATGAAAGAAGTTTTACTATTACGGTAAATTAAGGAAGTTTTACTATTACGGTAAATTAAGGAAGTTTTACTATTACTGTAAATTAAGGAAGTTTTACTATTACTGTAAATTAAGGAAGTTTTACTATTACGGTAAATGAAGGAAGTTTTATTATTACTGTAAATGAAGGAAGTTTTACTATTACGGTAAATGAAGGAAGTTTTACTATTACGGTAAATTAAGGAAGTTTTACTATTACGGTAAATTAAGGAAGTTTTACTATTACGGTAAATTAAGGAAGTTCTACTATTACTGTAAATTAAGGAAGTTTTACTATTACGGTAAATTGGGAAATATTCATTAAGATTTAATTTTCATGAATTTCCCTCTTCGCAAATCGAAAAATATCGTGAAAGTTTCATTTCACATACATTCACTATTTGAGAATTATCCTTTAGGGAACATAGAATTCCTGAATAAGTCTGTATGCATGCAAATCGTGAAATTTTCATCACGCAAAAATTAAACAATTTACAGTAAGCAGAATTTTATTAAGCCAAGTCATTCCTGATGTTGGTTTGCAAGTTTGAAACAACCTGAATGTACTACATTAGAAATTTCATGAATTTTTTGCAATGTGAAAATTACCTAATTTACAGCACATAACTTCTTACAGTTTAACTGAGAAGTGACCCTGCTTTTGCAACCAGTGTAGATCATGATTAGCCTTCAAATCTGTCCAGTCTGATCATGATCTGCACTGTTCGCTATTTCGTCACTAAATTTTAAGTAAGCACCCCTTTGAACCATTAATGGTACTGTCCAAACTGAAAAGTGGACTGATCCATTTTAGAAATTCAGCAGGGTTCATGTTTAGGCAAGATCTGATTAGTTTTAGCTTTTACACAATAATAACATTAAGTTGCTTACAGTTTAGGTGGGCTAGGTGACGGACACTCCGCCCCAGTGACCAACATGTACGCAACATTTTCCATGATAACCGCCAGCTGGTAGCGCCCTCTGGTGGCATCGCTCTTGTCTGGACTCAACAGTTTGCACAACAAGTTGACCAACTGACCCACAAGCTGTGTAGGTAGTCTGAAAATAAAATTGCAAAAATGTGACTTTCATACGCCTTGGTTTGAAAAAGTTTCCAGACACTGCCACCAAACCATTCCAGCTATTTCAAAACTTGATGATCTAAAAATTGATCTAGCCATGTTATTTCTTACAATGACAGGACTGGTCAATTAAAATTACAAAATACCATTAATACAAGATGACAGTTTGGGTTGATCCTGAAAAATGCATGAGTGAATAAACAAAGAAGCAGATACAATAGCTTTGTGAGCAACCCTTGATATGCAAGTCATGTAAATCTACATCCTCAAATTCTAGTAAGCACTCATTAGTAAAATACACTTACCTGCGTTTGAGCCCTTCCTCGACGATATCGTTCACGATTTCTTCTGTCAGTGTGACCTGATCTTCCGTAACGTACTCATTCACCTGCAGGTCATCATCCAGCTTATCAATTATACTGAAATATACACAAAATTATCATTATCTTTTCCGTTATCTATTAGTAACATAATTATCAAATTAAAAACATTATAAAATCAATTCTTAACCTTTATTCTACATATTATTAAAATATACTTGTCCATTTGGTCAATTTTCATCGTTTCATTGGTTACCGAAAAAGGGCTGCTAAATGAAAAATTACTGACTGAATAACAAACAGTGCAGATCATGACCAGACTGCATGGAAGCATGAGTTGATCATGATCTGCACTGGTCTCAAAATCAGAATCACTTGCTGTCAGTAGGTTAAGTGTTGAAATTGTGAAATGATGTTTTAGGCTCTCTGCTTTCACTATAACTTTACAATGTGAAATAATGTATTGCTTGCAATACTGCTAGGCCATGCTATATTAAGCATTAAAGCACATTAACTTGCAGTACTTGTTTGCCCCCAATAAATAACTCACAACTTCCAGTAAGAAACGTTTTTTCTTAAATAAAACAATTACAAAACATTACTTGTAAGTATGGAAACCCTACAGACAAAAATACAGTTTTTCTATACAGAAAAAACACAAGGCATTGATGTCTTGCTCTCCAAAACTATATTTTGCATATCAATTTATAAGCTTGCCTAGTACAGTAAAGTTCAACTAGTAAGACGACCGGATATCAAGACTTCCCTAAATATCAAGACCAAACATTTCGGAATCAAAGGGTACATTTTATTGTAAAAAGGTCTCGATAAAAAGACTGTGTCAATATTAAGACCATTTTATGCCGGTCTGAATGGTGGTATTACTATACATTGGAACTTTACTGTATTTTAAATGTGTACTTACTCTCTTATATTATCATCAGTGAGTGGTTTATCTTTAATATTTTTGATGATATCCCATATATCAATATCTTTAGGCTCGGCGATCAGAATGTAAGCCCTGTTGGCAACCGGATTGAGACTGAAAACAATAGAATGCATATAAAATGTTACACATTTAGCATTGGTGAAAATGTATTTTTCAATGGATGAACTAAAATCTGCTAAATTTTTTGTGATGAAAATTTCATTTCTGAAAGGCAAACTTCTCTAAATATGAAACTAGTATGTGAAATGAATCTTTCACAATATATTTGAATTTGCGAACAATCGTGAAAATCAAATTATAAGGAATATGTTCCCAATTTACACATTTATATGCTTGCTTTGTCTGACATTGATGGACCTTTAGAAGGCTGGAACATAGTTATTTTACGTTAATGTCATACTTGAATAAGTTCACGGTTGTAAACTATTAGATTTTAAATTAATTTGTACCTGTAAATCAACAATACTTTCATTCTAGCCCTATTTAGCTATCTTAGTGGCATTTCAGATACAGATGTTGACACTGTTACCTAGCTCTGCATGGTTTTTCCATTTGATGACACAAAAGTAAGAACTCTTTCATTTTTTCTTGCGATTTAACATCTGTTTCAGAAGTATTTCTGTCAGTTATTTACAGGCCCGCAGACTATTGACCCATGGATGTTAATACCTGAACACAACATTGTCCTCCTTAGGGAACTACTAACTTCCTCACAAAGAAGTCTGGTTCGGAACAGGGCTCGAACCAACCGCAACCAGTGAGAAGATTTCAAGTCGGTGACCTCAATCACTTGTCAATGAAGGTGCATCCAACATTAACAGCTCCCTATAAGCTTTAAAACTTAAAGACACAGAAAACGTTTACTGACCTTGCACCATTTGTCGGGGATCCAAGTTCAATGTAGAACTGCTTAGGGTATTTATCCCTAGATGCCAGAAAAGGTGTCAGATTTATATCAATATACTGTAATTCTTGACGTTCCGGTTCGAATACCAACTGTCCAGATTGGTTTTCAAAGTCTTCGCCCTCCAGAGCAGGGGAAACTGTGACCCCATTTACAGTTTCTTGACGGTTCATCTGAACTGTGCGGTACACAACTTCAACTTGGTAATTCTGACCCTTCACTCGCCTCACTCCAAGTCTTATATCGGACTCCAAGTTGCTGACAACAACATCTCTGCAATTCAAAAATAAATTGTGATTCTAACATGGCTCGATCATTTAAACAAAGAAGGAAATCAAGAGCTGTAAATGCTGCAATAGACAGTGTTTTCTAGTGGCCACTCATAAAGGACCGTTATGACATCAACAATGACGTCAACTGTGCCAGAAGGTTGAAGCTTTAGTTTTAATAATGATAGTGACTCACAGTCTGACAGTAGATGGATGAAGGACTGACTGATTTTTTATATTGTTAACAGTTTTGGACAAGATCTATCTTTTTTGCAGGGATGGGTTCAATACCTGTTTTAGTTGTGTTTCATTTATTTTACATCACCATCAATCCTGGAAAGGGTCAGTACTAGACTCTCCTCCTCCATAAGAAACTGCCAACGTTTTCACGTAAGGTGTCAAGTCATTAGGTTGAATTGAACTCTGGGCCCTTCATAGGCACAGGGTTTAGAAATTTCGGACAATCTCTACTGAATGAAGGTACATGCAATACATTAACATATTACACTGAATTCAAAGCACAGTGAAGTCATAAACACCACTATTATAATTACAAAATCAATATATTTTCATACTTAAATCAAACAAAATACAATAGGGAGTAAACTACCTGGATTCATCAGTGAATTCGATAAGACCTCTGACAAAATCACTTGGTTCTACAATAACAAAGGCTACCAATGCTTCAGGATCAAGTTCAGCATCATTCTGTACAGACACAAGCTCTACAACAAAACTCTCTTCTTCCTCTGGTTCCTGTGTAATGGACAACAAATTCTGCTATAACAGTACACCAAAAATATAAAATATATCAACACTAAAAAAGTTTCATGATGAACTGAGAAGTTTACATGACCCATAATTATTTAAAAAGTGCAAAAACTTAACACCAAGGAAAGCATGATCTGACTGATATATAGGTGCGTGTAAAAATACCAAGGAAAGTTTTTGCATGATTTGACTAAGTTAAACTTAAATGTTCAATAAAAAAATAAAACTTTTAACACCAAGGAAAGTTTCAGCATGAACTGACTAATTTACTTGACCCTATATTAAAGAATCACAAACCCTTTATATTTCTTTACATTGTGTATTTATTAAGCACACTGAAACACTTCTGATAATTAGTAAAGGTTCAGGTTTATTTGTTTCCACAGAAATATGTTGAAATGTGTCTATGCTTGATGAAGACTGGATAAAACCTTTCCCAGATACAGAGTTTACAATAGAAATTTTGTTTAATTTAGCAACTAAAAGGCCATTACTCCATATTGTCTCAGGTAATCTACTCAATACCTAACCTAGACAAGATATTATACGCATAAACACTATGACAAGGTTTGTTGATGGATGCAAGAAGGTTTTCTAAGATAGGAAATTTCAGCAATTAAAGGGCAGTAAGTCTGGAGTGTCTCTGTTGATCTGACTGGTTATGGAATCTGGCAAATCTGCTGCTCATTAGCATTGTAACAGTTAGGTATTGTATCGTATATTAGGGCTTTATCGTTGGTACTGGTTTCCCATAAGACCAACACTCCCAGAAGAGGTTAGTTATTTTAGGTTTCAGAGGATAGTGCAAGATACAGAAAGTGTCCCGATTCCAGAGACACCCCTGGTTCTTATACATACCAGGTGTATAGCACCCATACATGGGACCTCGGTTTTAGTCTCATCCTAAAGACTGTTAGTAATTTTAGTTGGTCAGCCCCGGGAATTGAACCCGCTACCCCGAGATTACAATTCTCGTGCTCTACTGATTGAGCTATCCGGGCTGACTGACAGTTAGGTGATTAGAATTATCAAAGTAAGAGAATGGACACATTGTAACAGTTAGGTGGTTAGAATTATCAAAGTAAGAGAATGGACACATTGTAACAGTTAGGTGGTTAGAATTATCAAAGTAAGAGAATGGACACATTGTAACAGTTAGGTGGTTAGAATCATTGACACAATCAAGGTACATATATTCTCATGACACAAGCCTAAAACGTCTAGATATAGGCATCATATATAAAACTAAGTGATCTTACTGTATCATCAATGAGTGTGACATTGAAGTAACAATATTTTGTCCGTACTGGACAAATTGCCGTGCCAGATGTTGTCACAAGGTCCCCAGCAAGTATAACATCTTCAGCCTCCGAACTATCCACTGACAATTTTGCTTTCCATGTTACCTGGGTAAAAAAACCCAAAGTTTCATAGTTTATAACTTAAATTCTAAATCAAATGGTGTCAACAAAATAAAACACATATACCAGATTGCTATGTACGTACAATGCATACAAAAATTTGGAATTGTTTATCATTTAATAAACCACTGGAAGCTTGCTTCTGGTACACAAGATGGTACTTTTAATGTACAGTCAAATCTGTGTTTACGGCCACATATAAGACAGTAATACAAATGTACTTGAAAGTGAAAACACATTTGAAACAAACTTGTTTTGGTTGTGTGTTTTTTTACATTTCGTCTCCAAGATTAGCAACAGTTACTGCCAAAAGTTTCATAAGAATTGGTCAAGGGATTTCTAAATATGATGTAGTCACGGAAGATGAAGCATTACCAGAGATTTAGGATAATTTTTACATTCCCCTTGGATTATGCAGGAATTAATAATGAAAATGTTTCATCTCGGTAATATCTGTATATGTCTATGATACTGAACAAAATTTTGTACATTCTTACTTAAATCCATGCAACACAATAGAAATTAACAATGCAACACAATTAACCCTTACCCTGCTATATTTCTAAAATGGACTTGTCCATCCTTCATTTTGCAAAGTACCAATATTGTTCAAAGGGGGTTTTGAATGGAAAGATACTGACTGGATGGCCAGCAGTGCAGATCATGATCAGACTGCATAAATGTCACAGAATCACTATCTGCTAGCAGGGCGAGAGTTCAAAGTTGAAACGAAAGAAAAAGTTAACTTTACCTCAACCTGTCCATATATTGCGACTGTCCGTACTAGTTTAAACGTTGCGGGTATTCCTGCGTCCTCATCCGCTGTCACATTCCGTGTCTCAGCAGAGAAACCAATCAAGCCATTGGACAGATCGTTCTGCTCAATTGTTATAGCAGCGAAACCCTGAAACAACCAGAATGCCTCTAACTGCTTTCTGTGATAATTTAATTGCTCGATAAATGGACAGGATTTGGGGTTTTTCTAACTAATCCCTTTTTAATGTAGAGTGAATGTACTGGTTATGAGTTAAGTCAGGACTGATTTTTGAGGGTTTCAATCAGCTCCTGCAATCAGCGCCTGAATCTTGTGGTTGTATTTTAGTACAGGACCTATACAGTAAATCCCTGTGTTATCCAGCACCCTTTGGGCTAAGTTTATACTAATTCATTCCAGCTCAATTGTGAAAAAAGCTTGTAGCTAAACGAGTCACTTTCGAGTCCGCTTCCTGGAAAAACCAGTACTGGTGTCATATGTGGAGGTATGGTCGTGACCCCAGTGGGGCTCGAACCTGTAACCTCCGGGATGAGCAGCAGACACCTTAACCTCTACACCAGGTTCACCTGATGATGCCGATTAAAGCAATTTTAAACAGGTTTCCATTATATATTTTATGTAACCAGGACCTAGGGATAGTGTGGGAAAAGACAGACAGGTTTTACTGTATCTGTACTACAGCTGAACATCAAAAGTTGATTGTGAAACTATTGTATGTGCATTTAAACAAACCAGCAGATGTTAAAATTCCACAACCTCAACCCTCTCATCATGCTAATAAATATTTCTATGAAGTTTTAGAAGTCTATATCTAACACATTCATATGAAATTTCATGTGTTCTATCTCCAATATATTTGGAAGTAGCTGTGACACAAACTTTAAGACAAAACCTATACATTTGTAGTCATAGAAATTGTTTTCTCCCTTCCCCAAATTCTTTAAAACCGTAAAAAGTAACAGCCCTAGTATGTACACAACTTACCTTTCTGCCACCATCTGGCTCTCCCTCTGCAATTCTTGCACCCCCTGTAGGCTGAGTTAGGTAAACAAGGACAGTTTCGTCAGGTTCTGCCAAATCGTCGGAAAGAATTGTAAGCTCTACGTACTTCTCAGTCTCACCTTGCTGTTGAAATATACAAAAATACATTGGTTCCGCATCTATTAATGTAAATTTATAGCAAAACTTCTTAATCCTGCTCCTGCTTAATATCTAAAAAATATACCTGTCCATTAATTAATTAATATTATGGACAGAGAGTGGTCAATTTTGCTAGCTCTGATAAAAAATACTCGGGTGAGCTAAAAAAGTCCAATATACCCTACCTGAAATGTGACGGATGTATCAAGCACCACGTAGTCTTCCGAGGATGTGGCAGACGTGAGCTTTTCTCTGTTAAACAGAACCTCTCGGATGGTGTCATTTCCATCACCTTCTTTAGGATTAATCTGCGATGTCCATCCCTCTCCCCCACCCACTGTTCGTATGACAACACTCACCGTGCCAAATATACCTCCTGCAAAATTTGTATACACTCAGCACATGTCATGATTAAACACTATTATCCTAAACACTCCAGACTGTTCAGATGTATGTACATATGTTTCTCCCATTCAGTTCTTTTTATAAATTCTGTCAATGCCATCAGTTTTAGGGAACAGGAGCAGTGATGATTCTCATAGTTATACCTTCAATTAATGTAATGACTAAAAGCTATACTTTGTTTTGATACATCCTCTAGGAGAGTAGTTCAGTATCACATGCAACCAAGGTAATTTATTTGAAAACTTTGAAATTTCTTATCAAAATAGTAAAACAAAATTCTTGTCCAAAAAGAGATACAGTACAGGGAAACAAAAAATAAGAATTTCAACTGCAGGTAAAGTAAATAATTTTCGTTACATCAAACCTAATTTACACGAGAACAAAGGTTTTAAAGATTATGCCATTACAACTCCCCAGAATCTTTAATACTTAAACACGATGGAACCACTGAAAATGAAATCTCTTGAAAACATTTGTCAGAAAACATTTGCCTACAAATACAGCATGTAAAACTTCCTTTCCGTAACCAAGACGACAGCTGTCATGCAAACGTATATACATGCACAAAAGTATTTCCACCAATATACACTTAAATACATGTTTATTCATATACATTTTATATCATTTATGTAAAAATATATATTTGCTTTGAAAATAACATGCATCACACAATACTCAGAAAATGAGAAAAAGTTTGTAAAAACCTAATCCGACTTTTGTACATTTTGTATGTGAAAAAAGGAAATAACCTGTTTTGGCACCTATAAACCAGTATATTATAATTATTTGGCCATATATACAGGACCAATACAAGATTGTTATATCAAGTGGAATGAAGAGGAATAAATAGTATACTGTATTTGAGTGTACATAATATTTAAAAGCTTGAATTTGAGATTTACTACAATTCCTAAGTTTTTAGCTATGGTATAACTCCAAGGTATTGCTCTAAAGGCTCATTCAAAGTTGAACATTAGCTCAGAGCATATAGTTTATTTGCACAAAACCAATGCTAAAATTCTTGTGGTCACTTAAGAGCTTTTATTTATAACGGCCAAAATTTTCTCTTGTTCCACGAGATAGAAAGCAAACTTTCTGATGAGACCAGTCTCAAATCTCCAGCATTTGATTGGCTGGAAATAGCCTCATTTTTAAATAGGACCAATCAGAAGCCATGTGATTAAGTCTGGTTCTCAAAAACTTTCATACATTCAAACTGATTTACATAAAGATGAAGTGCAGCTTTTACAGTCCAATCTGTGAACAAAGATCAATAGCTAGAAGAAACTAAAACAGTCCTTGTGGACCTAAGGCCTGTGCCTAACAGATTTTTCCTCTAAAGACAGATAATGCATTTTTTTCTCCCTGTTTGTTATTATTCACAGAGTGGTCTTAATTTGGAGGTGGTTTTTGATACAAGTTTGACAGTATACTGGTTTGCTTGCCCAATGTAATGAATCTGTTCTGATAAGGACACTATTGAGCATTACTTGAATTTATTTCAGGTTTTGAAAACTTGTTGCTGCGTATTGATTACAATTTATAATTACTAAAATCCCTTCCCAAACAGACCTTACCTATATTTTCTTGGTTTATGTGCCCTAAAACACAGACATTAACTTCTTAATATAAAAGTTGTGACTAACCCTGTACACAGTAACTAAATGATACAATAGAAAATAAAGAAACATATTCTATCTCAGAATATAGGTTTGAAAGAACAATACTTATGTGCCAACACATTTATAACCCAGAACAAAAGACCTATAAAGCTGTAATTATAGGTATTTGCCCAGAATTACTTAAATGTGTCCTCTTAAGGAAAATGTAATTACAATTAAAAACTTAAAATTTATGCGACTGGTTTTAGTGCATTTCTGATCAAACACTGTTTCAGACTGGTTGCATCTATTAAAATTGCAGTTTTTTTAGTACTGTGTTGATTGCATTAAAGGAATGAACTTGTAATGTCTGGTAAAATGTGAAATGACATGGCTACACATGTGTGTTATGTTTTTAAACATAATGGTATTTGTGTTACTATTTTTAAAATTCCAAGGCTGTTTGGCACTAGAAGTACAGCGGCCTTAAATGTATGAACTAAAACTTTATTACCTGTACGTGTTATGGTAAGATTGACTTGCTGGTAGCGTTCTGGCACTGATAGAGCCGATGGTTCGATGTGCAGTACTCCATAAGGATCATTGCTCTCTGCTATCGTTACAACAGAAGACTGGTGTATGTAGCTGATACGTGGGGATATACCTGAAATTGCAAAGTGAATGACACTCCTATTTTTTCACAATTAATTTGAAGTACAATGTACAGATCAATTCCAGAAATTTAAAAGGGTGAGTGACAAACTATTACACTTAGTATGGGTTTGTATATTCATCACTTCCATGAACCATTTCTCCAATTGAGGGAAGTCACCTTTTAAATACTCAGTTGCCTTTACTGTCTGCCATTTTTCAAGTTTTTTAAGGTATTTATTACTGTTTTTACATACAATGTAGTTTAATCTTTTGTTTGGAAGAACAGTGGACCTCCTCTATGCTCTGTAAGTCCACGGTCTAGCATAAACTGACCAATCAGAAGCCATATATTTTAGAATGGTTCATTCTTTCAAAAAAAAAGCAACATGGGTTGATAATATAAGCAAGGGAGGTAACTTAAAGTGGAGTTCATCATCAAATTTTTTTATTGGCTATATCCATAGTAACATACTTCGTGCAGTTTCTGTTGGAAACTTCTCAACATCTGTCAGGTTAACATGGAATTTTTCCTCCTGTTCTGGTGAATTATCTTGCAAAACCTGAAATTTACAAACTTTTTAAGTCTTTATTTTATTTGTACTAATTTGTTTAAGCTAGGTTGTTAAACAAGTTCTCTTAACTTGTATAAATCAGTCTCAAATTGCAAACAATTATGGAATCATTCCCTTATTACGGACAGATAAAGAGAGCCAGTAAATATTTATTACTGCTACCAATTTACAGCTGGTAATACTGAGCCATACCTTTGCCCAAAGGACACACTTCAACAGGCACATCAATAGTTCAAACCCATGTGTTGCTATGGGTTACTAAGCCAGAATTATACACCACAAAGACCCACATGTAAACCAATGCCAAGAACAAGTAGTCTTATTTTATTAATATGAGAACAAGAAATTATATACTTGCGGGGGGGCAAATATTTCTACCAGTGTAGACAAGCCATGTAGTCTGATCATGGTCTACACTGAACTACACTAATTATCATTCCAAAAATCAATAAAGCTAGCTTTCTACAGTCAGACAAATAAGTCCATTTTGAAAACTAATTTGATGAAGGTTAAATAAACTCTTTTATAGATAATACTAAAACATTGTTCAAATGAATTTAAAAAAAAGTAATCACACCTATGTTTTCACTCGTCTTGCATGTACACGAAGTTTGAAATATTATATTTAACTCTGTAAAGTTTACCTCTATCATAATGAGGGCAGATGTTTGCCCAGGCTCCATGACAACAGCATGGTTCTGTACTGTTTTAAAGTCAATTCCTGCCATTGCACTGATGCCCTCAGCTCGGTACTGTGTCTCTAGTTTACCCTCCGAACCATACAGCCGTAAAACTTGCAGATAGATCTGAAAATCAATTATTCTAAAACATAATTATGTATTTGGAAAAGTTAAGACAAAAGTTACTCCATATATAACAACTCCGAATATAGCGAAATTCTGTTTTTAGGGAACAACTTTAAATGGTCCCATGGAGTTCGTTATAAACTGAGTTTACTGTATAAGCTAGAAATTCATTGACAAATCCTCAGGTCTTCTCTGTTAGGACTGCACTCAAGAAACTTTTGCTCTTTTATGTCTACTAACAAAAGGTTTCATCATATGATCTTTTCAGCAGCATTTTACTGGCTCCATATTTGTGTCCTAAGGATGAGGTATTAGCTCGACTTCTACTGAGCTACTGGCAAGCCACCAGTGCAGGACGTGGCTAGCCTGCACATCTGTGCTGTCTGATCATGATATGCACTGCTTGCTATTCAATCAGAAAATTTTCGTTGGCACCCCTATAAATCATTAATGGCAGAGTCTAAATTGAAAGATGGACAAGTCCATTTTAGAAATTTAACAGGGTAAGGTTTAAATGAGGCTGTACTATGAAAGGTCTAGTCATTTTAAAACCACACATTACTTTCTTAAAAATGTTTAAATCTTCAGAGAGTATTTAAGGCACTTTGCACATTAGCTCTAGGAAGAAAATCTTCATGCATACACACACCTTTCCAAACATTTCAGAAACAGATGGTTTTGTAGAATTGTCGGCAAATCTCAGAAGACCATAGGGCTCAATGCGCACCAGAGTACGATCCTGCAGGAGTCTTGCACCACCTGCTACTGTGGTAGAGGGCGCTACTGGAAGGTGCACTGCAAACAGCTCTGGAACATCCCATCTTGCTGTCAACTGTTTAAATCAAATATAATACATGTAAATACATATAGTTATCAATTATATCCTTTAAGAAATATATCATATTTATTTTCAACTTTGTTGGCCCCTATAGTTACTGAGTGATGCTTCATTTGATCCAAGTACAATGTCTAACAACTAGAAAGATTTACCGATACAGTGAAGTTTTTCTCATCAATGCCATGTGGTATTCTGATACTACTGGAGTCAGGGGTCATTGTACCCTCAACAAACTCAAATGGTACCCGGCCATCCTGGAAACCACTCTGCCAGGAAACTTCCAGGGTACCGTACATTCCCTCTCTAACCACAGTCAGTCTGCAGGTGCTGCTTTCTGAAACACAAACAATAATCTTTTAAGATCGAGCCCCTTGATGTATTGGTATTCTTACCCTGATCCTACTGAGTTTCTACAATTGACTTGTCCATTTTTCAATTTGGACAGTCCCATTATTTTGTTTTAGGGGGTGTTCACTGAAAAATTAACTGACTGAACAGTGAACATTGTAGATTATGATCAAACAGTAAGGATGTGCAGGCTGATCATGATCTGCAAAGGTCACTAAGGTAGAATCCTTTGTCACCAGCAAAATAACAGATAAAATTTAGTAAGAGTAAACATCAACAGTCAAATATGACAAAAACTTTTTTTTTCATGAAATCAAGGTTTGATCTCCAGTATGGTTATCTGATGCCACATGTGGCTCAGTCCACTCAGCTGTAACTGTTTACTAGTACTGAAAATTGCTGCCTCCCTCGCTCTATGATAAGTAAACTGGTTTCATTACGCATGGTGTCTAAAGAGCAAACTAAGTTGAAAGAACTTGCTTGGCAACTGAACTAAAAAAAATTAGTGTATACTAGACTGTATTTGTAAGTTTCTGGGTATATTCAGTAGTATGAAGACCCAGGTTCCTCAAGAACAGTAAAAACAAGTCACAGCATACTCAAAACATGACAGCAAGGCCTAGACTTGTAGATGTAAAAGTGAAAAGTTCAAAATGGCATCATTTGCTGTGGACATGTTTTCTTGCTCACTCAATTTACTTCATGCAGTTAATACTAACAATAAGCTACAGTTAATTACCCAATCATATCAATCAAGAATGCAAATTGGTAATTACCCTCATCAACAGCTGCCATTGCTTCCTTGAAGCCCACCTTACTGTTGGCTGCTAATGGTGGGACTCGAACTTTAGACTCTGTCTGTCCTGATTGGAATTTTGGAGGTGCTGTCACTAAAATTATTTGTTACATGTATATAGTAAAAAAACCTCATAACTTAAATTCAAGAAACAGTTTTGAATCCTTTAGTAATTGACCAAACAACAAATCAAACAATTATACAATAGAACAACATGTACTTTAAACTGTTTCATTTTCATTTTTGATCATACAAAACTGACACGTTTTCTCTGAAGAATAACTTTAAAATTCTACTTAAATTTCATAAAACTGTATAGAATTTTAGTGTTTCCTATTTAATGTCCCTTAAAACAAAAAATACATTCCGCATTTGTTTACCTCCAGCTCCGAGAAACTGCACTTGGCTGAGTGAGAGAGAGAATGTCGTGTCCACTTCCAGGAATCCTGTTCCTTGTATCTCTACTTCAACTATCTTGTTTTCTTCATTCTCGTCAAACGTTACTGTTGGATCATTCACTTTCAGTACAATGCCAGACTGTGTCTAAAAGTGTAAAAAAAACACACAAACTGTGAAACCATGACACATTCATTTTCGTGTATTTCATGGGTAAGCCCATCCATGAATTTATGCTTCAAACAAAAGATTGTCTGAAATCACATGGGACAGTGTGAATTCTATATACATTTGTACTTTGATTCTGAGGCATTCAAAACAGGACAACACAGAAAATGACACAGCATGGTTATCCTGTTCCTGCCATACTGCAAGACTGGGAAGGTATTTTGTAAAAACAAAAAAATAACGTCTGCTTTTGTCAAAAAAAGGTCTTCTGCTTCATTATTGAGTCAAAAAGTATTTTTCTAGTATTATAGCATGAATTTTAAGGATATAAGCACTGTTCAACTAAAAGGGGTCTTATGGTCAAAATGTTCTTTTATTTCAATGAACTTTTTGGTGGGAAGAAAATGACAATTGAGGTCATGGTAAAAATGCATCATGCACAAATAGTAACATGCTGTTTATAGTTAATACATGTAGTTTAATTTTGGAAAAGTACAGCTGACATCAAATTAAATGAGGTAATTTATCAATGACATTTCTAATGGTGACAAGATCCCAAACAGACTGAAACAGCTCATGCAATTTGTATTCATTTAAATAAAGTCGAGTCTGGCTGTGTACTTACAATATCATACTTGATGAAAAAGGTCAGTATGACTCTTCCAAACGTCCCACGATATCGGGTAAAGTTAAGTCGCACATTTCGAGACAGGTCAACTGGATCTACTACAACCGTCTGAAACTCAGGTATGATCCCAAACACACCATGCGGATCATCGTTATATCTGTGAAAATCAAATTTCTAGATTATCTATACATTACTTTTCAAAATTTTATTTCTTTGGACCCCAAGATTCATTTTGCGACCCAAGGATTAGACTGCAATTTTAATCGAGAATTTACTGAGACAAATATTGTTGCTGATTAAAGAGTCCCATCAACTCTCACACCCATTAATTTCTGAAGTAGACTTTTCAAGCTGTCAATTGGAAGGTACCATATGACTGTTAAAAGGGGTGCTCACAGAATAATTACTGACTGAAAATTGAACAGTGCAGATCATGATCAGACAGCACAAATACTGATCATGATCTGCACTGGTCACAATGGAATCACATGCTACCAGAAGGATAAGAATTAAAATTATGGCCTCTAACATTTGTATATGATAAATTTTGACAGACAGACAAAGGAGGTCATTATGGCTCACCCTGAGCCTACAATTAAGGTTTGTCAAAAATAAGTCAGAAAAGGCCCATAACTCACTCAAAATTAACCCCCCTCTCTCCCAAGATTGAAAGCCTACTATGTCTGATGATCTAGAATAAATGAAAGATCATCGTGACTTTGACATTTGACCTACTGATCTCAAAGTCCGTTTATGGGGTCATCCGCTGGTCATGACAAATAAGCTTACCAAATTTGATGATCCTAAGACCAACCGTTCTTCAGATAATAATTGGAAACCATTTGACAGACAAACAGAGGGACAGACCTTCATGACAAAAAATAGTATGTCTCCAACCAATTCTGAGTGGCGACATAGTTACATGTAACACTAACTGAAATAAATGAACACTTACAAAATCTTGAATGTTGAAGTTCTGTTGTTGCTGTCTATTTCTGCACCACCAACAATTTTTGTGATATGCAACACAAATGTTTCAGTCAACTCTGGTATGTCATCTGGCAGCACGCCTATAGTGATATAACCCGACCTATCACTATTTTCTAGTAGAACTGACCCATTTCTCGACTGAATGTCGTCCGTCTCATCAAATGGCCCCAAAACTTCCCAAAATACCTAGAAAGCAAATATAATGCAAAGGTCATTTTCCTAGTGTTGTTTTTCTTTCAAACATACAACTTGTTTTACTTTGTTATCTATAGTTATCATACTTAGATGAACAATGGATATCTGACACTACATTTACCATCACTACTTACAACTTTCATCAATAGGACAAGTTTTCCTTTTTTTACGTAATTTTTGAATCTCAAATATCAACATAATCTTATACATGTTATAAGTATGAAGCCATACTTTACATACCTCTATGTTTCCCACAGTACCAGTGTCTTGTCGCCGTATAATCGGAAATTGTATGGTTAATGTTTCTGACCCTTGAGGTTCCTCTACCTCCCTGTCAAACAGAGCTGGTCCGTCAAATCTCACAATACCATTAGGGTCACCAAACTTTGATATCTAAAATACAAGACATTATGTTTTTCACCTTTTTCTCTAACACTGTTAGTTAAATGCCTGTTTCAACAATAGTTCAGTTATTTACAAGTACCAAGATTACCTATCCATCATACCTGGGAAGGACAAAAACTAGACCCTCGTTGTAAAGAAAACTGCATACATCAACTTAGTTTTTGAGTAAATAGAACAAGGTTCTATCATTGTTCTATGAGTAAATTCATAATTCCATCGAAGCAACTTCACAGTGGTCATAATATTTAAGAAATTCTTGAAAATACACATTAATAAAATTGAATTGTTGTACAGCATTTCAAAACAGTTGTAAACATTGACTTACAGACAAGACGACACTGCCTGATGTATGGCTGACTTCACCGTTACCGACGGTACTTGGCAAACCAATCACTGACTCCAGCTTTATAACAAACACCTTTTCTATCTCCCAGCTGGAGAATGGTTTAATGCTCAGTTTTAAAGTTCTGTTTCCCCCCTGACCATCCAACCACTGTAGACTTCCAGATGTTAACTCCCGACCTTGAGATATATACGCGATATCATTGGTGGCTTGTAATGGAGCGCTAGGGTTGTTGGGACCAAAGATTCTCCAGTTGACCTGAAAATAAAATACATGTATATTATATACCTTCACATATGAGTTCTGACAAGGAAGGTCTCAAAACAGCTTGTGACTTGCAGATTTTATCCTTTCTAATTCAGAGAATAACGCCTGTTGTAAGAGTACTAGTTGTTTACAAGCAGGTAATTAACCTAACCACTGTTTATGGAAGGACGAGTACTAGACTCAAATTCGCCTTAAGAAATTGCCTAAACTTGCTCCAAAGTCCTCTGAAAAGAATTGTGAAAAGTTCAACTATGTGACAACGTAATGAGCAGATTTTTTTTTTTCAAAATCTTTTTGTTTATTTCTTAGTCTGAATGAGCAGACTTGTAGTGATCAGTTATCAGTTTTCTGGTCTCTTATATACTGAATTATATTTCCAACATTTCTTTCTCTGAATTATTTCCATGGCTACTTACAGTTTGGTCCCCTGTGAGACCTCCAGTTCTTTCAACAGTGAACACTCTCTCTTCCATCACTGGCGGGTTGTTGATGACAATATCTAGTAGACCTCTGAACCCAAACTTCCCATTAGGGTAGTCAGATTTGGCAATGACAACCGTTACCATGATGAGATTTCCCAGCAACGCTCCACCTGTGAAACAGATATTTAAATCAAAATACTGAAAAACCATTAATATTCATGTTGCACTAATTTTCATGGGTCTTGTGGGTCCGCCAGCCCACAAATTAAAGATCCATGTAAAAAAAGCATCTGACTTAACTATTTTCCATTGAACTTCGTAAAATTTAACTACTTGACAATAAAATGACATCAATATCAAAATGGCTACCATCTTATATAGTAATGGTCTGAGGTTTGTAAAACTGCATCAGTACTTACCTGTGGTACTAAGGAGCTGAACTCTGAATCTTTCTGAATATTCCATTACTGGATCGTCTCTAATAGTTATGTCAATAGTTGCTTCCCCTTGTCCATCAGCAAACACTAGTTCTCCAGCGGGACGTACGTAGTCAATGCTCTCCGAAGCTGTATCATTTATAGTTCTATACAGAACGGATACTGTACCGAAATTCCCGCCATTTCTGACAAGTGGTATCTTAGCAACACCTTCTTCCTCTGTTACTGTAACACAAATATACATTGTATGAAAAACAATTTTCGTAAGGACTACAATAACTTGGTAGCAACTTACCTGGTGTCTATATTGTTTAATACAGTGAAACCGGATTTTATCCGGCATCCATTCAGATCACTTGATCATGTTGGTTAAAGCCGAGTACCAAAGAACTGTACAGGATAAGACAGGTGCAACTACATATCAAAGGCACCTAAACTGTACTTTTAGGTACAGTTTCATTCCAATTTCTACAAAACAATGTTAATTTGCAACCCCACAAACCCACTTACAAATTCAGTAACTACATGTAATTTAATGTTTCCCAATTCTTAAACATATTTTTACCCACAAAAATACCTGACTTAAAAAAACAAGAGGGCCATGATGGCCCTATATCGGTCACCTGAATACCAGCCCACTTGCCTAATGGCATACCTGTGAACCCTACCGTTTCTTGCGGTATACTACCGGAATTCAAAGAGAAAAATAATCTCCCGCCTGAAGATGCCATTCTACTGTAAATTTGCAATTATGAATTTATGATCAAATTGACCTTTAACCCAGAATGTAAACAAATTATTGACTGGTTTGCCAATTTGTGCAGACTGATTTATCAATATCTCAGCTAAATCGTATACCGGTCTGCTTCCATGTGTTTGTTGATTGCATTTTGTCATGGTCCGTGATTTTGTGTATGTCAGCTTTTCACAAATTTTATGATGGGGATTAAATTGTTAATTGGTGTCTGTACCCATCAGGGGTCATAACATAATGGATGATGGCTAAGTAAGCAGAGTTGAAAATCCTAGTCCATAAAAATAATTAATCACAAGATGTAAACAGATCAGACAAAAGGTATAAAACAAGGCTGGAAAATAAAGATGGTTTATATAACTATTATCTTGCAATTTTTCTAGATCGATTTTCATTTTTTATTCACAATTTAAGAATTCATGATTACCACGATACTATTTTAGATATATTTTTATTTCTATACGCATATTTTAAAATCTTACTTTCACTTCATGGATAATTATATCGTGAAAAGAAAGTGAAAGTAGATTTAAAAATGCTATGATTGAAAACAGATGTTTAAAGCAGCTTTTCAATGTCATTTGTGACTATTAGCTCCAAGCGCATGGACGAGTAAAAATCTCCCGCAAAAATTACCAATCTCCCTCATTTTTAGGACAAATCTCCCTCATTTCTATCAAAAATGGTTCACAGGTATGCTAATGGGTGTGGTCAATTTTGACCCAAGAGGCATGATTTGAACAAAGTAGGTGGAAGACCACAAGACAATGTTACATAGCAAATAGGTTTTCCTATAAACATCTTTGTAAAACAAGTGACCTCCTTGGCGGGGCCAATATTGACCCCAGGGGTATCATTTGAACAAACTTTAAAGATGTCTACTAGGCAATGTTACATCCTAAATATCTAAGCTCTAGGCCCTGTGGTTTCAGAGAAAAAAGATTTTTAAAGTTTTTCCTGTATAAGCTTATGTAAAATCAAGTGACCCCCTGGAGAGGTCAATTTTGACCAGGGGGTCATAGTTTGAACAATCTTGGTAGAGGTCTACTAGACAATGCTACATGCCAAATATCTAAGCTTTAGGCCTTGTGGTTTCAGAGAAAAAGATTTTTAAAGGTTTTCCTATTTGTTGCCATAGCAACCAGAGTTCTGCATGGAATGGAATTCTTTGAACAACTTTGATAAAGTTCATGCAAGGAACACCCTGCAAAGTTTCATCAACATTGGCCCAGTGGTTTCAGAGGAGATGTCGTTTGAAAGAAATGGTGGACGGACGGACGGACGGACGGACAGACGCTGGACGGAATGCGATCCTAATAGCTCACTCTGGCACTTTGTGCCAGGTGAGCTAATAATGATTTTATCAACATCAACATGCTAAATAAGAAACAAAATCCACAAACACCATCAAGCACAGAACTCATCAACAGACAAATGAAAATAACTTACCATAAAAATCCACAGCCTCTGGTGCAAACTCAATGGTACCTTCAGCATTGTCATTTCTATCAATAATGATTTCCTTGTAATTCAGGGACCCGATGATCGGGGGCTGATCAAGCTGTAGCCCATTCACCTTGGTGTTGTTGTAATTACTGTTAAAAGAGTGATATTATTTATAAACATGACTTATGCAACCATTCATGTGAGGTATCAAAATTGGCGACTTACAGTGGGTTACTGCATAATACAGGTGGATTCAATATGAATACAAGGAATTTGGATACACCAGTATTGGCTGCTTAGAACAGAAATGTTGATAAGTACACCAATTCATTTATTTTCGATTGTGGGACAAGTTCTTACAACAGATTAATTGCTCTTGAGACTTACTCCAGATGGATTCAACCTTCAAGAAAGAGAATTATTTGTGTCTTGCCTAAAGACATTACCACCATATCTTCTGTGGGCACTGAACCTGGTACCTTCAGAATGCGTCACCGCTATGCCACTGTGGCTCGACTTCAAGTTTCAATTGTGCCTACTTCAAAAAATTATCGCTAACATCTAAACTTTGAAATCAGTAAGTTCAATAGAAAAGCTTAGCAAGGTTCCAATCACAAGGTTAAGTTTCAGACCAAGACAAAGTAAATTCTTTTACCTTTCATCAACAAGTCGGACTGATGTGAGGTTCACAAAAAAGTTCTCAGGACCTTCGGGGATGTTGTCCTGCGTATTAATCTTTAAATCTATCAAATAGTGATCTTGTCCATTCTCGAAAGTGATTGTTCCTTCTTGCGCAAAGTAATCATTAGGGGCTACAGCTGTACCTGGGGAGGTTTCGTATTTTACAAACACTCGACTGGTCAACCCTGATCGTCGAAGGACTTGTAAAGAGACCTGGAATATTACGGTAAACAGAAAAAAGATGTAAAGTAAATGGAAAACAGACGTCTTTATTATTAGTCTTATATAATATCTGTGCATGTCAGTGTGTATATTTTTTAGACTAGTAACAGCTTTAGGCAAACCACTATTCTGTCTGTCTTTTCTATATAATTATCTGAACTTCAAATACTTAGTTCTATCCAAGCGGTTATTTTTTCCTCCTTTCCACCATCCCCTTTTTCTAAATGCATGTTTTAACAGGATATCAATTATTTACAGGTGGGCACTTTACTTAACTGTCTTGCCCGCAAAGGATCAGTACTAGACCCTTATCCACTCTAAAAACAAGAGCTGTCCCTCACAAGTGACAAATGCCCTCTAAAGAGGTGTCTCACAGTCTGTGTCCTCTCCATGTGCTCAATAATTGTGCCTTGTAATTTTTAAATCCTTCCATGCATGACAGAGATACCATACATACAGTATTCCCTTACTTTTAAACACTAAGTGTGACCTATTCCTTGGAGTTAGGGACGTGGTTCTTGCACACCACACACGAATGTGTTCATATATAGAGGATTCCATTACCTTCAAACTCTAAGTGTGACCTTGACCTTTGAGGTAGGGATGTGAGTCTTGCACGCGACACGTCGTCTTGATGTGCTAGACATTTGTGCCAAGTTATTTTAAAATTCTTCAATGCATGACAAAGATACAGTCCGGACATGAATGTGTGCATATATAGAGGATTCCATTACCTTCAAACTCTAAGTGTGACCTTGACCTTTGAGGTAGGGACATGGGTCTTGCACACGACACATCGTCTTGATGTGCTAGACATTTGTGCCAAGTTATTTCAAAATCCTTCAATGCATGACAAAGTTACAGTCCAGACACGAATGTGTGCATATATAGAGGATTCCATTACCTTCAAACTCTAAGTGTGACCTTGACCTTAGAGGTAGGGACGTGGGTCTTGCACGCAACACATCGTCTTGATGTGCTAGACATTTGTGCCAATTTATTTCCAAAGCTTTCAATGCATGACAAAGTTACAGCCCGGACACGAAAAAATGTAAGGGCGGATGCACGGACAGTGTGATTTTAGTAAAAGAGAGAAATCGACAGTGGTAGGACTCAAGCCCATGAACCACAATCGATGAGAGATTACAATGATTTCAAATCAGGAGTCAGGGACGCTACTTCCTCAACCACCAAGGCAGTCAAAGGTAATTAAATGACAGCCATTATGAAACAGAGTGACTGTGTACAAATTAAAATCTTCTGTCTCCTAAAAGGTCGTAGAGCTAAACACTTCCCATGTCCCCAGTGGTCTATGTGAACCCTGAATATGTATGTGCCAATTAAATGTCATAAAAACATAAGAAGTCAAATATTTTACCAAAGATCTATCCTCTGTCGTTACATATTCCTGTGGTAAATCGAACACAAATTCTCCATGTGGGTAGTCACTAGCAACATATACAATATCTGCTGTTATTTCTGTAGTTGCTTCTGACAGTACCGCTCCCCCAGTAGCTGAACTCAGTTTAAGTGTGTACACACGGCGTTCCTCTGGTTTCGTATCATCTAGAGCCTGTAAAAGGACAACTCCTGGGATTTTGATACTAATTTTAACAGTATATAACCTCTTACCTGGTTAAACTGAAAAATGGACTTTCTCAACTTTAGGACCATACCATTAATTAAGCAAAGGGAAGTCAGCTGAAAATTCACTGTGACTGCAGATCATGATCAGAATGAACTATTAATCTGCATTGGTCTCAAAATGAAAAAGACAGGATAAAAAAACAACATGGCCCTATATATTGCTCACTGGCTAAAATTGTCAACAATCACATCACAGGAAGGGTCAATTTTGACCTGGGGGTCATCATTTGAACAATATTCGTAAAGGTCTACTGCAGTACGCTATATAAGCATACACTTTGTGCCAGGTGAGTTAAAAAGCAACACAACATTCTTTGACATTGTATATCTGAATTTGCAGAAAATGCCCATGCAAGGAGGGTTATAGATGAGCACAATTTTTATGTATAAATCAGTGTTTATTAAGTCAATTTTAACAATTAAGGAACCCTAAGGGAGCAAGTCATAGTGAGCGACCGGGGTGTCTTAATTGTTAAAATTTGACTTAATAAACTCTAATTTACTTTGTGTTTAACCTCATTGGACCTTTTGTATAGCCAGTTACATGTATTGTGGGCGGACCTAAAGTGCTTTCTAATAAGAGCGAACTCTTAATAACTAAGTGATTTCAGAAGTTAGTTTTAATAAAAAAGAAAGACGTTTGTTTGAAAATCTGAGCAATTTGATTGGCGGGCAAATGGGATCAAACACTAATTTGTGGTAACACAACAATTAATGTATAAAAATATGCAAGATAAAATCATGTCATGGACATAATTGTCATAATGTTAAAGTAATGTGGTATAATGGTCAATGTGTGAATGAACACGTTCTTCCATTCATAGCCTTGGTGTATGGTGCCCATACCTGTAAAGTAATTGCTGCCTTCTGCTGCAGATCTGTTATCGTCACAGTTCCTTCATTTTGTAGAAAATCTCCGGGTTCTCGTGGAGTAATAGACCAGGATACTGTTACATCACCATAGATACCAGCACCCCTTGTTAGGATAACCTCTACCTTTCCGTTATAATTTGGATCAGACTCCCCCGGTTCACCTGTAATTTCCATTACAATTACATTATAAGATTACAATTATATACATTATTACTTTTATGTACCATTCAACAGCTAGATACACAAACAATACTTTCTTCATAAATTACAATTACATAAATTATTACTATTACCAGCTTTTTAAACCACTGAGGACTCATCAGTGATGAGGATATGTTTTTGTATTTATTTCTGTAGAAGAGTGGTTGAGGCTGCTGAATGGTAGTGTATGAACCTCTCACTGATTGAGGGTCACAGGTTCAAGCCCTGCTACTGGCCTGAATCTATATGAGAGAGTTGTCAGTTTCTCATGCTGGATAGGAGTCTAGTACTGGTTCTTCCTGGGAACAAGGGTTCCTTAAACTGCAGGTCTGTATATAACTGAAATACTGTTTAAAAACGGGCATTAAACTAAAAACAACATGTGAAAGATCACTAAAACCTGTCTTACCGACATAAACAGTCCTGTACTCCGGCATGATGGATATAGTCCCACTAGCTCCTGGATCTGGTAACACTATAATCTCTGCATCACCTTGTGTATGTGAAATGTCGGCATTGTTGTCTGCTGTTATCAATGACACATGAAATCTCTCCTCGCCCTCTAGAATATTGTCAGGCTTTGTTCTTAGAGATAATTGTTTTGATTTCTCTCCCTGCATGAAATATAAAAATTCGTGACTACATTTTCAACCCATATTCTGCTACAACAACACAAGGGAGATCACTGCAAGGGAAGGAAATGTTATTTAATTGTCCATTTTTTTCATTTCTAAAGCACAAACTTCAAATACTAATGCTGCATTATCTTTAATTTAACACATTTAAATGCACAGCAACCGAAAATTGCTTTTATAAAACTGTCGCCTAAAATACACTATGTGCAGTAAGATGAGCATAATGTCACTTTAAACATCACAAAATCACTAAATTAACATGATATCATGTTCACAAATAGCACTGTCCTGCTTGAAAATATGGACAGATATTAATTTGAAAATTTACACACAATAGACGTTAACAGCCTAACAAACCGGTGCAAACTGTAAAGTTCCGGTGTGTGGCTCATTGAAGTCATAGACTGCTTCAGCATTTAACCGCCATTGTACATTGACGACCCCTTCTGATCCCTGTATCCTCTCAATAGTCAGTCTCACCTCCCCATCAGGGTCAGAGGCAGACTTTGACTCCCTCGCAATCACCTAAAAACATGTCGATGATAGATTAGTGTTGTTTGACTTACAGATATACAGACAGTAACAGTGATTAACTTTAGAAATTCAGACATAATTTAATATATAAATATTTTGGTAGTAGGTGACTACTACTGACTGCTAGGTGATATTACCATACAGTAGTGTTTTGAATTCTTGTTTTTGTCTGGAAAAGTTGTATTCTTCCTTCAGACACTTTTTGAATGCCCCTTGTTAAACAAATGAACTACTTTGATATGCACATAAGATGCACTATAATGTTACCTGCGAAGTGGCAAATCTGAACAGGCCATTTGGCGAATCGTTCTTCAATATTCCAATTTTTACATTCCGTCTGGGACCTAGTGCTGCCCCACCAGCAACACTGACAAGTGTGACCTCAAATGTCTGCAAGGTAAAAATTCTTTGAATGTAAATGAATGGTACCAGTATCATAGGTGAAAGGAAACTGGGAACAAAAGTTTAAGCAAATAGCTTTCTGGTATAAACATTACAGATCATGATCAGCTGGCGCATCCCTGCAGTCAGCTCATGATCCCCATCGCTCATTTTTCAGTCAAAACATTTTTCATTGAACACCCCTTTGAACAATGAATAGAGTTGTCCAAACTGAAAGATGGCCAAGTCCATTAAAGTATTTAGCAGGGTAAGGGTTGACCGTCTGCTTATTTAAAGCGACTCAAATATTCAACAGGTAAAGCAGTTATTGTTGAGAATATCATTTTGGTGTTAGGAATTGGGTGTCTTTTCTAAGGCCGTTTATCTGAATATGCTTTTAAAAAGTCAGCGTAAGATTTAAATATGTTATATCAATGTACCTCCATTTCCTCTGCTAAGTTGTCATCTATAATGATTATCTGAATGTCAGCACTTGCTTGGTCTTCTGCAAAATTCAGTGTCCCACTTAACGGGCCACAGTCTAAGCTAGAAGCCTCTCCAAGGAGATTCACTTCCCACACAACTGTGATAGGTCCAAAGAATCCAACTGATCGAGTAACTCTTAATGGAACAGTAGTGTTCTTCCCAAATTCTTCATACACGTCAATACGGCCCTCGATATTCTGAGAAGAGAAATGAAAGAATTTGAATTAATAACTTTTAAGGAGTTTGAAATGTTTAAAATCAGCAGACTGACTGAATCACCAACTGACTGATTCACTGACCGACTGATTCACTGACTGATTCACTCACTGACTCACTCAATGACTCACTCACTTACTTCATTTGTTTGTTTATTAACTATAGTCTGAGCTTGATTAAAATTGAGTTAAGCACCGAAGAGTTTACTAATATCTGCACCAGAAATACCACGATACTTACTGTTGTGACATCAAACTGGACAATACCTCTAGCATCATCATTCTCTGCAATGGTCACAACAATTATGTTACCAGGGATACGAACGCTTGGTTCTGCACCAAAGGCTGGTGTGCCCCCTAACAATCTGACACCAGTGATGTTCACCTGGAACATCTCTGCTGGCTCTGGAATGTCATCCTGTAATGGATACAGAGGTTTTATATAAACAAAATAATTTTAGCACCAATACACTTTGCCAAATTCAGACTCATTTGAGGATATTTAATTTTGCATTCTTATAAAACAGAAACAAGAGGGCCATGATAGCCCTATATCGCTCACCTGACTACCATTTGCTATAATAAAAGGGGTCATGATTCTAACATACTTTGTAGAGGTCCACTACACAATGCTAAGTAACATTTCAAATATCTATTATCTGCCTGTCGGCCTTGTGGTTTTTTTTAAAGTTTTCCTTATATAAGCCTATGTGAAATCAAGTGCTTTCCCCGCTCCGGTGAGGGGTTAATTTTGACCAGGGGGTCATGATTTGAACAATCTTGGTAAAGGTCCACTAGACAATGCCACATGCTAAATATCTAAGCTCTAGGCCTTGTGGTTTCAGAGAAGAAGATTTTAAAAGTTTTTCCTATATAAGCCTATGTAAAAACCAAGTGACCCCCGGGCAGGGTCAATTTTGACCCAGGGCTCATAATTTGAACAATCTTGGTAGAGGTCCACTAGACAATGCCACATGCCAAATATCTAAGCTCTAGGCCTTGTGGTTTCAGAGAAGAAGATTTTTAAAGTTTTTCCTATATAAGCCTATGTAAAACCAAGTGGCCCCCGGGCAGGGTCAATTATGACCTGGGGCTCATAATTTGAACAATCTTGGTACAAGTCCACTAGACAATGCCACATGCTAAATATCTAAGCTCTAGGCCTTGTGGTTTCAGAGAAGAAGATTTTTAAAGTTTTTCCTATATAAGCCTATGTAAAACCAAGTGACCCCCAACACAGGGTCAAAATTGACGCTGGGGGTCATAATTTGAACAATCTTGGTAAAGGACCACCAGACAATGCTACATGCCACATATCTAAGCTCTAGGCCTAGTGGTTTTAGAGAAGAAGGTTTTTAAAGTTTTTCATATTTGCTGCCATAGCATGGAATGGAGTTCTGCATGGAATGGAATTCTTTGAACAACTTTGATAGAGCTTCATGCAAGGAACATCCCTGCAAAGTTTCATCAACATTGGCCCAGTGGTTTCAGAGGAGATGTCGTTTGAAGGAAATGGTGGACGGACGGACAACGTAAGACGGACCCCGGACAGAAAGCGATCCCAATAGCTCACTCTGGCACTTTGTGCCAGGTGAGCTAAAAAGCATCTCAAGTAATGTAAATATTCACATATTCTAAAGCCAGAAACAGAAAAATGGCTTGCCTGATTAGTTCAAATGCTCAGTAATACTAATGGTGTTCTATGAAACAGATGCAGTCAAATCTGTGTTAAAAACCACCTCCAAATAAAGACTACCCTGTGAATAAAGGGGGAAAAACCTTGCACTATTCAGCTATTGTTGAAACACTTGTGATTAAAGACCACCTGTCAACAAAGACTGCCATAGCTTCTTTTGGTCAGTGGTCTTTGTTCATAAGTTTGACTATATGTAAAACATTTGAATCCAGAGATGTTGGATGCACAGTTGATCTAGATAGATTTTAGTAACAAAATCCAAACAGTAAAAACTCCTTTAACTTATGTAAATTTAAAATCCAATCAGAATTCATGTTACATTGGAAGCACATTGGAAATATTGTTTTCACATTACCTGTTTGATGACAATTTCTACAGCAGTAGACGTTGTATTTTCCTGTAGTACGACCATACTGCCTGACTGAGATATAAAGTCCTCTCCTGATATAGCCTGCTGCTTCTCGGGTAGATTTCTATCAACAGAAGTTCTGAAACAAAACAAATTGCTTTAAATTATTGTAAAGATTATAAAGATCCACACCATGCTAATCTTTGAATATTTCTTTTAATATTGTACTTTCTGTGTACTGTAAATCGATTTAAATTCGTGACACAAAAAATTCGAATTTTTTTTTATCCCCGAGTTAATTCTTGAAGGCATTAATTTGCAAACAAGTGATCCCATTGGTTGAAACAATATTGATAATTTCCGAAGAACTTTGAATTAGCGAAATAATGAATTTGAGATAGAGTGCTCTCATACAAACAAGAGGGCCATGATGGCCCTGTATCGCTCACCTGTCTACCATTGGCAAAAATAAAAAGGTTATTAATAGCAGAAAGGATCAATTTTTACCTTTGGCTCATGATATCCTCTTAATAAGCCTATGTAAAATCAAATCATGATCATGATCTGCACTGTAAGCTATTCATTGTATGTTGGCTGGTCATGATCTGCACTGTCAGCTTTTTATTTTTTGCTGTCTGATCATGATCTGCACTGTTTGCTATGCATTATTTAGCTGTCTGATCATGATCTGCACTTTCATAATTTAGCTGTCTGATCATGATCTGCACTTTCATTATTTTGCTGTCTGATCATGATCTGCACTTTCTGACAAATTTCCAGGATATCTGGGCTGAAAATGTAACATCTAGAGTGTTAACAAGGTTTTTCCATATTTGGGCTGTGACCTAGTTTTTGACCCCAGATGACCCATATTCGAACTTGGGCTAGAAATCAACTTAACAACCTTTCTGACAAATTTCCAGGATATTTGGGCTGAAAATGTTACCTCTAGAGTGTTAACAAGGTTTTTCCATATTTGGGCTGTGTGACCTAGTTTTTGACCCCAGATGACCCATATTAAAACTTGAGCTAGAAATCATAGAAACAACCTTTCTGACAAATTGCCAGGATATTTGGACTGAAACAGTAGCCTCTAGAGCCTTAACAAGATTTTTCTATTTTTGGGCTCTGTGACCTAGTTTTTGACCCCAGATGACCCATATTCGAACTCGTCCGAGTAATTACTGGGACAAACATCCTGACCAAGTTTCGTGACAATTGAGGAAAAAATGTGACCACTAGAGCGTTAACGAACTAAATGTGGACGGACGACGGACGACGTCCGACGGACGACGGACATTCATCGATCCTAATAGCTCACCCTGAGCCAGCTCAGGTGAGCTAAAAAGCAAAAATGAAGTTCGAGCGAATATTTCATGATTTACATTATGCAAAATTTTACAAATCTACATGCACTTACGAATAAGTGACCTGCAGGTCGCCAGCAAGTCCCTGTTCTCGGCTTATATACAGAACCACTACTTTGTCCGAGCCCTCAGGCTCCGTTGTCGTCACTCTAGACAGGTTCCACTTCACAACACCATATGGCGAATCATTTGCCATCACAATCAGCTTCCCTGTATTGTTTACACCTGCAAATATAGGAAATAGTCACTGAAAACTGGCATTTACAGAATTTTTCTACAGAATATTCAGTCAAAGATAGATGTGAATCCAAAGTAACACTTGACCAGTTTACAATAGAATACAGTAAAGTTCCGCTATAATTAAGACCACTCAACATTTAGAAAATCATCCTCAATATTAAGAACACATATTTTCGAGCCAAATGGTAAATTTCATAGTAAAAAATCTCCATAATAAGACCTGAAGTATGGTTTTATCACAGGACCTTAACTGTACATATAATCTACATTAAACTTCATAATTCGTTCAACCTGAAGGTCTGAAATCTGGTCAAATTAACTGTTTCCTAGTCTTGACATTTGCAATGGTAAATGTTAGCTAACAGATCTGAATTTTCAATGTTGAGGGCATTAGACCAAGCCGTTGACATGGTTATGATTATCAAAAACTGCAAATACGGACACAAACATAAAAATTGTCTAATGATCACTGATAATCTTTTTACACCTTTACACTACATTGGATTCTTAAAATGTCTTACCAATTTGGGCACCACGGCCTGGCAGTGCGGTTCCCGTCTCTACAATCTGTGTGAGCTGTATATATGTCACTTCCTGCAATTCTGCTACATCATCATCTCTTATTATCAATTGTATCGTGGCACCTGATTGGCCATTTGGAATTTCAATCTAAAAGCATTTATGATACTAAGTTGATTCTAACTTTTCTGTTATAATTTAAGGTACATGTAACATACTAAACATTAATTAAAATTTTATGAAAGAAGGAAAGGTTACATATAGTTTGTTTCATTTTTATAAAGGATAGCTTGATTTTTTCTGATTTGTGTTATATTAGTTAAGCTCATGGCTCATCTCTGTGGTCAATAAGCTATGGTTGCAGACTTTTATTCACTAAAACCTCTCACCGAGGCTAACTGGTTCATACCTCAATTCAAACCTGTAATTCTCTTGTAACAGGTGTTTACCCAACGGAAAAAAAGACTGTAAAGCTTACCAGTTGATGCACATCTCTTGTCTGCTTCAAAGGGAAGAATAACACCCGAGACCATTTGGGAAAGTGTTGTTGTTTTGACCCCAACATGGTTTGAATCCACAAAGCTCAGCAAGTTTGAGAGTACAACAATATATTGGAACTACAGTGAAACCTGTGTCAGTGGTTACCTCAATTCAGCAGCCACTTGTCTTATGCAGCTGCTACCGATGTATCCCATGGTCATTTTTATACTAAATATGATTGTACTATGCATCCACCTACTTCAAATACAGTCCAACCTCCCCTAATGACACCTCCCTAGAGCAACAACCTCACCCAAACAAGAGCTGTCAGTAGGACAGCACGCTCAACTTTTTAATGCTTGCCAATAAAACAAAACTTTGACAGTTAAGGGCACACAAGACTTTAACTAGGAATTTCTAAGTACAAATCAAGAAACATTTTCACAGAGTTATCTTCTCTTGCTTACAGATAGGTCTCATGATGGTACATAAGTACTCCAACTTTCAAAGTAATATCTCAAATGGTTAAGTCAACAAGTGGACAAGAATGAAAATTTGTCAAAAAAGTCAAAAAGGGCCATAATTCAAATAAAATCCTTGACAGAATTACCTTCTCCTGCCCATGTTTGGGGATTATGATTGTAAACAAGTATTCCAACTTTCAAATTAATATCTCAAACAGTTTAGTCAAAAAGTGGACTGGTACGAAAAACTTAACCAAGATTCTAAGTTGATAAAGGGCCTTAATTTTTAAAACAAGTCCTTGACAGAGTTACCCTCTCTTGCCTACAGATGGGGGTAATGATGTAAACAAGCATTCAAAGTTTCAAAGCAATATCGCAAAGGGTTATAGCAATAAGTGGATTTTACCCATATTCAATGTATTTTCTAAGTAAAAAAGGGCCATAATTCTGTCAAAAACCTTGACAGAGTTATGTACTCTTGTCTGTTGATGTAGGTCATGATGGTAAACAAGTATGGTTAGTTTCAAAGCAATACCTCCAATGGCTTTGAAATAAAGTGAGGTGGTACGAAAAACTTAAATAAAAAAAAACTCAATACACTTTCTAAGTAAAAAAAGGGCCATAATTCTGTCAAAAACCTTGACATAATTATGTACTCTTGTCTGTAGATGGAGGTTATGATGGTAAACAAGTATGGTAAGTTTCAAAGCCATACCTCTAATACTTTTGAAATAAAGTGGGGTGGTACGAAAAACTTAACCAAGGTGTGACACCAACGCCGACACCGACGCTGGGGCGAGTAGGATAGCTCCCCTTTTCTTTGGAAAAGTCGAGCTAAAAAACAACCCATTTTCTTTCCCATTGCATCAATTATATAAGGAATCCCCCTCTCAAGAACAGCACCTCTCTACAACAAACACATTTCTGTGTTGGTAGAGGTGTTCACTCCTTAGGGGTTGCACTATATCTACTTTTGATGAAACACTTTGATGGCTGTTCAGGACAGGTGGAACTGTACTTTAAATTCTACATACCAGTCCTTCTAGCGGAGTGATATCATTTGTCCCGTCATGGTCTCCCGTAGCAACCCACTTGACAGTGACATGTCCGAAGTAACCTTGGTGACGTATGACATTGAACGGAACTGGATTGTCCCGACCAGGCAATTCTTGTTCAAGTAACTCTAGAGAATCCTAAGGACAAAATTTTAATGTAAGACAACAGTACTTTAAATGATACAAATAAGGACAAACTACTAGAACTTGGGCTGCTGTACACACTGTCAGAAGACGTTCATAAATCTGAGATTCTGTGTGAATGACACTTTAAATTAGTTCACTCGTTTATTTGAGGCAAGAGTTAAAACAGAAAAACCAGATACTCTTGAAACACGTTACTACATGTATTTAGGACAGTAAACTTATCAGTAGTTTGTGTTGTCAGCCTCTATCACTGCTTATGACATTTTTAAAACATGTCAGGAAAAACTGATCAGTTAAGTCTTATGAAGTAAGATGAGCCATTTAGATGGTCTAATGCCAATGCAACTGAAAGCCTAGATAAATACCTTTCTTATACTTTACATTTCTAAAATAGATAAGTAAAATGTGCATCTTTCAATTTTGGCAATATCATTAATTGTTTCTAAGGTTTTTCATTAAAAATTTAGCAACTAATTGGTAAACAGAGTAGATTATGATTCGACTACACAGACTGATCATGATCTGCACTATTCACAAAGAAAGAATCACCTGGCACTAGCAGGGTACAAGTTAAACACAAATATCTTACCTGTGCTACTTCAATTATACCATGAGCGTTATCATTGGACAGTATGTTTACAGCAATCCTGTTGTTGATGCCAATCTCAGCGCCGCCTACAGCGTTACGGAGAAATACATAAAAAGTTTCTGTGTCCTCTGGAATGGTGTCCTGTATGACATACACTGTAGTATGAAGAAGGTCTTGACCTGCATCCATTGTTATAGTAACAGTTCTAAAAACAGATATAGGTTAACATAGTCTTTTGAAATTTAATCATTCTCTAATATTGTACTGCCGAGGGTACATATTTAGTGAATATGTACTAAATGTACCTAAATGCACCTTTTTAGTGTATTTTAGTCTCGATATTACTGTCAAGGAACAATTGGGTAATTTTTGCATAGCCACAATTTTGCAAACCCAATAGCCAACAGCACAGATTATTATAACTTGACTGCCTGGATGTGCCAGCTGATCATGATCTGCACTGGTTGTTAAGACAGAATCATTTGCCGTCAACAGGTTAAAGGTTAAAATTGAAAATTAGAATACATAATGGTGTCTACTAAGATTATCGTTGTTTATATAACAATATTGCATGGATTATACCTTGGTGCATAGTCGCTGTCCTTAACCTTGATAAGTTGGTACAATACTGCATTTGCTGTAATGTTCTTGTCCGCTATAGCAACCAGATTCATTTGCCCGGCTTCTTGTGGAATTGTGATGGCAACCAGACTAAGTGCAGGGGCACCAGACCACACAAGTTCAAAATGACTGGCTTGAACATCCCATGCAAACATGGCTGATGAGCCAATAGTGTTTGCAAACAAAGCATACACTGAAGAATAAAATAAGACAAATCTATTTTAGTCCTGGTCATTTGTAATATTTTATACCTCTTTTGGTATATGTGTACTTTGGACCTTCTAAGTTGTACTATCTAGTGTCTGAAATATTCATATAAATTTACATACATTACATAAATCACAATGTTATGATCTCTAAATATTAAAAAAAACGTTTTAAAGATCTAATATAAAATTAATTATAATAATGCTGCCAATTTGCTCCTCATCTTTTGATACTGTGAACATCCTTCTATCTGTGATGATTTCAATTTTTGGTAATTTTCAATTTTCAAATTTAACATATCCATCAAAATTGAAACACGAATATACAGATGGTTCCAGTCACATTACATAACTATTTATGTATTTACCTGTATCATCAAAAGCTGTGAACACTTCTATATCCTCTACACGATTAGTTTCCAGTCTTTCATGAAGGACGAACTGCTGTGCGGTTGTATCCCACCGGTATACGTCCGATTTCTGCGGGCTGCTTACAGTGTTATCGCGATTGTTAGCAAATATCAACAAATCAAGGGAGCGAATTCTCACATGCTCAACATCGATAGCCCCTGATGTTGCGATAGTCTGGTGCTGGGAAAACTTTTCAGTATCATCAAACCGGTAGATCTTGGAACTATAAATAATGTTTGAGGCAAGTTGAAACATATCTATCAGATATTTATTTTAAATCAACATTTATTAACCAGTGCACATATATGAAGCTTATTTCTGCCACATTAAATTGGAATCTATTTCCATGGTATCAAAGTTTTAGAGCTACTAAAAAAAAAGAATATCTACAGACTTCAGAAATACATTGTATTTCACAAAATTGTAACTAGTCAATCTCCGCACTTTACTCTGACAAAGGCACTGTGCAAATTGTACTGGTGCCAAATTAAACTGGATCAAGCATTTTACATCCACTTTGTTGGCAGAACTCCTGTCCTTACAGTAAACTGGGTCACTTTTGGTTTGCAATAAGTTTGCAGAACTGCTGCTATATAAATTATAAACAAGCTCGTAAATTCAAAAAAAGGGTGTGTTGAATCATCAGCAAAGATTTGTCGCAACTTCTTCATCTTGCAAAATGTACCAGTAGTGAAAATAAAAATCCCAAGAATAAAAAAAAATACAGTATTATGCTTGCTTATCCTAGTAAAAAGGGCTAGAATATGACTAGATTTAGTACTGATTCTATAATAAATCTTCAAGCCAGAGAACGGACAACAGCAGCAGACGTCATGTGACCTCTTCAAGTGATCTAACAAGACAAGTGTATCAAAACAGTGCTACTCACTCCAGTTGGTAGGTTTTCAGTATGGAGTTATAAAAATTTGTGACAGCCAGAAATATTTTATCTTCCACTTCAAACACAACAAGGGAACTGGCTCCCAGGGTACGTAACACGGAAACTTTGCTGAAATGTTTGTTGTCTGGTTCCCAGCGCCAAATGTCTGTATTAACCTCAGTATTTCCACCATTGTCCTGTGAATTTGCTATCACAATGTAGTGAATACTGTTCTGGGAGAAATAAGCAGCATCTGTTGCCCCTCTGCTATCAAGATTCTGAAGCTGAAATAATACAATTAAAATGTTAACACTGACACTAAAATATTTGCAATGGCTTCATTTATGCAAATTTTCAGAATTGTTATAGATAGCATATATTCAAATAATGAATGAATATTCATTTTTTGTCATAGGGTGTGACCATAAAAGTTCCTTCAAATTCTGCATGCAAAGTCCTAAAATTGACCAAAAGCAATGAAGCATTATCAATCTTATATCCTAACTTACATTATGTGTACTGTATAATGGACCATAGTTATTACTACGGTAACCACTTCGTAATTTTTCAGACTACAACAGGTAAGCTTTTCTTCTTAAATGTAAAATAAAAAAAAATAAAATGGCATTAGCAGCTAATACTCGTGCAACATCAGAAATACGATAAATTAGTAAATGGGGCCTACGTGGTGCAGTAAATGGGGCCTACGTGGTGCAGTAAATGGGGCCTACGTGGTGCAGTAGTAGCATATGTCTCAGGACTGCAGGGTTAATCCAAAAACCATGACCGTAGTTCCACGTTGCTTCTATGTTGTTAGGGCTTGCTTCACCATTGATGACAAATAGAATTGCAAAGATGATAAATACTGTTATACATACCAGAAGAAGCTGTCCACTTTGTTCGACCCTGTACAGTCTGCTATAGGTCTCGTATCTGTTATGGTTGCCTTTATTCGTAATCACAAGGTACTGTACGTCATCAATCACAAACGCCACAGACGACGATATTCCATCTGTCTCAATAGTCTGTGATGAAACAAACAGACTTGGTTCTAAACTTTGGCTTAAGTAAAATCAACCAATCATAATCAGCCCGTACATCCCTGCAGTCTGTGATCATGATCTGCACTGTATGTTATTAAGTCAGAAGATTTTACTAAGCACTCCTTTGAACGAATAATGGTACTGTCCAAATTGAAAGATGGACAAGTCTATTTTTGAAATTTAGTGGTGTAAGGGTAAAAATGTGTTTCCATAGTGATAGGATAGGTCATTCCGTACTTCTGACAACTTCAAGATTCTTTTTTGTTTTCTTTTTCATGAAAGTTATATCTTTCCAATTTCCAAATATGAATATCATAATTTTTTTCAAAATGTACCAATCAGTTTTTGGTATATCATGTGGGCCTTATTACACTCAAAACTATTCTTACAGTTGATTATAGTGTGAGCTTGTTGTGACTTTAGGGAGAATTATCTTCTGATTTGCTACTAGGACAACTCCAGTAACTACAGAAACAATGTTACCTGAATAGGAATCAATTCGCCTTGCCATCTAAAAAGGGTAGTGAACATAAGAGTTGCCATGTCAACAGCACCTGCTGACCCCTGCGAACCTAGAGGTGAGGTCATCTCCCCGACAACAGACGGTTTATGCATCAATATAAACACTGTCTGGTTTACAGTAAAACTTGACCATCCTTCAACATATGTAGTTCCTAAAACCTACAGCAGGGAAAGAAACATACACACAAATTTAAATAACATATCACTGCATTTTATAAGGAAACATTTCACTTTTTCCAATATTTGCATTGCACCAACTGGATCGTGTCAGCCCATAATTTCATTTTAATCATGGCTGCATCCACATTTGCAAGTGAACTTTACATCTGTTACTGCTGGCACAGAATTTCTACCTTAAACCTTTAGTCTACAAGTTTTAATTCCAAAGACAGTACCGGGTTGAGCTATACCTTGGAAAATGCTTTTTCACAGGTTTAATGCCTGTCTGGTATGTATTTCAGATATTCAGATAAGCAGGCAGTGTGCTTTACCATTTCCTGGGATGGACCAGTACTACACTCCCTAGCTCCATAAGAAACTGCCAACTTTCTCACTAAAAGAGTCAGGTCAGTAGAGGGACCTGAACCCATGACCCTCAATCAGCGAGATTTTTAGTGATTCCAAGCCAGAAACCTTAACTTCTTAAAAAATATGGGTACATGTACTTAGATAGAACACATAAATATATATAAGACTAGCTATTGTCATACCTGGACTGGTACAAGACTAACAGCAGACAAATCTCCCGTTGTTTCTGCTGTACCTGGCTCAGTTGCAACGTCAACCATCACCTGACCTTCCATTCCTTGGGTACGTATGATGTCAAAATGTAACATGC